>CM076449.1:8634014-9234014 GCA_038419695.1 Scomberomorus guttatus
GGAGTGAGCATTCAAGATCTGTTGCAGACAGCCTGTTTCATGTACATTGTGATACAAATGAGAAATATGTAAGAAGTTAAGAAAGCAGGAAACCAGTTTTCTAATACTGTATAACCATCACATTAACATTTGTATGTTAAAATAGGTGTACCCCTGATGTGAAAATCTTAAGAACAATACTCTTCTGTGTGCCCTTGTTTGAGTAATCTGCTTCATCCAGTGCTGTTTTTGCACAATTATATGCAAATTACATGTATAAAATATATACTGCATGCCTAAAGTACTATTGCCAATATGTTTTTGTTAAGTTTTTGAGATGATTTAAAGACAGGTTTGAGCATCACTGTTGCTCTGTCATGAATTGTCTTGAATTATGTCGCCCAAATTCACAAACTGAAAGGACAGAATCTCAGATGGACTAATCTGATACATCATAACAGCAATGCAGTTTCATACCGGAGTGGAGACAGATAACAGATTAAACTCAAGTGTATCACTCCCCAGTTTTATATTTTATTTTCTAATTCACAATTTAGTTAAGAATTTGTGTTAACAACAACAAAAGAACCACAAACAAGCACAGCCAAACTCAAGAAGGTTTGGCTGTGCTTTATATAGCAAAAAACACATTGACAAATTCAGTCACTGAGGTTTGGGAACCTTTTCAACCTTTTTCTTTCAATTAAATGTCTATAAATCAGATTAAATGTTGTTTCTGGAATATGATAAAGAAATGCATTCCAATAATTTTAATAAAGTCTAAATTACAGCTGTGCCCTAGTTTACGGATCCACATTTTGCGCAAATTATGGTATTAAAACTTTAGAGGGGAAGTCAAGAGGGAAGTCTCCTGCAAAAGAACCAACGTTCTCCCCTTAACACAGAGCCAGTGCTCCGCTCAGGCTGCCCGGCCTGAGCAGGGCTTCTGCCTTCTGTGCACCCAGCAGAGAAACAAGCTAAACCAGGGCGTAAAACGAGTGACATCTGTAGCTGTTCTCCCTTGCTTCCAATCTTTATGCTAAGCTAAGCTAATCAAATCCTGGCTCAAGCTTCATATTCATGTACAGACATGAGAGCAGTATTGATCTTCTCATGTAACTCTTGAAGAAAGCGAAGAAGTGCATTTCCCAAAATGTCTAACTATTCCTTTCAGGTTAGGAAAAGACCGTGGTCAACACTGATGTGGCGCATGTGACAGGAGGTGTTGACTTTTTAAACATTTAACTAAACCACGAGCTTTCCCCAAACCTAAAGATCCCCTCCAGACATGTATAAGACAAAAATACATAATAATGTGTGCCTGATATGTTTTTTTCTACAAAAAAATATAATTACGATGTTAAAATCTTTCACCCTCATTCAAAATTTCAGAGTCTATTAATATTTAAAGGAAGAACGGACACCCACACCTTCACTTGCTCAATAAAGATCCTTTAATATATACAATGTTTCGGTCAAAGACCTTCTTCAGGTATATGTATGTACCTTTTAAGTAAGTGTCTACTCCACCAACACACCTGTCACAAAGACTACTCAGGTGTGCAAGAGATTTTTTGAGAATCTATTAAGTAAGGGACAATGTACAGCGAGCAGGTCATTATTGCGAAATGAACCCCAACAGGGCAACGCAGGAAGTCTTGAATCACACTGTCACACGGCTATTTACTAAAGAAATCAATAATTTGACACAAAATGCTTTTACTGATTTAAAAATAGTCCATTAGATTCTATGGTTGGAACTGCATCCATAGCAACGTAAACTCTGTAGCCTTCTTCACATTAGCCTACTTAGCGTTATAATTCACGTTAAACTGAATATTTCTATTGATGGTGAAGTGAGACAAGGTGAATGGGACTTCAAGGAATATTGATGTTGACATTTCTGTCCTCATTCATCTCTACGTTTCCTTCTTGCTGGGGCTTTGCAGTTGACACACCTGGTGTCAGCTGCCATGTCAGCTGCCGTTGCCTGGATTGGGACAGGATCTTAATCCACTTTTACCTTTCTGTAATGGTTGAAGCCCAGTAGTTTTTTTTTTTTTGTTTGTTTTTTTTGCCACAGGGTGTGTCACAAATGAGTTGGTAATTTTAGCGGACTTCTTTCTGCGGATTGATATGATTGGATGTGGTCCTCCAGAGTCTATGATCAGAACTGCGTCCATAGCAACGGTCTGTTATTCATAGCAGCGGTCTGCTATTCAGAAATAACAGACCCTAGAATGCCGTAATTGACCAATCAGAATAGAGTATTCAACAAAGCTGTGTAATAATATGCAAATATATTTAATTTCAGAAGTTGAACTGCTGGATACAAGATGTCTCCTACTTCACTATTCACAAGTCTATTCTCAGTGTATGTGCACTGGAGAATAGACATGTAATTTGAATATTGGACCAGGATCGGCTTCCAAACTAGTTGTGATGTGACAAATCATACTCGTAGGCCCGCCCCTTAAAATCATGAAACTTTCAGCAGATGAATGTAAAAAAAAACAGCCTTCTAGTGTCAAACTCTGCATATACATCATTCTGTACAGTAAAGCTCAAACATTCAATTGTAGGAACAAGAAGAAAAACATATTTTTGAGTGGAGGGGGACATTAACCAAGTGTTTTAGCTGTCTAAATTGTACTAATGCACAAGACACAGGTCCTGAATCCTGCTGTCTGGAGTAAGAGTCCTGCACTTTTTAAGCCTGCCATCCTGCTGCTACCAGACTGCATCGCTTCTTGAATTGTAAAAACATTGCCAGTGAACAGAATTCCAGGCAGCAATTACATCTCCTCCTAAATGTATTTTTCAAAACCACTTAATATAATCTTAATAAATATAGCAAAATATCCATTTTCAAGAGACAGGTTGCCACAAATGTAATCCAACATACACGGAGTGGCACATATAGAAACACTCTCCTTTCATTAGTGACGGGAAAACTGATTGTTCTGATTGGCCTTGCTTATTGCCCCCTTCTATGTACTACCTTGCTCCTTCTCTTAGGGGTCGGTGGCACTCTGATGTTAAGAGAGAGTTAAGTGCAAGTGCTCACTCTCAAAGCCTTGGCACACTGAACATATACAGTAAGCACACAGCAACTGAGTAATGTTGCCTAGGAGATACTGTGAGAAACACCAAGATGCTTCACATTAAACAAAACCAATCCAACTTTCTATATGTAAATGATACAATTAGACATTTACATTTAAAAAAAAAAAAAATTTAAACAGTGATTTTTAATATGTAAAATGCTATGCAGGGAAGGTGATGCAGGGAATTGCAATGGCTCTTTTTTGTCTGGACTGCATTTACTATACCGCATCGAACCATAAACAGAAAGTGAGCACCAAATCTCTCCTGGTTTATTCAGCTTACTTGTGAGGCATTAAAACCTTGCTTGTCATGAAAGCACTTCCTTTACTTGTCTGTGCCTGTTCTTCTCTGTGAGAGATAAAATCTACATGAGTGACAGCATCAACAGCACAGCCGTCACCGTCATTACAACTCTCTTTGGCTGCTTGTGTTCCCCCTCTTTAAATCTGAGCTTGGGCATAAACTGATGTCTCTTTAATTATCTGGCAAACAAACAAGTTGCTTGTCATCCCATCACAGCCTATCTCTTCATCTCCTTCCTCATCATTCCCTGCTCTGTAGGCAGATTGCTGAATAATGGAGTGGCTCAGTCTAGAAGCCTGTGTGTGGGGGAGAATGTGGGTTTAGTGATCATGTGTGGTAGCTGGTGGTGGTGGTTGGGAAGGGTCATCTTCCTAGCTGTGTGTGTAGCCAGTGCCTGAGGGTTGTCCTGGAGCTAAACTCTAGCAACCTACTTACATGTCCATGCTTCCCCCAGTAACACGCGTACACACACACACACACACACACACACACACACTCCTGCTCTCATACCAAAGAAAAGGGATGGTAGAGAGAGAAAGGTGAAGGAGAGAAAGATGGATAGCTTCACTGTCAAAATATCACCAATACAGACTGGATTGTCAGCATCAGCCAGTATATACAGAGATCAGTACATACAGGTACCTTCATTTGCTGGTTTATCAAATACTTTCCCAATCATCCCGCATAGCATGTTTTAGCTGTACCATGGTATGGGGAGCCAGTATACAACACTGCTGACATTAAATGTTTTCTGATGGTCAAACACAGAAAAGCTTGTCCTGTAAAGCAGCTACAAGAAATGCAGCAGCATTTGTGACCAAGATTTGCACCTGACAACTATTGTTTGTGGAAAAACTGGACTCTTCAAGAAGATGTGGACAATTCTCTCCGCATTTTGTTGGCAGATGTGTGTAAAATATTGTAAGGGAGGAATGGTAAAAGAGGAAACTGCCACAGTGACCTGCAGGTAACAGGCAATCCTCCAACACATCATCAAGGTAACCAACACCATTTACAAATTTAACAACTGTGGTTAAGAGAGCAGCAGTGCAATGGAATAACATAACTATTTCAAATAGAGAAAACTTACAACACATTGGCACACATGGCTGAAGCTGTAAAAAGACTGCATGAACATACTTAGGTAATCAATACACTGTCTTACACTATAGAGTTTTTATGTATATAATAAAATAATATAAGTAATACTAATATAAACTCACTCTACTGGAAGGTTTAATAGTCTACAGCCATGCTAGCAGCTCTGTAAGGCTATAGATAATCACAGTAGTGCTAAATGCTACCCTTACATGGCAACATGCTCAAAATGACAAAGCTAAAATGCTGATGTTTCAGGTCTAATGTACTGTACATGTATACCATGTTCTCCATCTCATCTGCTAATTAGCACTAAACACAGGTTAGTGAAATTGAAATTGTCACCTGATGATAATAGTTTTGTTAAATGTTGTGAGATGTTTCATTTTCAAAACTACAACCTCATGGTGGCACTAGAGGAAAAGTCAGGGGATCACTAAAGTCAAAATGAAAATGAAAGCTGCACTAATCAGTATTTTTATTATAAAGCTATGGGGCCCACAGACAATTATCATCTAACTCTGCTCTCATCAACCACGTTTCTAGCTGCTGCTGACAGCTGCTTCTAGAAAAAAGCTCTGATGAACTGGCAGTATGCTGCCTGCCCAGCACCAAACATCAGTTAGCAACTAGCTGTTGAACATACTGAAGCATTTAGCAGCTGAAGAGGCAGACATTTTTCACAGGCATTGGTAGAGACAGAGCTAAAAGGGGATCATCACGTGACCGGAAACACTACTCCAAATGAATGCTAATGTTGCTCCCTGTCAGCTGGATGTGTAAATAGCCAACTGTTTGCTAAACTCATTCGCCAGCGAGTTCTGCTGCCTCCAAGTGCCCAAGAAAAAAATCTATTTACGCAGCAACAAAATCTGGCAAAATGCATCAATGTTAAAAAAAAAAGAACTTTACCTGAATGTAATAATAGTCTAAAGCTAGAAAAAGTTTCTTGGTTTAGATCCAAAACAAAAACAAGCCTATGAATGTGACCAAGCATTTGATGCCAGTTCGACACTTGACAATTTTTGTGTTTGATATGAAAAGTATTTAAATTTCAATACCCAGTCCTAGCAGGACTTAGTACAAAATAATACATGTCAACCTGAGCCAAATAGATTACTCGTTGTGTCCTGAGGTCATTTACATTATTCATTGTGTTCTTGATTTCATTTGCATAAAAGAGAAATGCCACTTCTATCCTTGTTTCGACTGTGATTTTTTTTTTAACAAATATTTGATATTTTGTGTTAAATTAGACTCTCGATCAAGTCCTCCATAGTAATGTTCATTTTGTTAACAAAAACTATGACTAATTATCTTCGTCAACGACCTTTTTTTCCAAGACTAAGACAAGACAATGATGGGACGGCACCGATGTCATTAAACACTAACTGTGACTATATCAACATGCAATATTATTGACGAAAAAAGACAAGACTAAAATATAGCTTAAAATCTCTCTTTATTTTCTTTGACAAAAAAGAGGAGACCAAATATTATAGAGTCACAGGAGGCGTAGCCTGAGCAGCACATTAGTGGAGCAACAGCAGCAGTGAGTGCTCCATCTGTGTGTCTATACTGGAGGCGTTCAGGTGCAGTGTTGAGTGTAGGTCACCCACGTTTGGAAGCGCGCAGAGCCCAATACACAATGACTGTAGTTGCACTATATACACGTAAATGTGAAGTCTATTTTCTTCTGTTCTATGCGTGTGAGTAAAACGCGAGTCATTATGCGGGCCGTGTAAACAGCTGTATTGATTAATAGCAGTGTATAACATTACCTTTCCTTATCATGGTTGTTGTTATTCTAGCAAACCTTGCCTTTAATATCGATGCCATGTAAACTAGCTTGTTAGACAGCAATTTTGTTAACCATATGTCATTATGAAGTCCATAGGGCACAATTTTTTTTCTTTTCTTGGTAACACCGACCTCAGATCTATTTATTTTATTTTTTTAATGCAAGCAGATTGCATTTTATGTGTGTGTACTGTATTCTTTTCAATTTTATTAGGCTAACTACTTTTATTTCTGTTGTTTAGAACAGAAAGGTGTACTTTTGGCTTCAAAAAGTTTTGTCTGTACAGCTCTCATTGTTTTATAATAGTTTAAAGAGAGTATTGGGCCCCAGTTGTTGAATCATGTTGGTTCAAAATAAATATGCAAATCAGAACTGTCTGGATGTTTTCCTTAAATTAATACCATCAAAGCAGACACTTTCTGCAAATCTGCATTCTTAATCATTCAACCTGTGTTTTTCATCAGATAATAAGATACAATCTTATGTGAAATAGGTTTGACTAAAATGACAAATAATTATTGGTTTCAGCCAGACTAGATTGACTGAAATGTTCAATATAATCTGATGGCTACAAAAAACTAAAATGTCAACAGTTTTTATTGACTAAAACTATACTAAAATAGTTAACAGATTTCTTTCACTAAGATAAGACTAAAATGCCCGGATTTTTAGTCAACTAAAATACTATGAGGTTGGCTAAATATAAAAACTAACATGGACATTTGACACAGGACTAAGACTAAATGAAAAGTAGCTGACAAAATTAACACTACTCTATAGATTTATTTCCTCATAGTCTGTGAGCATAATGAAGGACTGTTTTTTGCCACATTAAATTTTAGTAATGCAACATTCAGCACTTATTGGGCATTTTTGAATCATAATTATGACTAAATAGCTGTTTAATGTTGCATAGTCTCTTCAGGAAGGCAGAGAGCTTTACTGAATGATAAGATGGCATTGGCCAATTAAAGGCTAGTCCCTATGATACATCCTATCTCCAAGGCAGGTCTTTTGTTTTGGCACATTCTGTCCTGCATGTGGGATATGCAGATTCAGGGCCGGCCCTGACTATGGTGGTGCCCTGGGCAAGATTTCAGATTGGAGCACCCCCGCCCCCACCCCCCCCTCCCTGATTTGATGGTAGGTGGGGATAGTGGGGCTTCATGATAATATCCAAAATGTTAATCCCAATTATTCTGCCATTTCAGAACAAAACATTTATATTGCATTTCAACAGTGATATTGCACACATGGGATGAGAATTATTAAAAGTACACAGCTTTACTTAGCCTTTAGCCCATAGTGAGATTTTATATTGTTGCCCCTAAAAAGTGTAACAATAGTACCTCCAGTCCAAGAACTTCAAAAATGAATTCACAGTAAATGATGTGTAACAATGGTACCTCAAGCCCAGACAAAATCCTCCCAGTCCTCCAGACAAAAAGGCAAGTGGGGCACCATTCAGTGAGGGTTTGGTGGCATTGCCTGAGGTAGCACATGAAGTTTGGTGGCTCTCGGGCAAAAACTGACCAGCAAAGCTATGAGAATCAAATCACATGAAAACCCATGCAAGTCAATGGGAAAAAAAGAGAGGAAAAACAAGTGTGCATTTCCAAAAGCTGTTTAAAAAAAAAAAAAAAAAAACACGTCCCACTCATTTGGCACCCTAGGTGACCGCCTATGTGGCCTATGCCACGGGCTGCCCCTGTGCAGATTCTGCTCCACCAAGCCATCCTTTTAATGACCAGGAGCCACCAAACATGCATAATTTTGTTAGTGTCAAATGTAAATGATCAGTTGACTCACACAGTACTCTTTCCACAGCAGCCTCTGATTCATCAGTCAACTGCCATTGATTCATCAAAGATGTGTCAGGGGTGAAATTTCCCTTCAGTGGTGGGAGAAAGTGACACAGACATGTTAAGTATCTAAGCAGCATTTCCATAGTGGAAATGTGAATCTATTGTGCCCTTTTGCACAATAGCTTAATGAGGGCCACTAATTTGATGATAGTGAAGTGAAAAGTGATAGCTGTAGCTGTAAAGAGCAAATGAGGGAAAGAGAGGTGCATGTACAAACTTACCTACTATACTATACTACATTAAGGGAGAGAGGGATGTATAGATGGTGATGAGATATTGTCACCATTTATTATGTGATTTTTTTCCACCCAAAATGTAGCCTAGAAAAGGTTGAAGCATGTCAGGTGCTCTGCCTCCCACAACCCATGTAATTAAGTGTTTGACATTTTTGGGCTCAAAAAGAGTGGATTTTTTGTTGTTGTTGTTGCTTTTACCTCCATTTTTTGGTTTCTAGTTTGGATTTCCAAGGAGATGCCCTCAAGACATCAGATATCATTCTACTGTTTACTACTTCAGAGGCAAAGCGTTTCAGCAGCTCCTCGCATGCTGTTGATTATTCATATCAACTCTGTTGAACGAATAAAGAAAAAGTCAAATGAAATGGCATAGTGATGAAAGAGGCCGAAATAGTGAAATTAGAGGAGGAAAATAATGGTAGAGAGATAAAATAAAGTTCAGAGGAAATAGTAAGAGAGAAATGGGAAATGTGAGGAGTTTGAGAAAGACAGAAAAAGCAGAATAGACAGAGAAGAAGAAAATGTACAAAGAAAGTAGAGGAGTACCTGTCAGCCCTGTGCCGCTCATCCTCAGGCCATCTGCTCCACTACATCAAGGGCTTTGCATTGATTAGCATGCCATTACACCCTTCACATGGTGTCTGTGTGTTCATCCATACTTACTATAGTGTTTGTGTGTGTGTGCCCTCATATGCTTGAATGAGTGTGATGTATTAATGTGTGTGCATCTGTGAGTTTGTGTTCATTGTGTGGGTTCTAGCTTGAGTGTGTGTGGGCTCATTTGTCTGTTTGACTGCGTAGGTCCTGTGTGTACATATGGGACTTGTTTGGCCATAATTACACTGGTGCATTGAGGTTTCCAGTTGAATGCAACTGGGAGGTGGGTGAGGGTCTGAGTGGAATAACCGGGGTTACAGATCAACAGGGTTTCCCCCTGAGCCATCACCCTGATTATGGCTACACATGTGAAAGAATGGCAGACTGGGGCTGCCTGGGACTGTTAAAAAAATGATTTCGGTCAACTGAAACACCTTTACTACCTGCCTAAAATGGATCATGGTCAAGGCTGGGTATAGAACCTCAGCACTTTTTGGTACAAAATGTTTCTGTAACAGCAAGTATCAATGACTGTCAAGTACCAAAACATGGCATCAATCGGTCAGATTTGTAATCTTGATTACTTATTATTTAATTAGATATTTACTGATTTAAGTCATATTTTGCCAATTTTAGACTGTATTTTATTTGTGCAAAGTTCTATTACAGCTGTCTGTGTTTAACATTTGAGAACATTTGCTTTTTGTCTAAACAAACTAAACATCTACAGCCATGCTAGCGGCTCTGTGAGAACGTACTTAGGCAGAGTGGTGTTTTGAGATAAATACTAACATCAGTATGCTAACATGCTCACAAAGACAATGCTAACATGTTGACATTTACCAGGTTTACCAATGTTTACCACGTTCTTTGTGTTAGTTTAGTGTGTTATCATGCTATCATTTGCTAATTAGGACGAATGTTCAGCCATTCCAGACAACATGGAACTTGAAAATATTTGACCTCCCACTTGAAAAAGTATGATGGACCAGCTGTCAAGGTTGGAGCTCTGACTGGTGCCAATTTCATGCATCCTCTGACATCACTCAATATGGCAGCATCCATAGAAGTGAACATGGAGGTCAACACTGTGAATGGCAAGTAATCAACTTAAGCCCATATAGTAATTTTCCCTGCCTACAAAACACTGTAAATAAAATAAGACCAATTATCTATGTAGAGTGATGTCAAAATTAATTGTAAATGTTGCAAATATTCATATGCTGCCTGCCATAAGAGGACGAGTTTCTTGTGGTCAGCCATGTTGATTTTTTGCATTCGGCTTCATGAGATGTGGAACGCTTCGAGCTCGGAATTTTTTACTTAGGAAGTGCAGCTCAGGCTGATGGGTATGTCATTAGTTTTGTAGGTATTTGGTCCTTCATTCTCTCTCAATCCAACCAGTCAAGGCAGATGGCCGCCCACCTAGAGCCCGGTTCTGCTTGAGGTTTCTTCCCGTTAAAGGGGAGTTTTTCCTTGCCGCTGTCGCCAAGTGCTGCTCATGGGGGAAAGCTCGATGTGAAAAGTGGCCTGAGATAACTTCTGTTATGATTTAGCGCTATATAAATAAAACTGAATAATTGAACTGAAATGGAAATTTTGAGCGGATTATGACATTAGATGAGTCATGGGGTTACAGTCACTGTAATTCATTCTATTTGTTTTAGCAAAGAGAACAACAATAGCCTAGCTTACTGATAGGTCAACTGGGCATGCAGTAAAGATCAAGAGTGACAGTGCATTTCAAGGAAGCCCCACTGGAGTATAAGACTTGGTCTGTTCGACTCATACACTGTTGAAAGTGTAGTTTGAATTTTAAATAAAAAGTGACAGCTACAAAAGATACCTAGCCTTTACCACAACATAATTTAATTGCTGTATGTCTCTGAAAATTCATGAGTAATGTAGTATTGGAAGAAAATTAGCAACACACCATTCAAGGTTACATGTGTGCAGCAGCAGTGAAACATGCTGTAGCATACACTCTTGTATGTTTTATGGCTGAAATAAAAACTGTCCAGTGTTCAACTATCCTGACCAAAAAAAAAAAAGATCAAAGATGAGGAAGAGTGCCAGATATTTTATGACGTAATTAATATTTTGAAATATAATTTGGTCACAGCAGAGTATTCAGCCTATCACTGCTGGGGCACCACCAAGTCACTGCTAACTAATTTTTGTTTTACTGTAAAACTGTAATTGAATAGAGGCCCCTGCCTCCAAATTATACCCACGACAAATTTGACTGATGTCTAATCTGAACACTAACTAATGGCATTAAACTAAAATCATCACAATGTTTACACCTAATACAGGTGTCTTGCATATAAATATATATTATTACAAGCAATCTAGCAGGAGGAATTCTTGTAAATGGATCATACTTTTATAAGAGGGAGACTATTATTTAGATCCAAGCTTTTAATAACAGTAGTTATTATATCATTATAATTTAATTCTAATATAATTTACTGTATATGATGATCAAGAAGGAGAAAAAACTGGCTGGCAGCAGGTTTATATATTTTTTCGCATCGCTGCACTGTGGAGTTACTTTCACATGGCAGACCTCAAATGTTTGATGTTCTGAATATTTAATAGTGAAATAAATCCCTCGGTGCCGCTGGTGGTTGGCGGTTTTTGTCTTTTGAGGGAGTGTGTGTGAAGTGAATGCACACACATATATGCACACACACGGGTGCAGTAGTTGGTGTTTTTTGTCTAGATGTGAACCAGCCCGATCACACACAGAGACACAAAGAGACACACGCACAGTTGGCAGTAGACAGCTTGCCAGACCACCAGCTGTAGCGTGAGGCTCCAGATCCATCTCAAGCCAACAGGATCAGAGTACCAGGCCTGTGCTCCGTCTCGTGAGAACACACACACACTCAGAGGGGCTGTGAACGATACCTTTAGCTGCTACACTGTTGGGTCACTGCGAGGTTCATGCGTGAGATATCGACACAGGCCACAGGGGGAAGAAAAGACAAGAAATCAAACAGCTGTGTGGCTAAGATCACAGTCTGTGATTGCAATATGGTGCTCCCATTTTAAGCTCCCACCTACAGCTGTCTCTAGTGGGGTCAAAGGTGGTGATGGATCCAGGAGCCCGCTAAAGTTCCAGTGGTACGATGTACAAGTTAATGAGGAAGCACTAGCAATATTCTTAGGTTAGGAACAGCCTTTAAGATGAGTGGAAATATCAGAACACCTGAATCATAATGACTACTTCCAAGATTTTCTTAGTGTTGACAGTAAGAAAGGAGAACATATCGAACCTTATAATGACTGAGTAAATACAGACGACAACCTAGGAGATGACTGGTAGACTATGATTAGGGTCACGTCGCTAGGCAACCCTCAAAATCCAGCAGGAACACGACATTTTGCATGTGATACCAAAACAGAAACTGACATTCATTGAAAACAGTTTACCATGCCAATTTGAGCCGAAGAGGCAAAGAAACTGAAAAAAAATGATACATTTGAATGAGATGGTGGATGGAGAGAGCAGTGGCTGCGGCTCTGCACTAAAATGTAGATGAACTGGGTTATAAAATACTATCCTATTGCATACAGCAGTAATTTACTGTTTGCCTGCTGATTTCTGAAACTTAAAATGATCTCCTCTCCGGCACACACTTGATTAATCTTGATTAGGGATGCAGCAATTCAACTTTTTCTCCCCCGATATCAATCCTGATACCCAAACTCAGGGTACTGAGTACTGACCAAGTCAAGTCAAGTCAAGTCAAGTCAAGTGTACTTTATTGTCAAAAATCTATGTAACAGGGTTAGCACAGAAGTTTGAAATTGCGTTTGACCAGCCTCCAATGTGCAGTTTAAAATAAAATAAAATAAAATACACACACACACTCACACACACACACAATATTTACCAAAAATCTCCTGGACAATAAAATACACACACACTCTCTCTCTCTCACATACATACACACACACACACATACACACATAAGCAGCAGCAGAGAGTACAATCAGTGGTCATATAGGTTGAGACCTGTAGTACAGATGCATTATAAGGTGCAAAGGGTAAAGTGCAACGGCATGGTGAATAAATAATTATAATTGTTCATGGGATGATAAATATTTAGGGAATGTTTTCTTGAGATGATCATGTACTTTTCATCTGTGAGTTCAGGAGTCTGACAGCTTGTGGAAAGAAGCTGTTTCCCAGTCTACTTGTGCGGCACCGCACGCTGCGGTAGCGCTTCCCTGACTGTAGTAAGGAGAACAGTTTGTGCGCTGGGTGAGTGGGGTCTTTGATAATGTTCATCGCTCTCTTGGAACAGTGTGAAGTGTACAGGTCCTGAATGGCTGGTAGTGGTGATCTGATGATCTTTTCTGCTGTCCTCACCACCCTCTGCAGCGCCTTCCTGTCTGCAGCTAGACAGCTGCCATGCCAGACAGAGACACTGCTGGTCAGGATGCTCTCAATGGCACCCCTGTAGAATGTGGTGAGTGCAGATGTGGGGAGGTCGGCTCTTCTCATCCTCTGCAGGAAGTGGAGTCGTGTGTGCGCCTTCTTGACCAGGGCGGTGGTGTTGGTAGACCATGAGAGATCATCTGTGATGTGCACTCCCAGGAACTTTGTGCTTTTCACAGACTCCACTGCACTGCCGTTGATGATCAGTGGGATGTGTGTTGGTTGTTTTTTCCTGAAGTCCACAGTAATCTCTTTTGTTTTGTTGACATTGAGAAGCAGATTGTTCTTCTCACACCAGTTGATGAGTTGCTGTACCTCCTCTCTGTATGCTGAGTCATCGTTGTCTTTGATGAGGCCAACCACTGTTGTGTCATCTGCAAATTTGATGATGTGATTCGTTTCAAATCTGGCACAGCAGTCGTGGGTCATCAGCGTGAACAGCAGGGGGGACAGCACACATCCTTGCGGGACCCCGGTGTTTATGATGGTGGTCGCTGAGGAGTTGTTTCCAACTCTGACTGTCTGTGGTCTGCCTGTTAGAAAGTCCAGCAGCCAGTTGCACAGTCAAGTGCTGATGCCTATTGTACTCAGCTTGTTCACCAGATGTTGGGGGATAACAGTGTTGAACGCAGAGCTGAAGTCAATGAACAGCATTCGCGCGTGACTGTTTTTGTTCTCCAGATGAGCCAGGCAGAGGTGGAGTGCTGTTGCTATGGCGTCATCAGTGGAGCGCTTGGGGCGGTAGGCAAATTGGTATGGATCCAGGGTAGTGGGGAGGGTGGATGTTATGTGGGCTTTTACCAGTCTCTCAAAGAACTTCATCATGATGGGAGTGAGTGCTATGGGTCTATAGTCATTCAGTGATGATGCTGGTGACTTCTTGGGTAGTGGTACGATGGTGGTGGCTTTAAAACTTGCTGGTATGATGGCTTGATCCAGAGAGATGTTGTAAATGTCTGTGAGGACATCTGTGAGTGAGTTCGCACAGTCTCTGAGCAAGTGCCCGGGTATGTTGTCTGGACCTGCAGCTTTCCTGGGGTTCACTTTGAGTAGGGTCCTCCTCACGTCCGCTGAGTCCAGTCGAAGTGTTGTGCTGTCAGGGCTGACGGGGGTCTTTGTGGGTGTTGTGGTGTTATTTTCTTCAAACCGGCTGAAGAAAGTGTTCAGAGAGTTGAGGAAGTCTGTGTTGTCCTCGCACGGTGGGGGGGATGGTTTGTAGTCTGTGACTGACTGGATGCCTTGCCACAGGCGTCTTGAGTCCTTGGTGTCAGTGAAGTGCGAATTGATTTTTTGTCCATATGCACGCTTGGCTGCTCTCACGCCGCGGTGCAAGTTGGCCCTGGCAGACTTTAGGGCCTCCTTGTCCCCAGACTTGAAAGCAACGTTGCGTGCCCTCAAGAGCTCACGTAACTCCCTGGTGAACCAGGGTTTTTCGTTCGCTCTCACTGTAATGTCCTTGGTAACGGTTACATCTTCCATGCATTTTGTTATGTATCCAGTTACAGAGTCTGTGTATTCGGTAAGGTTGACGTCCTGGTTGGTGGTGGCCGCCTCCCTGAAAACAGACCAGTCTGTGCGTTCAAAACAGTCCTGTAGAGCTGCAGTGGAGCCCTCTGGCCAGGCCCTGATCTGTTTAACAGTTGGCTTGCTTCTCGTCAACAGGGGTCTGTAGGCTGGGATTAGCATAACAGTGGTATGGTCTGATGAACCCAGTTGGGGGTGGGGAACAGCTCTGAAGGCCTGTCTGATGTTGGTGTAGACCTGGTCAAGTGTGTTCTCTCCCCTTGTTGCAAAGTTCACACACTTGTGATAGTGTGGCATTACTGTTTTCAGTTTAGCCTGATTAAAATCGCCAGCGATTATGCAGACTGAGTCCGGATGTGTGTTTTGTACTGTATTCACAGACTTGTACAGAATGGAGAGTGCCTCTTTTGTGTTGGCGCTGGGGGGTATGTGGGGGGTAACAGCTGTGATGTTGATGGTATTGAATTCTCGCGGCAGGTAGAATGGACGGCAGTTGAGGGTTAAGAACTCGATGTTCTCTGAACAGTGACATGTAATAACTGCAGCGTTTGTACACCAGTTGTTATTGATGTAAATGCACACACCACCTCCTCGAGATTTACCCGTGCTGGCGTGGCTTCTGTCTGCGCGGAATGTTGTAAATCCATCCAGTTTAATGGCGCTGTCCGGGATTTTGTTGTGAAGCCACGTCTCGGTAAGGATGATCGCGTTGCATTCTCTCACGTGTCTTTGAGTGGTTAGATCCAGCTTGAGATAGTCCATTTTATTTTCCAAAGAGCGGACGTTTGATAGAAGAATAGATGGTAGTGCTGTTTTGTGAGGGTTTCTTTTTAATCGGTGTATGATGCCGGCGCGGCAACCTCGTCTTTTCTTCCGGCGAATACGCAGGGATCCCGCTGCTTCGGAGAGGCCATTTTCTTGGGACACTAATCCGAGACCGAGAAGAGTTTCTCGATCCGTGGCGAAGTTAACTCCGGACATATCGCTTGTTGTGTTGTTTCTAAGTCCCAGTAATGTACTCCTGTTGTATGCGATTCTGGAGGACGATTTCGACGGTACATTTAACAAAAAACGCACATTCTTATCGGGAGCCGGCGTGGCCGCTGCCTCACAGGGCGCCGCCATCTTGGAATACCAGTACTGTTTCTTTTTTGTAAAAAAAAGGAGTAAAATCTGTTAATCTCTGTGTCCAATTGATCAATATATGTTTAAGATAACATGAGGTTGTGATGACAGCTCACTTCTTAACTAGAATTTGAGATGTTCATTCACCAACATGCTTTTTAGGCTTGTGAAAATCCTACGTATATTGCTTAGTAGGTTTATGAAATTGCATCATTGCAGTGCATAATATGACACACTATTACGTTTTGTTTTTCATATAACACACACAGTTTGTGCCTTGTTGTGAACAGATACAGACCTTACAGACAGACTGTGAGCAGCAGGGATCAGTGTTGATACCGCCGCACTCACGGTCCACACAGAAAAGGCTTCCCTCATACTACACCAAACTCATTCATCTGTACATGGCTCTGTTTGTTGTTGTTAAGTTTGTTGTTGATCTGACGTCCTTGTCCTTGTTTCCTGAGCCGCTCTACTATATAACAAACAAGTGTTGGGCCTCAACCATGGGGTCAGGCAAAGGCAGGCCTACATGTAAAACCTGAAGCCTGACCATGAGGCTTCCTTTGTCCTTTGTCCCCTGAAACAAAGGGAGCAGCACCAAAATGCTGCTCACAGAGCCCTCCTCCCACAATGCTTTGCCAGTTCGCACCTGAGAAATCACAGCGGGGAGCTCAAATCCGGGTCGCGGATTGGCAGAGACCCACAACCACCACCGGGAGTCATGGCAACACAGCTGTGACGTCACCACCCCCTTAAGAAGCGGCTGCACGGAGTTACCGTCGCCTTTCCACAGTAACCGAGCTAGGAGGAAGTTCGCTTTCTTCGCCAGTCAGATTTACTAACGGAGGTAACTTTACACGTGTACCTATTCCCCCTTTTCTTTTTGGAGTTTCTCCCCTCGCTGGACGAGACGAAACCACGACCCGTGTTCATCCCGAACACAATCACCGGATCCACGAGAGAGCGCTGTGTGCAACCCAGCCCTCTCACCATACCTGCAGAAGGAAGAAAGGATTTTCTTCACGGAGAAGCGGATAACTTCTACGCCCCGCTATCTACCGACCAAGTCGACCACCCAGAAGGAAGAAAGGATTTTCTTCACGGAGAAGCGGATAACTTCTACGCCCCGCTATCTACCGACCAAGTCGACCACCCTGAAGGAAGAAAGGATTTTCTTCACGGAGAAGCGGATAACTTCTATGCCCCGCTATCTACCGACCACGTCGACCACCCTGAGTTTCCTCGCTGCCCCACCGAGAAACCAGCCGCCGTTATCTTCGAGGAATTAAAACGGCACCGCCAGTACCACGCATCGGAGGCCCCCGTGGTGTATACTGACGGACTAACACACATCAGTTCGCTATCAAGAGCGACACAAGTAAGAGGTTGTCTGGGCAGAGACTGTAATATTTTATGTGTGTTTCATAAGCTTAGTGCTTATTGTGTGTTGTTGATTTTTAACGGACCGCCGAGTCCTTGCCTGTTTACTCTAGCGAGTAATTTTGAAGTTGCTAGCTGTTTAGTTAGTGTTCACCACGCTAAACTGTTGTTTTGTCCCGTTCGGGACCACTGTGTTTGTACCACCGTGAGAGGAGAGTAAGTTACTTTATCCGCTAACCGCCTGCCTTCCTCCCACGGTCGTGAGACGCCGCCGAGAGTCGGTTTTCCTCCTTTCCTCTCTCTCTCCTTCTACTAACCCGCGCACACACACACCTACACAACCGTACATCTCTTTTACACATCTGGCGGTAAGATAGCGTGGGACATAGCGTTGCTCTGTCCCTCATTATCCGCCATCAGACACGTGTGCTTGTTAACATAAATTGGGTGAGTGCAGAACCGCCGATTGCTAGGTGGCGCCATTTTGCCATCGTGCTATTTGAACACCGCGGCACTTCCGCCGGTTCATTGTCGCGTGACGTGACTTCCTCACAAGGCCACGCCCACCATCTTAATTTCGTGCAACGTCATCTCACCAGGTCACGCCCGCTACCGTAAGGTTGCGCGACGTCAGCTGGTCAGATCACGCCCACCATTCCTGGTCCTGCACACCCACTCACACACCCACACACACACACACACACACACACACACTTTGCTTACACATGTGGAACTTGTTTATAGCTGTTATCTGTGTATTTGTTGTAGTATTAGCTGGTAGTGCAGTGTGATTTAATCGACACATTTGTTAACTCTGTTGATTTTGTGGAGATTAATAAATACTGTTATAGTTTTAAAGAGAAGTCCTTCTGTCATTACTGTGTATGTTTATTGTGATAAGTGGCTGATTGAGAGAGTCAAAGCTCGAACTCAACCTTCTTTGTTCACCTGTGAATGTGGACGTCACTCAGACTCTCACATCCAAGGTGAACGCTTTCATGAGACTACCCTTCTGCCTGGTTATTGGTCCCGGTTTCCGGGTGGTGCCCCGTAATTATTAATCAAAATTAATAACTTTATCTGTTTTATAATTAATAATTATCTTTGATAATCATTAATTATCACTGATAACCAGCCGTGTTCCTTAAGCTCCAACACAAGGATATTCCACCAATGCAAAGTTTCAAAAGTTCTGTTAAAAAAAGCAAATGTTATGCAGTCATTTTTGGTAATGTTAGCTAACTGTGAAAGTCATCGTCAACACGTTGTTTCACTGCCTTCACATTAAAATACATTTATTGTGATGCACATTCAGGAAGTGGTAGTTTTATGCATGTTAGCTTACAGCTGCAAATGAACAGAGAGGAACAGAAAACTGTATCTAATGTTGATCTGTGACATTGGCTGATACCTGTTCCGCTTAATAAGGTGAGCATTGGCACTTTTTTTTGGCACGATCCAGTGGTTCTCAATGGAGCCGATTTCAGTCGTAAATTCAATGTTTAAAATAACCTTAATGAGAATGATGAGTAGCTACTTGCTCAGAAGGAAATAGCTAAAATCATTAAGGACCACTGTGTGATTTTGGACATTTTCAAACCTATAGTTCATTTGCTCTGGTCCAAATCAGTGGATGCCTTAGTAAACTTGTGTTTTCCCCTCGGTCCAGTTTCTTTTCACACAGAGAAAAATACAAACGAACCAAAATGCCACGTGAAAATGTCCACTCTGCTGTGCCTGGGGTGGGAGCAAGAACATAAACTCAGGAAGAAGGTCCTCAAGTAGCTCCTATCTTCCCAAAAATGCAATGTACTTTGTTGCATTAGTCCAGGTCGGATTCCAATGAGTTCAATCATCTGTATCCCAGTAGGCAGGTCCTGGAGCCAGGTGCAGGTAAGTGTATCTGGCTACAGGAGCTGTTTAGCTCAAACTTCAAAGGCAGAGTACGCCTTGAAGTTGGGATGGATTGAGGTTGGTTAACGCTCCTGCCACAAACAAGCCGCTCCAGAGTTCGTTTGGGACCAGACTGAGACCACTTCCTCAAAGGGTCTTGTTTTGGTCTGGAATATGATTACTGTGTTTCAGACCTGTTCAAATGAATTGTACCAAGGCAGAAAACAAACCTAATTCAACTGGACTAAACAACATAAGTTGGGAAACGTCCTTTATCTCCCAACAGGACCAGTCTAGAAAGGACTCAACGTGGTCTAGTAAGTCGTGACCTCCAAATCATATAGTCAGCTCAGCAATTCCAGGAAATCCTAGACCCACTAGTTCTAAAAAGTCATACGCAACTAAAAATAATTATGCATAAACAGTCCTGGATTGTATCTTGAATTCACTCTTAATACAGGACATAAATATTCAGTTCCCATACTTCACATTTAATGATTGCAAATGTGATCTAACTGTAAAGTATGATCATACAAGAGGGTCTGCAAACATAACAATGTGCTGGGCAAGGCACTGAATTGCCTGGGGGCTAATAGAGCCTTGTACTAAACAGTTACTATTGATTAAGTCTTAGCCTCTAAATGAGTTGTTGTAATAAGATCAATCTTAATTTTATCTGGAGACATCGGCCCCCTGCACTTCCATCAGCGTGAGCTGGGTATGGTAATTTTCTTTGTTCAGGACAAATTTGAGACATTGAGCGGTGAAGGTTTTACATCTCACAGAAGAAAACGGATAAAACACTTTTAATTTGCATAATGTAACCCCATGTAAATCTTCTAAAAATTGTTAATCTAATTTAGGTCAAGAAAGTAATGCAAGGCACAATTAATCTCCCTAAATTCAATTTACCATATTGACCTTTTTGTTTGCTAAACCATATTTACATATATCAGATAGAAAGAAGGGGTATTTGGATTAAGTAATTTATAAACAATAGACTATTGAAGAACAATAAATAAAATTATTATTTTTATTATTAATAATTATTTTTTGTTGTTCCTGTTGATTTGTATTATGTTCATAAACTGGAGTTATGTAGAAATAACCAAGTACCTAATTTGTAGCTACTGTATCACTGAGCTATATATGAATAAATAACTTTTTGGTCAAGAAAAAAAGGGGACACTTTTTGGGGTGCTACTCTGCAACATGGTGGTTTATGTCCATCATAAACATACATCAACCTGTGGTGTATGTATGCAAAAACTTAACCACAAGAGACAAACAAACATAAATACTGTAATCGTATTTCCTATTTCTTTTAAAAAAACTGTGGTCTGGTTTTGACTGTGGACTGAACACCCTGGTCTTTGGAGGCTGAGATGTCGAGTGTGTTTTTTTTCTCAGTAAATATGCCATGTCACCGGGGTTAAATACCACCTTAAGGAACAATGGAATTGAAAGTGAAGGCAATTAGCAAATCAATAGCTGTTTAGAGCTGGCGGTTTCCAAGGAGGTTAAACATCATCATTCTAGAAGTGGGGTTGGCAGTTGTTTTTATCCCCCTCTCTTCATTCTGAAACTTATTTTCTTTTTCTTTTCTACTGCTAATTAGCAATAAAATGCAACCCTCCAAAAGCACTTCAGTGGAAAATGGAACATTGATTTTATTTATGTTTGTATCAAGGCGCTTTATAAAATATTGAGGTGGGTAAAAATGCCGCGAATTGATTTAGGCAAACAGGGAGGAAGAGGTTTGACAGTCTAAATTATAAAGCAGAGGCTGCTCCTAAAACTTTTACATAAGGGCTTTTAATGTATCACTTTAAATGCATCAAAGCTCAGATTTCTCAAGGAGAGCACTGATTTTTCAAAGGAATTGCTCACCTTCCAATTCATGACAAAAGCTTGTGCAGAGTGCACTCAAAACATTTTGGCAGTGACAAATCTTGACAATGACAAGTGTGCAAAATATTGTGGAACTTCATAAGAGTAACATACACTTGCAGTGTTAAGAAGGTTTTATTCAATTAGAGCAGCAACATCCAACAGAATAATTGTGCTGCAGACATTTAACTTTAATTCAATGTCAAAGCTCATGTTTCAAGTACAAAGCTATTTTTTAGAACATACACCACGGTGGCTCCGTTGTGATTTCCAGCCAGTATGATCCGTTGCAGACTACAGGAGCAGTGCTCTGTACTTTCAAATAAAGGCACTACAGTGCATAGCTGTCACCAGACTTGGTCGGACCTGACAGGCCAGTGGGATGTTGGCCGTTGGTGCTGCTCTTTGAGGATGCCGTTGGGTCAACGTCGGGCTGACACCTCATCCATCTCAGCCTCTGTGAGCCACCTGAGTCTGCCCCTAACAAGGAGCTGGGGAATCAGGAGATGGGAGGGGGGATGTAAGGAACGCAGAGAGGAGAAAAGGGTGAAGGGGAGCTAAAGTGTGGAAAGAGGAGGTAGAAATGGAGGAAAGGAGGAAGGCGAATGGAGGAAGTGAAGCGAAAGTGAAAGGGACCCGGAGAGGAAAGGGGGGGGGGACAGACTTTAAAATAAAAAAAAAATCATTGCATAGGAGTGAGCAGTGAGGGTTGGTTGGGTAAAAGTGAGAGGAAGAGGGGACAAAAGTAGAAGAAAAAATGAGGGGAGAGCCTGGTCAGCTTGCCCGCTTGACGGGCTGTCAATATGTTATAGCTCCCAAAGGCATTTTACCTTCAGAGATGGCAAGGTGACCTATTGTGCTCAGGCAGTGGAACAAACCAACTGTCAATTAGTGTTCACCCACCAGTGTCCCTTGTAAGTTGAGTAGATGTGGCCACCATAATTGCCTTTTTCTTTAACATGATGTCAAATCGTCCCTCTGTTGTCAATTTGTGGCAATCGGAAGTAAGTACTGTTACTTCCAAATGCCACAACCTTATTATGAAGGTTACACTTGATCAGGGATCTAGGAGATCTGTGATCACATCTTGCATGATGGCAAGAAATGAAATCCATCATCCACCATGTCTAGTGGCTGGAAGCTTAATTGCAATGATACTACTGATTAAAGCATCTTCTTTATACAGCTGAAACTCAAACTTCCAAAAGTCCTCTCTGAGTTTTCAGAGAGGACTGTGGTCCAATTAACCAGATTTAAGGTTTAATAGGGTTTGAATTTGATGTTGATAACAGCCTGCAGATGACTTTGTTTTCATGCACTAGTTCACTGCTAATAGGCTTTTTCCACTGAGCCTCCCATAACCGAAACTTTTAAGAACTTGTAAGGCTTTGGTGTTATGTTGTGCCAGAGCATTTCCGACGTACAGCACCAGGACATACACCAGGACAAAACAAACAAACAAATAAACAAAATATGCTGTTTGAGAGTGCAGTTGTGAGGCAGACAACAATGGAATAAGTGGCACTAATATTGATTTTCTTTTTTACACGTAATAGCTTTAATGTCAGTATCATTACTGTAAATTAATGGAGGAGCCCCACCTGGAGAAGTAGATCAATAGAATGGAGCAGAGAGTGAATGAAACTGAAACCAGACCAGCTCTGACCCCACTGACCAGCTCTCTAGAACCAGACAGTCCCACTCTTTCCATGCTCTGTGCGATTAAATCAGCTTAATTCTCATTTGTTCATGCTGGCTTGCTACTTAATGGAAAAAAAGGAAAATGTTACAATTCTGAAGATATCAGAAAACCTTTTTTTTTTCATCTGTGAAAATAGCAGGTGAAAAAATATTTATTTTTGTCAGGATTTTTCTAAGTGTTTGTTGTTGGAATAGTCATTTTGGCCACAAGAGGGCACAAGTTCACCACTATCCCATGTTCTAAATAAGACTGAAAGCATTTATGTTTTCTTCCAGGTGAGGTTTAATTTCTCCATACGCTCTAAAGATAAGGTACATATATTGTGTGTTAGCAAGTTATTTAACATTACTGTCATGTCTTTTGTTTGGTTAGAAATGTATTTTAATCAGGGCTAATCTGCCGTTAGCATTAGCTATATTGACGTTAGCCATTAGACTGCCAGCTAGCGGGCTTGCTGTTAGCCTGCTAACTGCTAACTAGCTGTTAGAGTTGTGACATTCACGAACGAACCGAATCTTTTGACCGGCTCATTAACATGAATGATGGGAACCGAGTCGCGTTTGGTTGGGAGCCGTTCTTTTTTTTTTTCTCTCTCCCTGAGTTCACACCTATGGTTCACACAGATGCTCACACAAGCTCCTCCTTGCTCCTCCACTGAGTCAGACGGAGAGAGCACGGGGAGGAGCGCTTATTTCATATGCAAATGTCGCATGAGTTGTGCACGCTCCCTTCATGTGAGTGCCTCAGTGAAAAACAAAGAAAAAAAGCGTGTTTAGGTGTTGCATGAATAACATAAGTCAAAGTAGTTTTACACACATACACACACTTTATACAAAGGGTAAATAGTGATCTCACTGTCAACTCAGAGGGATATGGCAGTGGAATATTTACAATGAATCCATTACAGACTTTAAAATCTTGTCCACACATGTCAAATGAAGCTATAATCAATATTTCAGAATAATTCAAACTCAAATATTTGTGGGAAATCTGAGTTCGAAATTATTCTGATCCAAATCTCAGCCCATCATTCCTCCCTGTGATTATTTCCAGGATAAAATGAAGTAACCCCAGGTTGGCTTCTTAAAAAGTAAATAAATATAAAAATGAGCCAAATGTCTTTTGAATGGCTCTTTGAAATGAATGGTTCCCAAAGATCTGGCTCCCTCCAAAGAGCCATAAATCCCATCTCTGCTAGCTGTTAGCCTGCTAACTAGCAGGCTAACATATTATTCATGGCTAAGAGCTACCTAGGTTAAGTTGACTGCATAGCTAACGTTAGTTTACCGTAATGTTAGTCATGGTAACGGGGACACTTCACCCCTTAAGAGTGGGATGTTTTACAAATAAAGATTAAAAAAAGCCTTATGAGTGAGACATTTGGACACTTGTTAAGGGAATAGGATAACGTTGTACATTTAATGATAGCTATACACAACAGAATAAGCACTTTGGATACATTTTGATTTTGACAATTTAAATTAATATGGTTATTATTCATATTTATGATATAGAATTGGATGCTGTTTATTGACTATTGCAATTATAGTGCAATGCTTATTCTTAATCCATCCTTATCACAGTTGAACCATTGGTACTTAGACAATTGGTTCTCATGTCATGCTTTGCTAATTTAAAGGTCCATTCAGATGGACACAGTAACGTGGGTGAAACCCGTGTTGACACTCAATCTGAATGGGTAAACATGACTCATCTTAGCCATAGTTTGTGCCTCTCGTGTATTAGTACAGCCTATATTCAGGTCAAAACCCAAGTCATTTAAAAACTCTTCCTGCTGTTCTGATGGTATTTTCAGGATCCACTAAAGACTCCTCTAACCATCAGGATGACAAAGTTATTTTGTATATTAAAAAAGATTTTCAACCCGTTTCCTAAGTTGTGAGTCTGTTTTCCATCTTTATTTTGATTCGGAAACAGAGGCGCAACATGGGAATCCGGTTAAAAACCTTTTTTATCATCCAGGGGATGGAGTATTTTTTTCATCCAGATGGTTAGAAGAGTCTTTGGGGATTCTGGAAATACTTTCAGAACAGTGGTATGTGCTTTTAAATGGCCTTCTGGGTTTTTTTCAAACTTTGCTGGTTCATTATCCTTTAGAAAAAATGATGGTTACCTCTGTTACCCGAATGTATGCTAATACATGAGAGGCACAAACTGAGGCTCCGACCCCTCTTCATGATCCTCTTCAATGTGATAACTTTCCGGAAAAACCTGTTTCATAGTGTTATAAACTGTGCTGTGCTGTGTTATGTCATATGATAAGCCTTTAAACTCATGTATTACTCAAAATGGATGTCATGGTTTGTATTTCATCTTCACACAGATACATGTAGCGATATGCCCACACCACCTCAGATATGGTTGTGTTCAGCCTTTTGACCCCTTCCCACTCATGAACCAATACCCAACTGTACAACAACATCAACATACCTGTAGAAGTGAACTCATGAAAGCAGTATATCAAGTATATATGAAGTATATAATGATAAATCATTCAGCATCCTCTCCAACTTCAGGGCCAAACTGATTCCAGTCCAGACAGTCCACTATTCACGAGAATCTTCTCTCCACTCTCCTTTAAAACACTCTCCCCGAAACCAGTCGCTAAAAAGCTCTTCCACTATCATTAATTAATGCAGAGTTGATTAGTTTTCCCGACTTGCCGCTTCAGAGCCCAGTTGACTTTTTCCACGCACTTATAAAATAGAGAGAAGCAGCGGTGCGGTGTTGAAATGTGGTCGATCACTGCTGGAAATTAAAGTCCAATGAAAAGTGGACTGAGTGGGTTCAGTGGTGCGTTGGGAAGGGAAGCTTGAAGGGCATGTATGTGTGTATCTGTTAGTGTGTGTGTTTTGTAGGAGAAAGAAATGAGAAGGAGATGCGTAGTATCTGCATATAGAGGAGGGACACAATAACAGCAACACCTATTCAATGTACAGTAATGCAATTTAATAGCTGTGCAAGAAGCTTATAATGTTCAATTTTTGTCGTGACTGTTGTAAGAGAGGTAGCTCAACAAAAAAAACGATCATAAGGCTTCACAAAGGTTGGATTACATTATATTGTGCAAGTGTTTCTTTTATTGTGTTCAAGGCCTTTATGTATGTCTTATGCATAGCTGTGTAAACACTGCACATGTGCACACACACGTCTGCATGTGAGAGAAAGACAGAGCAGGTGAGAGAAATGAGTGAGAGAGTGGGTGATGGAAATGGAGGGAGAGAGATCTCATAGTAAACACACAGCCTGGAGCTCATTAAAAGTGTCTCAGAGGGCTCCAAGGCAGCAACAGAGTTGGACTCAGTCTAGCCCTTGTCCTCCCAGCTCCATACTAAACAGCCTAATTAGACTTAGATTCTCCTGAGCTCCCTAATGATAGCACTTCACAAAGACAACACGAGGAAATACAGCACATCGGGAGCCTTAATATGATGCTCATGCTCTGGTTATGCTCGCTCTCCCCCCTCTCTCACATCAATAATGTCAGTTTATTCACTTGTTTCTTTTGCCACAGCCGAATTGTGATTGTGTTCAAGGGATGGAGCAGTTCAACTGTTAACGCTTGTTGTTTTATGCTGTTTTAATGCTCGGCAAATTGACTTTACAGCTACTGAAAAAATGCAGTATTGTTTTGAATGTGATGGTATGACAAATGACTCGCAGTTCAAGAAAAAGCCTTGCAACCTTAACCCTTATAGTCCTATGATGTTTTTGCTAGGCATGCATCCTCTTTAATTACAGGTTAATGGCATATTCTTACCAAATATAGTTATTTACAGGATCATTTAGGCTACTCAGAAAAGCTATCATTTGTGTGAATGGTACTATACATGATCAAGGACACTTTTTACGTTGATTTTTACTGTCTATTGATGTATTGAAAAAGGATGGAATTTGGAATGGAATTTGCCACTCCTTTGATTTTCCTCTTATTTCAATTTGGGATGAAAATGTTTTGAATTTTGGTATTACAATGTCCAACAATGCCTTGGGTGATGCAAACAGTATAATGTTGCCATGGACTCAGTGAGGGCCTCATTATGCTTCAAACAAAGTGCTTGTTGTATAATCTTTACAGAGTCTTTCCAATGTCAAAATTGGGGGGTCTGCAAACGAAAATTTTAACTTCTAACTAATTTTAACCTAACTTCAAAAAAAGGTAAAAGTAGGGAAGGTATGAACTTCTCTCTCAAGCACTAATTTTTGGCTGGACCAGCCACGGACCAGCCCTATAACCACAGTTGTCAGTGAGTGAGTGATGAAGTTTCACCATTGGTCGGCCAGCCAAGTGTTAGTTTTCCAATAGGCTGTTGCTCTTTCAAAATTAATTGGTGCGAGATGATGGAAGCGGAGGACAGCAAAAACACTCAATACAGAGTGAAAAACGAGAGACATCTGAATTTCAGAGTGAAACTGATGAGAGAGCAGGGGGAGTTAACAGATAGCATAGTTATAATTAAAATTAAAATAAGTTCTTTCAAATCAAACATCCCAAGATATGAGTGGAAAATATTGTTCTTGCAACTGCATTTATAACCTTTTTATACTCAAACATAGTTTAACAATGTCATGTGATGCTACTTCAGTACACTTTAATAACAAATATTACTGGGACCACTACAGAAAATTGCATATGAACATTTAATATCCAGAAATTCACACTATAGATTCACCACTGACTATCCCTGTAACAAACTGGCCACAATTTCACACATTGACCATACACAGTCCAGCCATATACTAGGTTTTGATCTAGTCTTGTTTTAATTATTCACACAACAATATGTTATTACATACATAGGTTTTATAACATGTCATAAAACTTTGTTTGTTTGAAGCTTATTGAAGCCTTTAGCTACAGGGGACTTTTAGCCTATATTTATTTACACTTTGGTAAAATTGACAGTATGAAAACTAAGGCTGCATTAGCGGTTTCTTTGTGCACGGTAACCGTAACAGTAGAAAAATGGATCCTCTATAAATTCATAATAAGGTACCAAATACCTTGGCTCTTCTCATTGTCCTCAGTTAAGACACTGACCCTCTAATTGCACCTGAGTAGCAAGCCACAGCTTGCAAGGCATGGTAATGTAAAAAGATAATACTGCACTTTGATATATGTTCATAACTGACAAGAAAGACCTATTACAGTCTAAGTAATTAGTTTGCCCAAATTTGGTCACTAATTTAAGTTTCAGTGACATAAATAAAATTATGTTAATTAACTAGAATATAAAATTGAATCCAAGTTTTTGTTCTTTTTTCCAGTGCGGATGTACAGGATGGAGGCGCGGCTGTGGCTCAGAGGTAAAGCAGGTCGTCCACTAATCGGAAGATCAGCGGTTCTCCAGTCTGCTGTCAAAGTGTCCTTGGGTAAGACACTAAACCCCAAATTGCTCTCGAAGCCTGTGCCATCAGTGTGTTAGTGTGTGTGTGTGTGTGTGTGTGTGAATGAGCATTAGAAACTCAAAATATAAATATGCTTTGTGTTTCGGTTACTCACATATAGTGCAAGTCATTACATGATCTGTGTAGACAATTGATTAAAATAGAAGTGTGTCTGTTCTGTGAGACAGATGACTCTAAACCGCACCTGAAACACCTTCATATGTGGACAAGCCTTGAGAAAAGGTAACAATATAACAATATAGTGCTGAGGCTGAAAAAGCTGTGTGTAATTTTACATCTGTCTCTCTGTCCACATATATACATAAGGACAGCAGTAAGTATGCATGGTTGGTGGATTTAAAGTTATGATCTGCATTTTTAAAAATTGTAATCTTGTGAGAGGGTTGTTCTTTCTACATTAAACTTCACACAGACCACATGCACATTGTTCTGTTCAGAAATGTGACTTTTCTTTTAATTAAATGTTGATTAAGTTTGAGTTTTTCTGTAGTTGGCTTTTTTTCTGTGAAGCCAGCGGGGTTATCATTTCTCATGCTAACTATCTTGTGCTTCTATTTTTATAAATATGTATTCATATGAAAATGTCAACTGTGCCTCTATGTTCTAATTACTCATGTTTTTTAGATTAACCACTCCGTGCTTCCCACACCATGGAGACAAAACATGTGACACAAGTGCAGTATGAAAAGAAAAAAACATAACACAGGCAGAGGAAGTGAATCACTGACAAGAAGTCAACTAGGCAAGGGCAGCAACAAACAGAGGAGGTTTTCAATATTTGTCCTTTATCCTTATCAGGCTAGCAGTTACCCTGTTTCATTCATCTCTTTGTGTTCTGAAGCTGCAAGGAAGAACTGGAGCATAAGCTGAGAGAGGAGTTGACGAGGTGAAGAGGAGCATGGTGCAGGGGTGCAAAGAGGAGAGTAGAAAATTGAACAATCAGCTAACAGGCTTTGTTGAGACAAAGCTTGTTGGGGGTTATCAAAGGCGAAGGGGGGAGAGGGGGAAGGGTGACAATGTATCCCCGAAGGGAAACACAGGAAAATGAGGATCTGACAAGAGTTTTGATACCTTGCCCCTTACTCCCCAGTTATCATATGGTTGCAATGAACACACTGCATGCTGTCACAGCTGCAAGCACACACACAATTTAAATATAAGTAACATACAGTAGATGTAAACATATGTGTATATTCGTATCAACCCAGACACACTATCACACACTATCATACAGAGGCCCATGGTGCATCGCTCCTCTGCAAGCTCCCACTGACATGCAGGATTAGAGTGATTTGCTGTGATTAAGCAGCCACCAGTTAGGTTCAAGCAGGTTTTTGTAATAGTTTAATTCATGGGCAAGGAGAGGGGCTTAAATGAGATTGTAGAGTGTGGTCGATTAAGCTCATTAAGCATTTTGAAGAGGGCAGCTTTTCTCACATCCCTCTTTTCCTGCAATCAGATCCGGTATGAAAATGGGAATTAATTAGGAAGAGACGCTCCTGCTGTCCTGCCCCGTTGTGTTATACACCGTGTATGTGCACTGTATGTGTGTGTGTATGGCCTTGAGGCTCACTGCTTTAGCAGTGTCAGGCCTGGCCACCAGCCTTGAAGTATCAAATTTATACTACCTGTGTGGCAAATTTGGGTCTAAACACATACCACATGTGTAAAGGCGCTAGGATTACAGTTAAGGCAGTGGTATTTGCATTTAAAAAATGTTTGAACAAAAGATTAATGTCTATGTACTTTCATTGGCATCCACGTTTGTGTTGATGAAATGCTTGCAAATGTGAAGTGTGCTCAGTGGACCTTAATTATCATGCATTAAGGCAGCACCTCAGACGTGCTTTTAATCAAATGGGAATATCCAACTTCATAACCTTGCTCAAAATCAAAAGATCAAAATGGCGCTGAACAAGGTGAAACATGAATGCTGCAGAGCTGAACCTAAAAACTTTCAGATGAGTGTTGCCACACTTGGCTGTGTCCTAGCACTGGGTGACCAAAGGTGAACCGGCTCGAAACCATACATGGATTGCTAGATTTGGCTAGGTCTTAAAGGTGCAGACCTGGGCTAAATTGGGATGAGAATCAGCTCCATTTAGTTGCCCTCCAGCTACCTTTTAGCCATTATCTGCACTCTAAATTAGACCTGTTCTGCTGCATCATTCATCACAAGTCTGCTATGAGTCTTGGCTACCAGCTGTGCCATATTTCTTCTGCTGCTGGGCCACACCATACCTGGCTACCTGGGAATCAGCCTACAACTCTGCAACAGAAGTACTGGTATAGTCACCTCATAAAAACCAAATGCTATGCTAATACATGAGAGGCACAGAGATCACAAAGTTGCATTCTTTCACTGATGTTCAAGTAAGAGGTTCCAAGAGAGCAAAACGATTTAAAACAAGTCAGTTTAAGTGAACTGCAGCCAACTGAAGGAACACAAGCTCTATTGGGGGAAAGCCATTGGGGTGCTGTGCTAAACTGCTGGTCACAGTAATCATTGGAAATGTTCTGATCTTGGCATTGTTCCAGCTGGGGATGCCAACATCATGCCCAGTGTTGAAACTGTTCACTGGCCAAAAGGCTCAAAGGAAAAGCCCCGGTCAAACTGTGGGCTGACCAGTGAGGACGACTGGTCAGGACTGGTCAGGACATAAGAACAAATCAGATCTATTACAGGTTTTATGAATACACAAATATGTAAATTTAGCTCCAAAGTAAATTTTCCTCCAGCTGTTAGCAGATAGAAGTGTGGTTCTATCTATGGTTAAAACATATGCTGTGGCCATTTCATCCTACCATAAAGGCTATAGAGAGAGGTATGTCTATGCACACTCTCGGGTTAAGCGCTTCTTAAAAAGAGTCAGAAGACAGCAACCTACACGCTCCTTGGCGTGTGTGTACTGCTTGTGGACTCTGATGGCTCCTCCAACATCAGCTGATCAATGAGAAATGACGCTACCTCCAGAGCGTCGGACTCATTCGTCCTTCTGTGCAGCCCGATGCATTTTAAAATCCTTCTTAGCGTACACATACTTATCACAATATCACCCACCGTGCTCAATAACAGCAGAATCTTGTCATGTCTCAACCCAAGCATGAAGTAGAACTTAAAACCGTTCCTGCAAATGAGCCAGATTCCTCACTTTATCCGTTCTCCGCACACCGTTTCCTCATTCAAACATGAGTTCCACCTTATAACAATATAAGTAATCACATTATAATGTGAAACGTTTCACATTTTAACAATATAAATTTCACGTTATAATGTGAAACGTTTCACGTTATAACAAGATAAATAGTATATTGTTATAACAAAAAAGTTTTTGTTATAACGTGAAAAACATCTTGTTATAATAATAAACTTTTCACGTTATAACGTGATACTGAAACTTTTTTTTTTTTTTCTGGTGTGGCAGCAATACATTTCCGTACCAAAGATAGGCTCACATGATAAATTAAACACTTAGCCTACGGATAGGTCTAACAGATGATATAGATTTACAATCCTCAACAAATAAACATTACCTTAAAAACAGAAAACACTTCTGTTTTGTATTTTTTACTTCCCAAGTGAAAAATCTGTTTTTCTACTGTACCTCTGGCAAAACTGATCGGATTGCGCTGATTTTCAGATGCGGACTCAGTGGTGGTTTGTGTCTCATGTGGACTTCATGGCGCATCCCTGACTTCCAAGAGAAAAAGGAAAAGGTCTGTGTTGCCAAACTCTAATCATACCTGATCTTTCCCTATCCTAACTATATGCGCAGATATTGCAAAAAGAAGAATTGTAAAAACATTGACATTGAACATAAAAAGAACAAAAAAAACCCAACATAATTTAACGTAATCCAAGGTTTTTGCAGGGTTTCATCATTCATCTTAACTTTCCTTCAAAATAGTGTTTTTGTTTAGTGCTGGAAATCATTTTATTAAAAGCAAAAAAGGAAAAGTTTGTTAAAAGCAGCTGTTGAGTTTTTTTTTAAAACTGTAATTTCAAAATGCCATTGCATCTAATTTAACAGTGGTATATTTAAAAACTGCATGGAACATCTTTTCATTAAACATTAAGCCATAAAGTGAAGTGTAAATAGAATCCATTTAGAGATTTGATATTCCCTTTATCTTTGACTGGCCTGCCACAGCCACTTTTATGTGGTTTAATGTTTACATTTACACCCCTCTGAGAGTTTCCCAGATGAAGACAAATGATATTCATTGCTGTTAATTATTCAACATGAATTCATAAAGGATGGTTTAGTGTGATAAATAAATAATTTAAGAAATGACACTCTCTTTGAGAAGCCTCTTTTCAGTGGGCTGTTACAGAAGCATTTCTACTTCAGTGGATGGTCACTGCAGATTGACAGGAGCAGCGACAACATCGCAGGTACTTGGTATGCTTCTCTGTGTGTTGGACCATCAGGAGGCCCTGGGTCCTCACAAGTTTTCTATTTAAATACTTTAGGGGCTGTGTTACATTCTTTTATTTTTATTTTTTTATCTATCCACTTTGAAGTTAGCTTTTTGAAGCTTAGTTAGTTCGTCTAAGTTTTAACTCTGCACAGCTCTGTAGTTAAGAGAGGAGATTGTACAGGGAATCAGTTGCAAATAAAGCTTAAAACACACCACCGCTGCAGCACCACAGCACATCATATAATGTGCATCAAGTGCTGCCCCTAGCACCAGCATCGTGCCGTCACGTTCGGTGCATGCACGTCGTACGAAGAATATGCTCCATGACCCAAACAATTACTGTCAAAATATTTAATAATACACTTACACTAACACTGCGACTTCCACCTAGAGCATTTTGGCAGCACGCCACTTAGCTGTAGCATGCCTACATCTATGTAATAGTTAAAACTACAGCAGAAAGCAAGCAACATACTAGTAAATAGCATCTGTAGTTGGGCTAACATTGTATTGAAGTACAAAACAGCTTTTTCTGTGGAAAAAAATAAGTTTTTTCCAGGGGTGGCAACACTGGAAATAGGACAGTGACTGGAAGTAGACGGTGTGGGGGGTGTTTTTGTTGTAAGGGCTGCAATTAACTTCATTATTCGTCAAATATTTTTTCTATTATTTGCTTAGTGCACAAAGTGTTACCAAACAGTAAACAATGTCCATTACAATTTTATTGTTTTGACCGACCAACAGTCCCAAACCCAAAGATATTCAATTTGCAGTGATTTGACAGAGAAAAGCATCAAATCCTCACAGTGGAGCCAGGAAACCTTTGACATTTTGCTTGATAAATGATTTAGAAAAATAATCAAAATTGTTGAAATATTTGATCAACATTATCAAAATTGTTGATGACTAATCGACCAATCATTTCATTGTTATACAGCATTCTCTCCAATAATAGATTTGAATTGTCTTTGAAGAAGAGTGTGATGAACAAAATTCAAGCAGAATTAATGGTTTACTTATATTTTTGACGTTTTATGGTTTACCATTTAACAAGCAGCAACCTGCCGGTGGGTCAGTCATTACAAAGACATACTGTGTGGACAAAAAATTCTAGTGGAGATAAGGTAGTGTACCAAATACATTCAGCTGAATTTTGGGAAAAGGGTGTAAAAGGATATCTCAATTGATGGAATGGAACAGCCATAAAAAACATGATGTGTTTGGTTTGAATATTAGCAGTAATTATAGCTTAAGTGAAGATCTGGAACAAACCCACACAGAATATAGTCGATACTGTAATGCAATGTGGAAAAAGCTGATGTTAACAACCTTAAAGGAACTGAAAATATATTTCGCGATCAGCTTTTTACTATGAGCAATAAGATCCTGCATCACTTTTTCTGCTAAACTTACATATACAGCTAGATCTACTGTTCAACTATATTGCTCTGATGTTAATAAAAGTAACACTATTTACTGAAGATCTGCATTCTTTGAGCCAAACAACACAATGCCCTTAATTCTGCCTGCCGCCCTGCCTAGCAACAGCTTTGCCTAACAACACAGCAGACACTCATGTGGTTAATTACATTCACACTTTTAAGATAAACCTTTGCATTTCCCATGTCTCCGTGAACATCTTGTGTTTATTGTAGTGCACCTATTCCGCAGCTGTGCAACACAGGTACTGCTTTAATGTCACATTACCTCGACGCTGTGAATGTATTAGAACATTCATCACTGGTAATGAATGGAAATAATCAAGGTAACTGACAGGCTTGATCGTTTTATCATTCAGTTATCATCAAACAGGAATAATTGGCTTAAAATATCTTTGCAGATCCGGAGAAATGTTTCACAAGTGTTTAAAGCACATCAGTCATAGAAGAGCCTCTCCTTTTCATCCTGTGTTTAAAGTCAAAACCCCCATTTTCCCTTCTTAGTCCACTTTTTGGTGCTGCTAAGCCAGATGTTAGGTGGAGACACAAAGCAGTGAAGGGTTCACGCGCACACACACACAAGCCGTCAAGCTGTCCCCAATTAACTGGTCCTAAGTCTGAAATTTGTCCCCAAAAGTAGCCTATGACAGACCACACACACACACATTTAACTGGGTTTAGAGGACAAAGTTCACAGATCAAAATAACAAAGTAGGTAATTCCATTAGTACAACTTTTTAACTTCACAGACTCTAGATTGATTACTGTTTCCTATATACACACACAATATCCATAAATGATTATTTATTGTATTATTTGTTTTATTCTTGATTAATGTTTTATCGTTCCAGGCAATTGCTCTCCTATAACAATGGCAAATTTAATTCACCAGAGAAGTGCAGAAAACTTTCATTTTTCTGTACTTGCTCTCCTCTAGGCAATACAAAGGTGCATCAGAGAACACTACACATCAAGATAAACACAATTCTCTAAATCTTTCTGATTCTTCTTATCTGCTCTTTTTGTTAGTTGTTAGAAACTTCAGCAGTTCATTACTTATGAACGCTGATGTTTGTAATGTATTATTCATTCAGCAAACCCATTTCAAATGCAGCACTGTTTACAGTATTTCTTTACAAGTTGTTTAAAAGTATAAAGACATGCTTGAGGCTATAAAAAGCATTTCATCATAGCATGCAAGTTTTCCCTCTACAATAAGAACGGATTCAGAGACAAAGAGCCTCAGTGAGCTGGTGCTGCCATTCTGCATTAGAGTGAAAACACTAAGCTGTGCTCTTCCTCAGACAAGGTTGAAGAAACTGGCCTGTACTGGCCTCATGATCAGTTTATGTCAATCTAACCTAGTTTTTTGCCTTAAAATACTTGGCATTTTATTCTACAAATACACAAAAAATTATATTAACACTAACACCCATGTCATCCTGTTTTTCCATGCCGTATTCCTGTAATTTTGCTTTCTTGGTCTATTCTGTTCACACAACATCAATTGTATGTCTGTCTGTCCTGGGAGAAGGATGCCTCCTCGGCTGCTCTTCCTGAGGTTTCTTCCATTTTTACCCCATTACAGGTGTTCTTTGGGGAGTTTTTCCTTATTCGAATCGTGGGGTCTAAGGATAGAGGATGCTGTCTTGCTGTACAGATAGTAAAGAGCCGAGGCAATTTGTGACTTGTGATATTGTGCTATACAAATAAAAATGACTTGACATCTTGAAAAGCTATTTTACCTTTGCTTCTGCAAAATACATTTGCATATGAAAAAGACTGACAAGGAAAATACAGTATGACACAGTATACAATGTTCTGAGAATTAATTTAACTAAGGATATAACTGAAAAAATGTCTAATTTTGATTATAGTCTGGACCATTTTTTTAAAGTTTAGTTGGTGATGTTATATTCAAGAAAAAATGGTTGCATTTAAATGCTTAAAGGTGCAATGTGTAGAATTTAGTGGCATCTAGCGGATCAGACTTGGCAGAAATGGAATATAATATTCATAAGTATGTTTTAATTTGCGTATAATCACCTGAAAATAAGAATCATTGTTTTTCCGATACGTTAGAACGAGCCCTTTATATCTACATAGGGAGCGGGTCTTCTTCCAAGAGCCCGCCATGTTGCATCGCCATGTTTCTAAAGTAGCCCAGAACAGACAAACCTCTAGGCTCTAGAGAGGGCCTTTCACATTTTTCGCGAATTTGGCCACCGTAGGTTCTCCTACATGCTTGGAAGGGGAAGGTGAGGAGGAGGGGTATTCAGCTGGTTGCAATCTGCAACTTCCCCACTAGATGCCACTAAATCCTACACACTGGTCCTTTAAAGACAGTTAAGAGTGTACATTGTTTACAAGTTACAATTGCTAAGGCAGTTAGAGCGCCTGTAGCCTTGAGCAAATTCACAACACAAAAGTGAAATTCACTCGTCCATATGAAATACATGAGGCTGTGAGCTTGGCAAAGTAGTGACTCACAGGGCTAGTTGGTGAACTGCTGTTGCTGAGGCTCAGCGAGGCTAGTGCTAGTCAGTTATAATGACTTCTGGAGCGATGAATTTTGCCGTTTTAAATCCTGGTGTGACCAGGCCTATACAGAGCTGAAGAAGCCTGTTCACGTCCACCCACACCTCCCTCACCCACGTGGTTAGATCAGGAGGCAGAGAACAGGGAACATTTTGATTAGGGTGGGGCAGTGTGGGCAGCAGGGTGAAAATATCAACCACTAGGGCAGCAAAAGAACCATGTGTTTAGTTAATCTTTAAATACAACTGATTTGGATGTAATGGCTAAAACAAAAATTCTTAAAAATTAAGTGAATAATTCAAATTGTCACTTAATGACATCACAAATTAGTAACTTTTTCTGGCAGAACACATTTCTTCTTAACACCCTAAAATATAATTATGTTATTATAACAATATTGTACATCTGTTTCAAATTTATAAAGATGAACAGTCCCCTTCAGCTGAACACCAGAGACAAGACTATTGAGGTCAGCAAAAGAGATAAATCCTGGAGGTGCTCCATAGACAGGGAACAGTGGAACAACTCCTAAGACACTATGTGTTTCTGATTAAGTAATTTGGATGCAATAGCTTAAACAAAAAATCTTTGAGTCCATAAATCAGACCACGTAGTGGTCCACCTGCTCCTGAATTTCAGTTGAATGTAAAATAATTTAATAATATTCGAGATTACAGAATAAATGCTTTTTTGATGATCACAAGGTTCCAGGACCTTTTCATAGGTTATAGGCCTACCCTATCATACAGAACACTGTTAAACAGTGATTGAGTGGATCCAAGCTTTAGTAAATTGATCTAATAACATTTTATTAAATCAGGATCAGATCTAACAGGATGTAACTATTTCTGTGACTTCCTGGATATTCTTTGAAGGCTGCTGGAAACTGTCCGACTTGACTGCAGCTTTTTGTCACTGCCCCCTGCTGCGATCGCCTGATTTTGTCCACTTTCCAGGCGAGGCACAGTTCATCTCAAACAAACCTATTTTTACTGCGACTCAAAGAGTTCCTCTGTGTCAATCTGCAGGTTTCAGTGAGCAGGGCCTCTGTCACATACACACACACACACACACACACATACACACATACACACATCCAGGAGCTTACAACAAAGTACATCCTGTTACTGTTCTGATTTGATGTTATATTGTGTTTGAGTGTTTTATCTGAATTACATTTTTACCATTCAGCAGCAGATCCTCTCCCCACAGTGTCACCCAGCGTCTGACTAGCCTGCCTACAGTGCTGCAGTGGGTTACACCAGTTAATACAGGCTATCAAGCATGAGTGCTGAAATTACGACCAGTGTCAAGGGCAGACTAACTTGGACTAATGTTAACATCACCAATATGCAAACTTTGTCCTTTTTTCCTTACCAGTATCAACTTTGCTCATTCTTCCAAGTAACGCAGGCTCCCTTGAGGCAGAAGAAGTCTGCTGGTTACTTCCAGATTCTTCTATGACATTTGCAAGAATGCACATGCGCAAGTCATATTTAAAGGGGACCTACCTTTTCCTTATTTTCAGTCATATATATAATGTTACAATGTTGGATGTTCATATTAAACATGGCCAAAGTGTCAAAATAATGAGGTAAACGTATTTCATCGGCTGTAACTCAACACGGCTTCCGGAAGGCTGGCCAATCAGAACAGAGCGGGCTCATCAGGAGGAGGGCCTTAAAGAGACAGGAGCTAAGACTGCCTGTTAGAGACAGAGGCTGAAGTGAGGGGCTGCATTAAGGGCTAGTATAAGATAAATAAGGTTTTTTTTAACTGTAGATCATGCAAAGCTACTCTAGTGAAGTCCCACAATAAAAATATAGAGCTGGAAATGAGCTTAATAGGTCCCCTTTAATCTAACAAAAATGCCTTGGTCAAATTAATAATTTCAGTCTGATGTCCCGCTGCCAGTTTATATTCTATCCAAATTAAAAAAAGGGTTCAACCATAAATGTGAATTAGAAAGTTTAGTTTAAATGAACAAACTAATACATTTCAGCTATTTGAGTGAGAAAAAACACATTGAACAGTTTTGTTTTACTTTTTTCGGTGTAGTGAAAACAACATTTTGGATATAATTCATCTTTACATTGGCATGTACTCATTCAAGGATTTTCTTTTAACAGTGCAAAACAGTAATTTAATTTAAATTGAATAAAACAGACCCGGTATTATGAAAGAATTTCAATCATTAGTGCAAAAACATTTTAGATTTTAGATGGAATCTTCGAAACCAAAGAACACTTAATTATTGAAATGTATGTATTTTAAAGCCACTGAACCATGGAAGACATCACACAACAAAACTGAACTACTGGACATCACAAGCGGCTCCAGAAGCACAGGCTTAAAGGCCTATTTTTTCTAATGTACTTTTTTGACCTCTTGCAGCAGTAAGTAGTCATTTATCCTCCAGAGCTGCACTGTAAAACTCAAGCAAGACATTTCAAAATTCAGAGTGATGATCAGCTCACTCTTCATTAGTGCAACAGAACATTTGTTCCGCACATCTGTCCAATTATTTTTCATTGAAGAAAAAACCCTCTCCACATACCCAGCAGAGGATGGGATGCTGAGGACAAAGGACACCACAGCCAGGATGTTTGAAAGGTCAACTGCCTGGAGAACTGCCATCCACCTCTCAGCTGTTCCCCTGGACCCCCACTCCTGATGCTCTGTGAGGCGCTCTAGAATGCTGTTGGCAGTAACACACTCATCGTAGAGCTCATCCATAGAGATGTTAAGCCTGCCAACCAGGTGAAGCCGCTCAGTGGTCTTCTCCGTGTTGTCATAGGAGATCCTCCCAGATGTCAGAGGGGCTGTAGATGAAAGAGCCAGTTGTCCTCTAAAAAAGTTGAAACACTTCTGGACATAAGTGATGGCGGTGTTTAAGAAGGCTGTTAACTCCTGTCTGGCAACATCTGCATCAGAGACACTTGAGAGAGACGCTGAAGCTTTTGTTTTGTCAGGAAGCCATAGAACCTATCATCTCATCCCTGAGTTAATCTTTTCAGAAAAGAGTGCATAATGGCATAGAGGTCAGCTGATGTGGTGTTTTCTCTCTCCAGCTTCTTGACCACCTCTTCAAAGAAGGACAGGACATTATTACAGAAGAATAGGTACACCTCCACAAGATCAGCCTCCTCCTCAACTCCAACAGCATCCCCTTTCAACCTCAGCAATGCTTGCAGGTGCCTTTGACAGTCATCATCAGTGCTGATAAAATACAACTTTAGAGGAGTCCAGCTCTGCAGCAGGCGGGTGAATGCAGGGTTGAGTGACAGCCATCTGGTCACCACGTGGCGCCGGATTTCAAGGAACTCAACATCACAGAAGGCACACAACTCCTTCAGGGACTCTCTCCTTTTGGCAGAGATGAAAAAGAAACTGTGGACCGTAAGGACAATATTTTCCACATCAACTGAGAGGGATGTTTAATAGTGTTATGGACAATATGTGAATGGCAGTTGCCTTGGAGGAGGTCACTGTTGAACTTTATCTTCAATTTTGTGAAGACTGAATTGTAGAGCGCCATAATTGTCATTTGTATTGTATGCACTGAAGACACATGATCCAAAGTCAGGCCCAGGTTCTCAAGAGAGCTAAGGCTGGTATTGACTATTCCTTCAGCAGATTCATTTGGACTTTCAACAAAATCAGTCAACTTGTTGATGACCCTGCTGTCTGGAGTGAAAAACTACAGCCAGGAGAAACATCTTGTGATTGCCCTTGTTAGAGGCATCTGTTTGTTTCGAGAATGGGAGTGGTTTCTCAGCACTTTTTAATTTGTTGATCACCTCCTCTACTGCCTTTGGAGCGAGGACATCTGTGACCACTGCCTCGGCTTTTGTCCTCCCACAGGACATCTTCTTGGCAATGCTGGAGTCACTCAGTGTTTGGTGAGTCAGCTTAAGCACACAGTCAGAGCTGCTGTAGCTCAGGTTGTGCTTCACAGTATGATAGATATGTGCTAGCTCAACAGCAGTCACCTGTAAAGAAAAAAAGGATGTAATATTACTGTATATATGTATAGTTTATGTATATAGTATATGAACTACCTGTATAGTATATTTATATGAGCTGTTTGGACATGTAAGATGTGTGTAAAAGGTTCTATATTTATATAGTATGTATTGTTATTATAAGTAAAATAGTAAATATTATTTACTACTCAGTTGTTACTTTTTACATTATATGAACCTTAAATATGATGCACTTTCACTTGTATAGTAAAAGTAATCACAGTGTATATATCAACCAGATTTGGCTTTAAAAAAATCAATGATTACTATACATACCAAGGAACTTTGAGAGTGCTCCCTGTGTCCCCTGCGGCCTCTCGCTCCTCCTATGATTTTCTCCAGATGCATGTTGTTTGATGTCACAAATTCCTCTGTGACTAATGGAGAAAACCCAGTGGCAGACGGTGCAGTTGGCCTTGTACAAATTCTCGCTCATGCATCCCAGCCATTAGTAATCTTTTTCCAATTCCCTTATGTATTTCTGCTATCACTTTTTTTTTTGCAGACGGACTACACTTGTGGGTTGCCATTTTTAAATCTAAAAGTATTGTAGCGCTGTCACTCATGCTTCTCATTGGTTGTCAGTTTCTGTTCGGGTCGTGGAACATAACATGACAGACAGGCTGAAGGATAACAGAGCAGGAGGGTCTTAATAATGAATTGATTCTCAAAAAATACAGAACAAAGCGCGTCCATATCAGTACAATAGGGAACACGTCTTTTAGTTTCCAATTACGGGACGTTTTCTGGGGCGGTTGGCAACCCTAGACCACAGTCTTCTGGAAATGTAACTTTTTGCCAGCTGTTATCCAAACACACACTGCTGACCTATGATACTGTTCTGCTAGCTGCTGTGACTTACAGGCTAGCAGATAAGTGTGACGTTATATGAGCAATTTTATATGATTTTTTATTTGGTTGCCCAAAATCATTTGACTGGATTTGACTGGATATTTATGTATTCACCTCAGAGTGCAAAAGTATTTTATACCAATACAATGCAACACATAATTAAAGCAAGGAAACATGATAAAATGAAGGTGAAGGTGGAAATATGGCTATGAAATAAAAATAATGAAATTATACCAGATCAATCCCCAAACCAACAATCTGTCCTCCTCAAGGACAGCCCCCCCTGTTCAATGAGGGAGTAGAGATCCACTTTTTTTAATATGTTTTTTGCAAGATAAATGCTCAGTGTAAGACCTGGAATGTAGAATATGCACCATATATCCTGAAAACTTGAAATTTGCAAAATTCATATTCTGATAAATGCAAACATACTAAAGATGCCAAAATTCCATCATTACTGAAAGACAGAAATGTCTTTTTTACTTAATAAGTGTATAATTATGATATTAATCATAGTACTCATCCTCCTTGAACGGGGCTCAAGTCACAGTGAATGTTGGTGGACAGACACACTGCAGTTCTAGTATATGACTACTGCAAAAAAGTTCTCTTTCATCTCTTTGTCTCCCTCTTTCTCTCCCACTCCTCTCCTCACACTCCCCCAACGCTCCTTCTTCTCCTTCTTTCTTTGCTCTCAATTGCCCGACGGCAATGTGATTCTCTCTGGCATCCTTGCCACACTCAAGTGTCAGCATGATGTGGCTTGAGATACCTGATAAAAGATGTTCAATACATTTTTTTTTAAAAAAGCCCAACATCATCTCTTGCCTCTCATGCTACAGCTGCTGCAACACAGCGAGGCAGAGCTGGTGGTGGATACGGTCGCATTGTAATTACCTCTAATTACCTCGTCTAAAAACAGACACATATCATACATCCACACACAGGCAGATAGATTCATACTCTTCAGCATGTAATCATGCTGCAAACATCATAATAGGTTTTTGGTATGAAAACGCCATAATGATAGAGAGTCCTAACAATTATTTTTTCCCCTGTCTTCTGTTCTGATCCCCCCTCCCTCCCTCGCACTTAGGTCTATTGTAAGAGTTGTGAGACTTGTTTTGAACAGCATGATTTCATATTGAGGTGGGTACAATGTAAAATGATTGTCTGACTACCTATGTGTGTTTGTTGGGAGGAGACGGCAAACAAATAGCTTCACAAAAGTATGTAACGAAAAATAAGAGCAGGCAAGAGACCCTCGTTTATGTGCAACTGCTCTCTTCTTATTTCTATTCCCATCACTCACACAGATGCAAACACGCTTAGGCAGACGGTGCAAGAAAACACACTAATGAAAACTTGAGTACACACTAACATAGGTGTGCACGTACACACACTAATGCACACTCTGCCAATGGCTGTGGTAAAGCAGCCTATTTGCACATGCTAATACTACTCTGCCTTTTGCCGCATTAGAAATTCCTCCAGGCTGTGGATTTGACTGCTAGAACTTTTGACTTTATTTACCATAAAGGCTGATAGTCGTGGTCACATTATCTCAACTACTGCCTGAACTCAGAAATTAAATTAAAAAACAAGAAGAAATATACTGTATATATGTGCCTCTACAGATAAATGTAGATAAAGAAGTAAACACATGAAGAGTCAGGAATACACACCCAAGCATGCACACACACGTACACTCATACGCACACATACACAAACTAACACAGACAAAGAGGACATATTCATACACACAAAGCGTACACACACACACACACCTTGCAAGTGGAATCAAACCAGAATTTTGAAGTCATCTTAACCTGGGGCCGTTGCCCTGGCAACCTTGTCTTTGAGGAAGAAAAATTCCTGCCAAGGATCCAGAAACAGGGTGGAAAATCACTCTGAGCAAAATCAATAGAACGTCTATGGCGCTGCATTGAAACAGCACCATTATACAGGAAAACATTGCTGGTGTTCAGTGTGTAAGATAATGCTGTGAATTAGGTAGGGCTGCAACTAACGATTCTTTTCATTATCGATTAATCTGACAATTATTTTCCTGTTTAATCAATTAGTTGTTTGGTCTATAAAATGTCAGAAAATGGTCTTCTTCTATCCCGACCAACAGTCCATAACCCAAAGAAGTTTGCTGTCATAGGGGACTAACTTTTTTTCTTAAAAAATGACTCCAACTTGAATGCCATGATATACTGTTTCAGAAATGCTGAAATACTGGCATGGATAAATGTTTCTTTATACTGAGGGCAGACAAATATGATTAAAGCTAAAAAACCCAACATGATCTACAGTTTAATTGCTAATTTAAATAAGAGCAGAGGTCACTTTGTTATCGCTCCGCAGTATAAAAACTGAATTAAATATCATTATAAAATCAGAAATTCAGGTGCACAGCTGTTCTGTTGAGTTATTGGTCTGCAGCTGAACAAAATGTTCAAAACAAAATACAGAGCAAAAAAAGAATCATTGAAAATGAAAATAAATAACTAAATTGAATTAATATATGCTGTTTGATAAAACAGAGGCACTATCAAATGTATAATGTATGTTAATTCACAGCCTCCAGTCTATTGCAAAATGAATAGCTGCCTGAAATTCAGACACATGGGCTGATACTAAAACTATTTAAGCCTTTCTGTTTATAAAAGTGTTGTGTATAAGGAGACACTTTACTTTGGCGTTTCAAACATAAATGTAGTTTTTTTTTTTTATAAACAGAAATAAAGGCTTCCAATTAGACAATCCACACAGTTCATTACATTTAATTATTCCCACCTTGCATTTATTTATTGGTATTTTAATATAATGCTAACCGTGTGCTGTGGGCCAACAACTGACAGAAGCTTTCACTGTCAAACTACTGTAGGACATGAAATAGATTGTTATGTGTAATGTGTAATCTTTAATGGAAGATTTAATCTCACAAACCATAGAAGGTGCAGTTGGATTGAAAGCTGCATGAATTCTTCTCTTTTTTTGGCCACTTGGGGGGCAGCGGAACAAGCAGAAAACACATCACCTTATAAAACTGCTATGGCAAACAGTTTCCTATTTGCACATCCAGCAGAAACTGAGAAACATTAGCATTCATTTGAAGTCTGGTTTCTGACCACCTGATGAATATCAGGTCCAATATTCGATCTCCTTTTATCTTTGTTTTTGGTCTCCACCAACCCCTGAGGGAAATATCTTTCTCTTTATGTGCTAAATGCTCCACTATGTTCACCAGCTAGTCACTAACTTTGTTTACTGTTAAGTGTTGGGCAGGTAGCTACAGTGGACTTATCAGAGCTATTTCATTGATTCACAAGGTTGTTGAGAGCGGAGCTTTGGGCCGTAAAATCAAAACAATTAGCTAAAAAATGCTAAAAGGCTTCATAGAGCTGTAGGGAACTACAGAATTGGCTGGTAATTGTGAGTTTGTCACTCTGAGCAACCCCTTTGACATTACAGATAGTCGCCCACTAAAGTAAACCACTTTGGTCCACCGTTTATACAAAAATGATTGATTAGTGCAGCTTTAAGCCTAAAGACAATTTTGGCATTTATCATAGAAAAATGAGCTGCAACTCAATATTTATATGCTACGTTAGAATTCACATCCACATGTCATGACAGTGAGTTCAATAGAGTGATATTAGTGTTATGAAAGAAGAAGAGAAAACTAGAATGAGGGGAAATAAAGAAAGAAAAGAGTGTTATGGGAGTTGCCTGTCTGCACCTTGTTCTGATGGATGGCCTTGCCTGCAGCCCTACCACTTTATACACTCTGCATTAAAGAGCTGGTGTCTTGCATGAATACACTCACACACACACACACACACACACACACACACATACACACACACACACTTTGAATTGTTTGAACTCCTTCTTTTGTGTCTTCTGATGTGTTTGTCCCCTAAACACACTCTTGCAGAAAGCCCACTCAGCTCTTTTCCCATTTTCCACACACATGCACGCACACACACACACACACACATACACACTCAACTTGTCTTCTATATTGTACCTGCACTCTTCTTTAATATCATGACATTCAGAGGTAATATGACAGCCTCACCACAGCAGAGTGCCTGTACCTCAATATTCATCACACTGGGAGCTCCTCTCACCATAAAAGTAGTATTTTCGCACCGATACTAAGCCCAGAATTATTGTCAGTGGTGCTTTTGCATGACTACATTTCTCTTTTCGTACCATTGTGTTGGTGGCTGGTACTAAAGCTGCCACGGAGTCCCGACTCAGTCTTAGAAATGCAGGCGTTTTTAACACAGGTATTCCCACTGGGAAGGTAAACCTTAACCCTGGCAGACTACTACTCACCTGAAAAAGAGAAAAGAAAAAAGAAAGGAAAAGAAAAGAAAAGAAACGGGGGACGATACAAAGACGTTTCTTTTGGTCTCCTTCTCTCCCTCTTGGGAACGTCTGCTGTGCTTCAGCAGGGAAATCTTTAAGTCTACACAACAGATGGCAGCGATTGCCTCTTTTCAGTTCCTACACAAATGAGCTTGGTGTGTTAGTATGTGTGCGAGTCTGTTTGCATGTGGGTTAAATATGGGGATGGAGGGCAGGAAGGAGGAAAGGAAAAAGGTGGCTTCACATCCCAGAGACTGATTGAGAGACTGAGACAAGGCATTATGGGCCACGGCCCGGGGCCCTCCCTCCAGTCTGTCCGTCTAGCGCCCCACCTGCCTGGTCCGAGCATCCATCTGCCCATCACACATAAGCCCACTCCATCCAGCACCACTGATTTAACAATAGATTACACTGTTTTAGCTCACTGATTAGCACGTTGCAGCCACAATGGTCTATTTTACATAAAGACAAGCAGGGACTGAAGACAACTGAATACAAGTGAAATGAAATTCATCACAAATGGCTGAACAGCAGGAAGCAGTGTTATTGGCTCTCACCTGTCAAGCTGTTGTACAAAGTCACAACATGGACAAAATTATGGGGTGATTTTTGGCCATTGAAATCAAGGTTTAGCACAATAAAACAAGCATGTGTCAAATATTCCATTTATTACATCTCCCAGTAAATTTTCCAAACAAAGATGAGATTCATTTTAGGGCTCTGTAAAATATAGTATTGACAAATATGCATTATTGAGTTAAAATAAGCATATTCACCTACTTTAAGACATCATTTTTCATCTGTGCTTTGGACAAGATTTCAGGATTTGGAAATATGTAATAATAATAATGTGAGGGCGGTTGGGGAGTTGTTTGCTAATGTCGCCAAACTGTGTGATTGTCAGTGACTCACACAGCCCTGCTGAAGCAGATTAGCTGAGTTTTTGAGTTTAATAAATAATAGCTAAGGATGTTTTCCCCCACCTAACTTTAAACCTGCAATAATGGACTTTTTTGGCCACTTGGGGGCAGCGCAACAAGTTGTAAACACAACATTGACACATTATCACCTTATATCGTTGACATGGGGAACATTTTGTTATTAAGCATCCATCAGACATGGAAACATTAGCATTCATTTGGAGTTGTGTTTCTTCCCACCTGCCTCAATATTCACTCTCCTTCACTCTGTTTTGGTCTCCACCAACTCCTGAGGGAAATATCTTCATCTTATTAATAATTACAGATCATCATTTCATCCACTGTTCATATAAAATATTGAGTAGAGCAGCTTTCACTTTGATGTTGCTTGTTTAGTTGTGAATATTTTCTCTATATTCTACAGAATATATTTGAAACTGTTGTCAGAGGTTTTATATGGTGGCTCAGTGAATGATGGGACACTGCGTTGGGTGCATACCACTGGGAGCATGTTGGGACTATATTGGTTAAGTTTTGAAGTGATGATGTCTTTTTAAAAGTTGGCTCTGCTCAGGGCCCCCAGACTTCTTGTATGAACACTATTTTTTTCAACAAGATCTCTCACACATCAACAGACTGTATTGAACCATAGAATTATTGTTTTTAAAAAGAAAGCTGAAATTGTGCTGCTTTACAACTCATGTTTGGAATCTTAATAACTGTAATTTATATTGCACTACAAAACAAATACTTTAATAGCTTTAAACAGTTTTTTTCGACTACAAACTGTCACTCTCTGTGCTACTGTTCAATGGTTTGATTCAAATCTGCGCCGTGTGCTGTGCTGCCTCTACACATCTGAACTTTATGTGTCATGATAATGTTAATTCCTACTATGATTAGGTTCTCAATGCCCCAGAGTCTGAGATTTTTGACAGAAAGACCTTTTCTGTGTAATCTATGCGTACTCTACATCGGCCTGAATGCACTAACCTTGTCAGCTGATGATAGTGGTGGGCGGACGCCTCGGGAGTCTTGTTTGCACCAGATAGATGACCTTGTGTTGTCTACAATCAGATACAGTAAGAACACAGGAAGTCTCCAGGCAATCGAAGCTGTCACACTTCATAAAGGAGACGTTGAATAAAAAAAACAAGACAGGAAGAAGAAAGTTTTTGTCGAGTGGAAGCCTCTACACTGGCTTCTGCTGCATGAATATCGATATATGTATAAATACACTCAAAACTTTCCTCACTAACTACACTAACACATATAATAAATTACATTCTGTGTCGCCTAAGTTTATATTCTCACTACGGCTGAAAAAAAAACTTTTAAAAAGAGTTATAATATGTGGGTGGAACAACAATTTGTGTTTTTGACCTGTTTTAACATTTCAGCAGAAACTTTGTTAGACTTTATAGTTATGAAGAAACTCAAATAATTGCAACAATGGAGTTAAAATAAATCTATAAACAACTTGTCAACAGCAAAATCGATGTGAGAAGTACTGATTTATTTCTGCTAATAAGGCAGCTAATTGTGCGTCTGCTGTATGTACATTTCATCTCATATCCAGTATTTTGGTCAGGTGTGAAAGATATTTCAAGCATCACTTCACTAGGTCACTCTCTTTTTGTACTTGTTGCACTTTTAAAAACTGAATAGTTTCGTAAAAACATGGCTGTTACTTCCCAAATCTCTCAAAAACTGATTTTTTTTTTTCTTTTAACCTTAGAGCAGATTGGGATAGTTAATGTTCCAGGATGTGAATCAGATGGGAAGGGATATATGTCAAACCACCGTAATCTTTCTATATTTACATCCACAGCTTCCATCTCTCTCACTGTGTGTTTACCTTGGCAGTGGCTTTTCTCGGATCAGTTCTGTGTTGCCTTGGCCTCTGCCCCTTCCCTCCAGTCTGCCCACTCAGGTTGCATTCCTGCCTGCTGCCAGCCAAACAGGCCTGTACCAGTGGCTGAGAGAGAGAAGAAGAGACAGAGACAGGAGGTGGGGTGGGTGGTGCGGAGAGTGGAGATGGAGGGCAAAGACAGCAGAAGGAAAAGAACATCGGGGAAGAAAAAGTTTTCTATTCAGTATCAGGAAAACGTTTGATATGAGTTGAATTTATTGGCCAACAACACAGCAGAAGCACAGTTTACCCAACTGTTGCTACTGTCATGTTAAGTTTGCTGAGTTTGGACAAACTTTTTAAGAATTAAAAGCCAATAAATGGGGCTTCTGAAATGAAGATCTATGTGTATCTAGTGCTGTTAATCAGGACTGACTGAAATCCCGACTCCACTTAATACAGACTAAGAATAAAAACTGACTCTGCTCTGAGTTTCCAGGAGTAGAGTTTCTTTTCATATGCATGTGATCAATTTTATTGATCCCACATTTCTCGTGTTGAGTGACATATTTGTCAGGTTTAGTGTGTCTAGTCTGCAGCTGGCAGATGAACTGTGTCATCTCCATTTCTGTGTATGCCATACTGAAATCTAATATTAGTTACTGTACATTGTAAATTGAGACGTTCGCCATTTGAAAAACTCATTCTCACTCTGTTCCATTTTAGAGATTACGTTTCTAGTTGACAAACTGATTATATATTAAGAAACTGGATTAAAAATAATAATAATAATGAAGCTCTGTGTTCATGAAATGTGGGAAAAATGCATTTTCTCATTGTGAAATGATCACATAAAGCAAACACTGTTTGAAAGCAACAGTAGGTTGAGTAGTAGTGTTTTTTTTTTACAAACATTCAATGTGTGACTTCTGCTGACAGTAAGTGTCATCAGAGGTCTGTCTTAATTTTGACATCACAATAATTTCAAGTCAGTCCATTTTGTTTTTACAGCCCAAAATCACAAATCACAGCACTGTCTCAGAGGGCTCTACACACTCTACAACATACAGCAGCCTTTATCCTTAGACCCTTATAGATAGATAGATAGATAGAAATAGAAATATATAGATATAGATAGATATGTCATATAAAAATTGTGCACAAAGTGGCGTCAACATTAACTACAATCGTTCCATAACTTTAATAAAGTAACAAAATAGTGCTTATTGTAACAATATTTTAATAACAGCTCAGCAGATGAGAAAAAATTGAAATGCAATGAAATGCACTGACAAGTAGACTACAGCCCAACTGATACTGGATTTTTAAGGCTGATAATTATATCAAAATTTGAGATTCTTTAATCTGAGTCTGATAATGATGCTGATATTCATTTATTTACATTTTTATTAAGGATACTTTAACTGTGTTTGTTACAGAATCATGACCAAGATATGTACTGAGTGGGACTCAGTAAAAAAAAACAAAAAACAAAAACTTGCAAGTTCTGGTGGAAAAACTATGTAATGGAAACACTGAGGAGAATTCTGGTTATCAAAAACATGTTTAAGCCGATGGCATCAAAAAGAGCCGTTGAATGTGTTGCAAGATATACACCTTTTGATTAGTGCCTCTGCATGGTGGTTAGATTAATGAAGGTATATGTGGTGGGAGTGGTGGCTGGATCACCCAAAAATCGGTGATCACACCTAACTGGGCATTTTTTATAACATATTAGGATGAAATAATTATTTTCATAGTTTTATTATTACAGAGATCTCACAGTTATGCCGACAGCAAAAAAAGACACATTTACAACCCTTTTATGTTGTGTTTTTATTCTTTGTCGTTCTCTGTCTGTGATGACTCGAGCTGGAGGACAGTTGACTCTCAAACACACACACACACACACACACACACACACACACAGAGAGAGAGAGAGACACACACAGAACACGGTACACCAGTGATGGCACCAAACTTGACATCAGAGACTACAAAGCATTCTCATATTCATAAGAATGAAATATGAATGAGCTCTGGACGCATGAATACTATGGCACAGTTACACATTCAAATAAATTAAACATTCATATTTACATTTGCTACAAAGTGGATATTGCAGTTCCACTGACGTTGAATATTGTATAAAGGGCATTTTTGTTCAGGCACACATTGATTCTGTTTGAATTTGATGGAGACTGCATTGCTTACAAAGTACATTTTTCAAATCCTTATGCTGTGAGAATGGACAGTTTCTACCCTGGCGTGGAACAACAGTGTCACATTGTTCAACATTCCCTCCTTTAATATATTGTGGTCCAACGTAGAAACGCCTGAGTATCGAGTACATTCAAGTACAGAAAGTCCCTAAAGGGATAGTTTGTATCTTTTGAAGTTGGCTTGTATAAAGTCCATAGTCAAGCTGATTTGCAGTGTAATACAATGCGTAGGAATACTACTAAGTTCTACGGTTGAGAAAATGTAGTGCCAAAGGAAAGGGCAGTCTGACGGCAAGGTAAAACGGTGAAAATATTCTAAATATAGCGTACACTTAAACTGATATTGATTTTTTAGGTGGGCCTTTATTTAGGTGGCTAAAATATGTTTTGCTGATGGCCCCATCCATAGCATTACATTGTTTAGCTTCTGCTTCCCCAAACTAGGAGTGCGCTGACCGAAATCTACTGCAGGTAATATACTGACTATGAATAAGTACCTCATACAACCCCATTTCAAAAAATACAAACTATCCCTTTAAAGCAACAGCATGCTTGTTGCTTTCACACAGACTGAAAGATAATGTGAAACACCAATTTCCTGTTACAAGTGCTCTGTGTCTTCAGACGACAGCTGGTATTATTGGTCCTCTTGCCATTGGACCAGCTGAAGCAAATCACGTACTTTCTCTGTACCTATTGATGAAATTTGTTCAAAAGCAATAGCACATTGGATTTATTACCACTTCCCCAACGTCTTTGGCTAGTTCAACATTTCATTTTTTGGATATTGTTTGGCACCCTGGAGAGGGGCTGACCTGTGTGAGACCTGATTCTCATGTCTTCTTGTTCAAAAATCTTTTTCTTACTTGTTTTTTGTCTTGTTTGTACATTCTGCTCATATTTTTTGGCTTTTCTCCTGTTTTGTTTTTGTGGCAAAACACTTGTGCTTTCTTCCCTGACTTGTGACATGGAGTGTATGCTGGTGTGAGCAGCTTCTTTGATCAGGATTTTGAACACTGTGAGAAACAGCCCCGGAGTGCAGTACAGAGCCATGATCAGCAAAGGGGTGTGCTCACAGGCAGCTTTCCAAAGATGTTTTTCCATTAAAGATTTGGAGAAAATGAGCCTTTCATAAGTAGTTGTACATGGTAAAAAGGAATCTGTTTAAGATAACCTCATGAAATATATGGAGACCTTAACAATATGTATTCTTGTGTTATTGTATATATGTCTTTTCTTTCTTTGGATCCTCATTAGCACCAGTATAAGCAGTGACTATTCTTCCTGGGTCCACCACACATACAGTCATACATACCTACACACTATAATCACATAAACACAAACAAACCAGCTCATCTCATTGAATTAAAAATCAAGTACAAAGAGAAGACTAAATTGTTATTCTTTCAACAAACAATTCAAGAATTCATAGCTAACTTGATTTTTTCTTTCTTCATATAAATAGGCATTCTAAATAAACATAAATCACTGTCTGATGACATTCTTAAATTATATCTTTATCCGTCCTGCGCCTTCACACCTTTAATTCCAAGAAGGGTATGAAAATACATTACTCATTCTCTGCATATAGGTGATTTCTACTTTTACCAAGGTTTACATTTTATTTCTTACATCGTTTTTCCCTAGTTTACATACACACACAATTCAATTTTGGTTCCTGAAATGTTTGGAGATACTATTTTAACAAAATTTTGAACTGATCTTTAGTATTTTCTTGAACACTGGCAATGAATTCCACCTGACCATGGCTCTGTACACAACTGTTTTCTGTATCATACTTGTTTTGCTTTAGGCAACTTGAATCTTCTTTCTGTTGCATACTGTGTTTGATAACTGTGCTGAGCAAACTAAGAAAATAACCATTCGTATAATATTTCTTGTTTACTGGTATTGTGTTACCAGTATATTTCTGATTAAACTTAAGCACAAGTGGATCACTGAATGACAGTTAGCCAGCCCAGACTGTCATGCATGTCTATAGTTCTGTAAGAGCACTGTAAAGCTTCATTTTTATTGGTTATGACATCATTATATTTACCAAAGTAGTTCCTCTGGGAACGCGGCAAGATCACTACAATAGAGTCTAACCAGTAGTCAGACAATCAGGGTGTAAACGAGCCGACAGTTGTGAGCCAACCACTTTGAAGTAAAACTGAGGGTAAATGCACTCGAAATGTCGGTAATAATCCCTCACAGGAAAACTGCACAGGAAAATTGTCAACACAAAAGTTGAACCAGGACGTTCGTCTGTAAACTATGATGAATGTTTACATCTGACAATTGGGTAAAAGTTTTTACAATTTGCTTACAATGGCAGACAGTCTCCATTCTTTCTGACCATCCTCACTGGTCACCAGTCAATGCTGCAAAGCTACTCCGGTTGCAGTGCCTCTCTTTCAGCTGCCGCTGTAACGTAGCTCCAGTGGTCACTTCCTCCTCCACACTCAGTTTTTTTCTGATTCCACAGCACGATATTTGGCCTCATAAGTTGTAATAGTAGCACCACATCTCTGCTCTGACATTATATTGTAAAGCTAATTGTTTGTTTGTGTTAGTGTCAGGGTTAGAAATGTTGGGCCTCAACCATGGGGTCACACAAAGGCAGGCCTACATGTAAAACCAGAAGGCTGAGGCTTCCTTTGTCCTTTGTCCCCTGAAACAAAGGGAGCAGCACCAAAATGCTGCTCACAGACTCCACCTCCCACAATGCTCTGACGAGTTCGCACCTAGGTGAGAACTCGGCAGGGAGCTCAAACCCTGGTCTCTGATTGGCAGAGACCCGCAAACACCACCGGGAGTCATGGCAACACAGCCGTCACCGCCCCTTTAAGAAGCGGCTGCGCGCATTCAACATCGCCTTTCCACAGTAACAGCGCTGGAGGAAGCGTTGCTTTCTCCGTGAGCCAGCTTGCTAAAGGAGGTAACCCCATGCACGTGGACTTTTTCCCCCCTGGAAGATTCACCCTCGCTGGACGAGCTGGACTTCTCCCTGTGTTCAACTGAACACAACCACCGGATCCAAGAGAGAGACCGCTGCTGCTGCAACCCAGCGCTCTCACTGCCTGCAGAAGGAAGATAAGGATTTTCTTCACGAAGACGTGGATTACTTCTCTGTCCCACTCTTCTTCAATTAAGTCGACTCCGCTGTTTCCCTCGCCACACAGCCGAGGATCAGCTGCCGTCAAAACCCAGCCGACAGAGCGCTGACGGCCCCGTCCGCATCCGAACCGGATAGTTGTGTTAACCACGCTAGACTGTTTTGTGTTTTGTCCCATTCGGGACTGCTGCCGTGTTTGTGCCATTGTGAGTGAGAAAGTTGTTTGTCGATCAAAAATCAGACAATGTGCGTCACAGGCTGCCGTCTGCACGCACGCTCTCTGTGGACAGACAACCGCTGCTCTCTCCTCACGATCACAGGATTTCACCGTGAGCCGGCGTTTCTTCTCCTCTTCTCTTGCTACTAACACCTACACACACGCACATACAGAAATCACAGAGAAACTCAGCAGCTGAAGTTTGTGTGCCAGGCTGCTGCTGTAACACAGCTCTGGTGGTCACTTCCTTGTTGTGTCTGATTCCATAGCAGGATATTCGGTCATGTATCATGAAACTAGTTTTCTTCCAAAAATACTGATATTTTAATATATTTAATAGTATGATATTTTAGTGTCTGCTTTTCCTTATCGCTAGCGTAACATAGTAGGCAGAGTGTTTTGGAAACCCACTTTTGACCACTTGAAGGCCTGTAGTTCTTCTTTGTCCCCAACTACTGTCCTGACACTGGTGCTGGAAGAACAACAGATTTTGCAGCTACGCCCCAGAGACACAGAGAACATCAGCAACAACTGCAGCAGCTTTCACACTATATCCCTAATTCAGATAGCTAGAGATAAGGGTGAAAATCGGCAAAATGGTTCTTTAAAAACTCTTACGGGAAATATCTGGCTCTTTAGCTGCTAAATGCTCCACGATGTTCACCAAGTAGTTGCTAACTTTGCCTTTTTAATGTTGGTCAAGTAGCGTACAGTGGTTTTTCCACTGAAAACTGATGCCCTTTTTTGGTCGAAAACAGCAATGAGAGTCGTGAGTCTCAAGCAAAACAGTAAAGATATAGGCTGTAAAACCAAAACAATGAGCTGAACGATGCTAAAACCACATTTGTTTCACCATTTTTCCGTATGAAAAAAAAATGTGTGTGTGTGCTCCCTCTGGCATCCAGCATCGTCTTCTGAAGATGAGTTCAACTTCAGTAATTACAGTGATATTTCACTTTGGTTCAACTTTTCAGTGCACTTATCTTGCATGGTTTCCTTACCCATGACACTGCAACATTGCCTTCATTTTGTATTCACCAGCAGCATCGAGACTTTTTTTCCCCACAACTCTTTTCATTAATAATTGAATGAGCAAACATGCTTTGTGAAAAGTGATCCAAGAACCAAGGGAAACTAGTCAACCTGCTTCAGTGACATAAACAGTAAGCCCATGGTAGAGTTTACAAGTGACACCAGTGGTTTCTGATAGTAAGCGTTGGCAGTTGACTTGCTTAAAATCACCCTGCACTCAAAAACATGTTTTTCTTCCTGTTCCTTCAATTGGATGTTTGAGCTTCACTGTGCAGAATGATGTATGTGGGAGTTTGACACTAGAAGGCTGTTTTGACATTCATCTGCTGAAGGGGGAAAGTTTCTCTGTGCTCACCTTAAATCTGAGTTTAAAGTCCCAGTGAAACAGAAGTTAGAGCGTCTTTAGCTTCTGTACTGTGATTTATTTCCTAGTGAAATGGAAGATTTGAGTGGTGTACAGTACAGGAGGGAATTAATTAAAATCCTTTGCAATTGATTGGACTGCAAAAAAGTGGGTGGGGCTTAACGTTTAGCACGATATGGAGCTGCAGAGAGAAACGGAGTGACAGAGGACTGTTGGCTCCACGCACACCTCCTTCACATGTTAGATCAGGGGGAGGAGGAGAGAGACAGATGAATCAATTAGACCTCAGCCACATTATTTTGGAAATGAAAATAAAGTTTTTGCCCACTGATATCCAAACACACATCTCTTCCTATCTCTCTCCATATTTCTCTGTTAGCTACTACAGCCCACAAACAATGAAGAGTGGTTTTATCTGACCGGTTAGCTACTCGCCCAAAGTCACATTTGATTGGATGAACTTTTGTGAACGCCTGAGAGCACGATGAGTCATCAGACATTTGAAACCGTTTTACACGAAGAGAAAAGACAGGGATTTTGATGTAAAAATACTCTGATACTGATTTTTGACATATATTTGGCATATAACTACAGATAAGTGAACAATTAACATAGGGACACAGGATTAAAACCTGGAAAATGTATTTTTCATTTCACTGGGTCTCTTTGGAAGCCAATCGTGGTCCAGTATGTAACTAATACAAGTATAATGTGCAAACTTGAAGTTTCCATTGCACATACACTGAAAATTGACCTTTCATTGAAGTAGGGAAGACATCTTGTGTCCAGCAGTTAATCTTTTGAAATGAAGAATATTTGCATATTTACAGGGCTCAGCCCCGGCACATAGGCCTATGCTCTTCGGGGGACGCTTACACCTTGATCCCACTGGGCATGGCTGCGTCATGTTCTGGCTACAACGTGATTTTTTTCTTTCCTCAGCATGGCGTCATGCCCCAGCCAGAAGCATTTCAGAAGCAGAGAGTTTCGCAGCACCACAGAGAAGAGAGCCACCTGGAGAGGAAGCCAGAAACAAGGGCAGTCATGGCAGCAGTGGTGTAATAAAATCTTTCCATTTCCAAGATGAACCTCTTGTAGTCCATGGTGACAGATATCCTCTGACCAGTTAACTTCTGGCCTGGTCTGGCCAGTTATAACGTGATGTTGATGTAGTGATGTGATATACAATCAGGAGTCTACACAGGATGTTTTATTTTGAAAATCAACCGGATGCCCTATGCCGTTCCTGTGTCTGACTTCCTGCCCGGCTCGATCTGCTCTGTGCAGCCTGACGCAGCTTCCATCAAAAGTAGACTAGGCACATATTTTTAGTGGAGCAGAGCGGAGAGTCGCTTCTGGGACACTGCAGCACATCTGGTGGGATCACACGCATTGACTAGAGTGGCCGCGATCAACTCCGGTGGCCGTGTCGCAGCTGGAACATGACGCAGACGCAAGCCATTAACTTCACACATACAATACACTTCAACAGTGTATATATTTTTACACTTTTCTCAGTCTTAATTCAAACAATGATTAATACATGTTTTCTTCATGGCTGTAGAGAACATAGGCTTAAATGAGGTGATGTAAGAACTTTCATAGGGTTTGCCTTTTTTCTGTCAATGGGTTTCCTTAAAAGCTACCTAGCAGATCAGCGACCTCAGTCACTTGTCAGTCAGTCAGACAGCACAGATGGCAGAGTGATAGGTGGATGGCAAGTTAGGTAGAAAAAAATAGGGTCAGAAACTGACAGGTTTAATTACAGAATGTAAATTGCTCTGATATTCTGCTTAAACAATGTTTCGAATTTACAAAATGACACTATAACGCAAGATAGTTTGTGGGAGGTTGCCTCCAATCTTTGGTAGCTAACTGTTACATTAGGCTAGCTGGCAAGCTCTAGTTCAAGTTAAACTGTCAAGCAAGCCAATATAGCACGTATTGAAATCTCTCAGCACTGTCAGGACAATCATGGTTTTAGCAGAATATGGCTAGGTAATGTAGGCTAGTTTGACCATTTCCTAACTATAACATTAATTATTGAAAAGGAACTAGCTTGCCAAACAATTTAATGTAACTATTAAAAAGACTGTTCTATTCATATTACTTTGTATTATTATTCTCTCCTTAAGTGGTAACAACCATTTGATACAGATACACAGGAGAGTGCACATACAGAAAGATTTTATTGTCATCAGCTGCAGTTTTGTGCAATGCCAACAGTATCTAGAATGACTTTGATTAGCATTTTAATGTTCAGAGCAGAGGGTTGTCTCACCTTGTGATATTTTATTTACAGTTTATTAAATGATATCAATCAGATTTTGTAGTCTATGCACACACACATGTGCAACCATGGCAACCCTGAAACCACAGATGCCCCACCCAACCTGCACACTACATAGCAAATTCCAATTTAACCCCTGCATATTCATATTCTGAACTTTTTAATGAGGGAGAAGGAGATCATTTTTTGTGGAAAAACCAAACAGGTAGCTCCTAAAGTGATATGTCTAAGACCTGTATAATGTGTAGGGCACATTATAGTGCGCAGCACAGAGGGATACAAAAAAACAGAGTTCAATATGAAAAGCTGTACTGCTGACACACGTTAAGTAAACGTTCAATGTGACTCTACACCGGTTGTCTGCGTGTCGTCAATAATACTTCATGGTGGCAGCAGAAAAAGAAACACCTGCTAGCTCCACAAAATGAGCCACTCCGTGCCTGACGGGAGTCATAAACAGGATTGTCTGAGGATAATTTCTGTCACCATTTTAGGGATGGCAGCGTGTGATAGCAGGAGCTAATTGTGTGCAGACATAATGGCGTCGCACTTACCGACAATGAACTGGTCCGACCCTGATTTAAGTGAGGCTATTTCACTATTCAAACACAAAATGTCTCTTTATCTAGAGGATGAAGAAATAACAGATGCAGTCAAACAAGCAAGGAAAATATGTCGAAGCATTGGAGATGACTGTCTGTCAACCTATGGAATTTTTTTGAAGGTCAGCTGAAGTTAAATGTAAACTTTAGGATCCATAGGCTCCACCTAATGCAGTACAGACAAAAAACAGACAAAAGCATTGATGATTTTGTGACCAGAGCTAGAATTTTAGCACAAAAATGTTCACTGATGAAGAGCTTAATGAACATCTTATTGAGCTTATTATTGGCAGCGCACCCCATGATGCCCTGAGGAATGATCTTTACAGCAAGCCCAAAGGTTATTCTTTAGCTGATGTGCTTGCAGAGAGACTCAAATATGAAGCCCTAACAGCAGGAAATGACCAGCTACATCAACTTGGCCTGTCATACACCAAAAAAATCCACATTGTGAACAGAGGGCGAACATGCCAGAACTGTGGTACAAGTCATAAGCCACGTCAATGCCCTGCATACAGCGATGAATGTTCTGCTTGTGGCATTAGAGGACACTGGGCAAAGTTCTGCAAAAAGAACAGATGGCAGAGACAGCAACACTTCAGCCGAGGCTGAAGAAGTAAGTCTTGACCACCACAAAACAAACATCACAGGCACCAAACTTCAAAAAATGACCACAGGCAACGCAGCGAGTCCCACATTAATGTTATAGACAGCAAAAAGGCTGATGATGAGTGCATGTACCAAAAACAGTTTTACTCTATCACCATCAGTGAAAAGTACATGCATAGAATTGACTGTAAACCACCCAGAGAGGAGGCATACACAACCCTGAATGTGAGACCACCTGATCTACAAGACAGCGGACACACACTCCGTCTAAAAATTGACACAGGAGCATCAGGAAATACACTCCCACTACAAACATTCAGACAGATGTATGGCAACAAACCTTGTACACAGAAAAAACTGAGAACAAACTACAAAAGACTATCTGCATACAGTGGTTACAGGATCCCTTGCCCTGGAACTATTGACATTCCATGCCAGTATAAAGACTCCAGATGGGTCAATGCCAGGTTCTACGTTGTGGACGTACCAGGGCCAGCTGTAGTTGGACTACCCACAAGTGAATAGCTAAACCTTGTAACTGTCAATGTCGCCACGGTAACTGTGAAAAGAAATGACGACCAGGAAAAATCACAGAAAAAAATCACAGAAAAAGACAAAAAGACAAATCCACCAAAAAACATATCAAACAGTGCAGACCTAAAGAAAGCATACCTAGACCAGTTTGATAAAATTGGTAACTTCAGTGGAACTGCTAAGCTAATACTGAAAAAGGATGCTGAACCATTCATAGACCCACCACAGAAATGTAGCGTCCACATCAAAGACAAGCTCCAGGGAGAGCTGAACAAACTTGTTGAAGAAGGTGGAATAGCACACAGACTGGTGCTCCAGTCTTGCTTATGGGACCAAAAAGGATGAGTCCCTTCAAATATGTCTTGACCCTCAGAAGCTAAACGCCAGCCCTAAAAGGTGCCCACACAAAATTCCAACTCTGGAGGAACTGAACCCAAAGTTTGCAAATGCAAAAGTATTCAGCAAACTTGACACAAAAGCAAGATACTGGTCAATACACCTTGATGAAGACTCACAACTTTTAACAACATTTAGGACTCCATTTGGTAGGTACTGCAGGAAATGCTTGCCATTTGGACTGAGTGTCTCCCAAGATCTCTTCCAGGCCAAAATGGACCAGATCCTTGAGGGTCTCCAAGGCGTGGTCAGTATAGCTGATGATATTGCAATATACAGAGAAAATGAGGAAGAATACGACAGAAATCTGATCAACCTGATGGAAGTTGAAGCAGGCATGGTGTTCAACAGTGACAAATGCAAAATAAAACAGAGCAGCATCTCGTTCTTCGGCAATCTGTACACAGCCAATGGTATTAGACCTGACCCAGCTAAAATAAGAGACATACAAAAAAGGCCAACCCCCCAAAACAAAGATGAGCTGCACAGGTTAATGGGGATGCTAACCCACCCATCACCCTACATACCAATGTTTGCAATCACTGAGGATGCCTGCTTAAAATACTATGGCATAAGGGTACAACTCTGAAGTCATGTACAGGCCAGGAACACAAATGGTCCTTGCAGATACTCTCAGCCGGTTACCAAACCCTGAAAACCATGGTGACAGCGAGCTAGACGAGCGCATCGATGGAATAGATGCACAAATTGAGGATCCTGAGTGTCACACTGTTGCAATAATACATTTCTCCTCTGAAAAACAGGACACTCTCCATACAAAAACTGCCAAGGACCTCAGTCTCAATGAACTGAAGGAAGTGATTCACCAAGGATGGCCAGAGAGGATAAAAGACCTGCCAAAAGACCTGCATGCTTATTGGTCCTTTAGGGATGAACTTGCAATCGAATCAGGAGTCATATTCAAGGGCAGACAGGTGCTCATTCCAGACTCCATGATTGACATTATCCTAAAACAGCCTCATGCATGCCATCAAGGCACTGAAAAAACATGCTGCCTTGCAAGAGAGCTTAACCCACACAACACACCCTCAAAACCATGGCAGTCTCTGGCTTCTGATTTATTTGAAATAAATGGCTGCCAGTATTTACTAACTGTGGACAGATACTCTAAATATCCAGTTGTGGATGAAATGCCCCTGCCTGTATCTAGCCAAGCAGTCACACAAAAGATGCAAACGTACATGTCCTTATTCGGATGCCCTGATGAAATACTGACAGACAATGGACCACAGTACACAGGGCAAGTCTTCAAAAAGTTTGTAACAGACTCGGGAATCAAACACATTACAAGCTTACCCCACTACCCAAAAAGCAACGGGTTCATCGAAAGGCATGTGCGACACATCAAATCAATTGTGAAGAAAACTCTGGAACACGGAGGTGATTTGCATATAGCATTACTGCAAGTCAGAGCGACACCATTGACAGCTACCATCACCTACAGAAATGATCTGTGGAAGACCTGTCACCACCCTGCTGCCAAGCTGAGCTGACCCAGGCATGGAGGAGCATCGACTACACCTAGAGCAGACATGAAAGAGCATCATGATCACAGCAGCTGCAAAGAGCTACCTCCACTCTGCCCTAACATCCAGAGTAGTAGTATAGCTTGCTCTGACAAGGACTCTTATATGTTCTTAATTTTTTTCTAAATATGTTGATTTCTTTAAAGAAAGAGAAAAAATTGTTATGTTACTCTAAAAGACCACATATGCATCAATTGACTTCTTTCAGCCTAGATGTTAATACATTGATATTGATATATTTGTTGCACACTGAAACTTTAGTTACAGTTATTACACAGGGCTGTCAGAATATGTTTTGTTATGTTAAAGAGTATGGGCACTCCAGTTAAACAGGGGGGAAGTAGTGATATGTCTAAGACCTGTTTAATGTGTAGGGCACAGTATAGTGCACAGCATGGAGGGATAGAAAAAAAACACAGAGTTCAATAGCAAAAGCTGAGACACGTTAAGTAAACGTTCAGTGTGACTCTGGTTGTCTGTGTGTCGTCAGTAATACTGAAAAGTGAGGCCGATGCGTAACTAACGTAAACCTGCCTTCTCTTTAATGGCCAGCAAGATCCAACTCCACTGGCTCCAAAAAGAAAAGTCCGATTGTATGGAAGTCTATGAGAAAATGACCCTATTTCTCACTTGATTTATTACCTCAGTAAACAGTTTCTGAATGAATTTATGGTCTCAATCGCTAGTTTCAAGTCTTCTTAAATACAGCATGATGTTAATTTTGTAAATTATGGTCCCATTTTGAGTAAAACAGACAATAAAGCAGGGTATGCTTTAGGGTGTGGCTACGTTGTAATTAACAAATTGCTACCACAGCGACAATGTTGGTTAGGTAACATAACCATGGCCTAACCCCAGATTCACTGAGTATAGGTGTAGCTGTAGACATCGCTATTTCAGTGTTTTCAGTTCATGAAAGTTAATTGTAACATTTTGGCCATCTAAGAAAGTCTTTTTCAGCATTTGGTTGTACTAAAAGACCCTCTAAGGAGTCGGATGTTCAGTTTTTTCCAAGTACATTTTGATTTAATGATTTTAACCATAGACTGTAAATGCACCGTGCCAACCAAGCTAGCAGCTAATTTTAGGGTCAGCTCCACCCTCTCGTCCAAATATGGTCACTTCTGACCAATGGGTGACGTCATGGTGGCTACGTCCATTCTTTTTTTTTTACAGTCTATGGCAAAAACCATACCAAACACATTGTTATTCAAAGCAGAATATTTATTTATGTGTCTTAATACATGTCTGGAGGGACATGTATTAAAGTTAGGGGGAATAGTTACACAAAGGTGACATATTGCTTTAAATGCATGTGGTAATATGTTCTATCCTGTGGTCATGCAACATTTATCATGCAGATGACATGAACGGGAGCCGTCAGGCTACAACTTTTAAGTCCTAAGATTAACACCTGTCTTTGAGACAGAGGCAGTTAATATCAAACGGGGCTACAGACTGACAGTGACTGAATCAAAATTACACATCCATTGTAGATTGGCAGCGTATTAGCTTGCAAATGAGCCTTTCAAAATTTCTTTTTCAACACGGAAAAGTTGCAATGATTGACAGCAATTCTGCCTTAACATCATCTCAATACTTTTCTTCCTCTAGTGGTTTTCTAATGATCCTATTTGAATAAGACCTTGTGGCGCTTTATTATATTGAGTGTTGCCATGCTGACTTACAAGAAAGGGCATTTTCTATTGAAGTCACTGATGTCAGACATCACTGCTGATAGCGGTCTTTCATGTGGAGAAGTACAGTTATGTATATGTGCGCAAAGAATTCAAATGAGACTTGCCTTTTTCACCACTGCTGTGTTTTTAACTTGTGCCCAAGTATATCAAAATGTGACAGTGGTTCTTATTCCTGAGTCCACTTGTGTGCTCCATTTGAATTACAGCTGTCTGCTCTATCCAGTGTGAATCTATGTGGGCGGTCTGAACCACAGACAGGATTGTCATCACTTTGGAGGTAACAACATTCTGACACCTCGGAGAAGAGTGGCAGTATGCTGTCGGTCTCTGGAGAGACACTGTCCTGGCAAACGAGGATACTGTCAAAATGCATGCATGCGCGTGCACTGATAAACAAGATGGCAGACAATTTGAACAAGCAGACGGACTCGGAGACAAAACACATACACATACACACAAAGATTTAACAGTAGACAAGATTGCAGGGTCCAGGCAGCACTTTCACACCTCTCTGTCTTCCTCATCTCGCATTTGTCCCTCTATTGCAATGACAGGGCCCAATGGGAGAATTGTGTGAAGGATAGGAGAGAGGGATGCTGTTAATGTGTGTGTCCATGAGTCTGGGAAGTGTATAAACCTGCACTACAGAAAAGCAATTCAAGAAAGTCATAAGGTTTAATTTTAGGATGAATGAATCTTTTTTACTCTTATAAAATCTAATCTTGTCAAGCACCATTTACGTAAGCTTATTAAACTTGTTTTAAAGTACCTGATCTTGTTTTTAAGTAATCATCTACATTTCAGCTGGAGTTGACAGGGAAACAAGTTATATGGATTGCATGGTCACACATTTGTATCTCAAACATTTATAAAGAAAACTAGACTTTGCTCATTTAAAGAGTCAGACTAATTTTAAAACTATGGAAGATTAAAAATAACACTGGATATATCCTTTTCTGTTTAATTCAGTAAAGGCAAAAATTGCAAAAACAATATGATATGGGCCAGTGATGGCCGATCAGAGTCAGCGATGTGAGCACATTTTGGAAGATGTCATTTTCAAGACGCGACTGATGAAATGCATCATGATTCACTGAAGTACATGTGGGGAAGGATGCGCTCTTATCCCGCTAGCCTCTTACCAGTGGATCTGAGGGGTCACTAAATACTGTGTAACACCAGTAAAAAAAAAGTCAGTGAAAGAAACTTACGTGGCTAGGAAAAGAAGGAGAGGCTTTCTGCTTTCGTGGAAGCAACAATACTCCTGGGTGGAAAACAGCGACTGTGGTATGTTTTGTGCAGTTTGCCGGCTGACTCGCTAGCCGGTTAGCATCCTCAATGTGAAGTTACGTGTATGTCTTCTGTGTACCTTTGACATCAGCAGCCTCTGCAGGAAACACACAGCTCTGTTTAAGTGTTTACACCAAGGTTTATACACAACAACATATACAGGTTAGTTAAAACCAACGAAATGCTTGATGCTGATTACCAGGAATGTTTTTTATGACATTATTGAGGTGTAGCCTTCATCTCTGTGGCTCCTCCCAGCTTTGTCAACATCTACTGCAGAAATCTCTGCTAAACTACAGATATTACAGCTGTTGCTCTGTCTCCATTTGTTTAACTGCAGTTATTAAAGGTTTAAACCTAAAGTATCTGACCTGAGGTTTAACCCAGAGTAAACACAAATAAAATGTCATTATGTTCTTTCTCTCACTGTTCACTGTTAGAACATTTCTGCAGATCTCTCAGCATTTATTTAATTTAATGTTGATGTTGTTAATGTTAATTTGTTTGACTGAGTTTATTATCAAGGTTGAAATGGTACTTGCTGATATGTTATTATCATAAATTCTGTTCTCTTCTCCCTATGTATTCCATACTCTCTGGCTGTACACAAAATTAAAAAAAAACACATTTACACACTACATTTATACTACATTAATTTACTGATCCAATATGTACCTAATTTTATATTTTGCATATTTGTGAAATATATCAACATTACATATCAATAACTAAAGGAAAACAACCAAAGGCAATGTTGTACATATTATGTATAATAAATCACCAAAACTATGGAAAAAAAATAATTATTATGGCTCCTGGGCCTGTGAAAATACACAAGGGGACAATAAAATTCTGATCTACTGGCCAAGTGGGCCAGTGGGAAAAAAAAATGTTACCTTGAACCCTGCTGCTGCATTTCTCAGCACTTTACTCCCACCTGTAGATCACTGGAATAGTGTGAAACCATTGGCAGGAACGTGTATGAAGTCATTCGTATGCATGTGGGTCCTTCTGTACATGCTTGAGACAAACAGAACAGGGACCTACTTATTAATAAATACTTCATAGCGCTACTAGAGGACCAAAAACTCCACAGGGTACCTTAACGTTTTGGTCAGACCAGAAAGCAGTACAGCAAAGACACGCAGGGTTAGTTAGCAAACTAATTTAGCTAGTAAGCTAACTGCTACACACTAGCAATCTGGGGAAAATGCTGGCACGATAAGTCACATGCACAAAAGTGAGATAGGTGCTGGATACAAAAATCTGTTATATTGTGATACAAGGAGCACCCTCACACTAAAACAAAGCTCCCTTTAATTTTATTTGTGATATAGAACATATTTCAACTAGTCTTGTAGTTGGTCAAAATGTTGGAAATAAAATTAAAGGGAACATTCTTGTGCTAGCCAGTCACAATAGCTTTCCAAGCTGGTTGGCTTGCTAACTGTCAAGCTCTACAGGCCCTATCAATAAAGATTAAAATAAAGAGAAAAGTTACCAAGCGACATTTGGTGGCAAACCCAACAATGAGATCACATAGAAGCAACGTATTTGTACCATCAACTTCTGTCTCATAACTGTCTGCTAACCATCCGTCTTTTGTGGGGCAGTTTGTAATCCTAAAGAGCAGGGTTTTATAAAAGTAGATGGCGCAACACAGCTAGTAGGCATCATCATGACAGCTTCATCTTTTTCAACTCTCTGGCTCTCAGTTCCCTCAAAGATCAGCACAGTCAAGAAGGTTTGCTATTGTTCAACACTGTCGATGTGAAAGATTTAGGCGGCATTCAGACCGACATTAGCTCTGCATGAAAAAATGCAGTCCTCTCATTCATTTGAATGGGGGCAAAGCATTGACGCAGCAGGGGTGCCAATGCAGAGGGCTCAGCAAAACAATGCTGGGGTGTCATTGTGACATGACATCATCCAGCAAGGCACTGCCTTGTTTTCCTCACAATTGTTGCAGTGAAAGATAAAACAGTTGCCACTGTGATAACTTTCCAGAGTTGTAAAATCCTGTGTGTTGTTACTATTGCAAACCGCTATGCGTTGTTTTGGCATCTAAAACGCTTTTACATATGTTAGCTTCATCTCACCGGTACCTTAAACCACATGCCCCACTAACGCAGCCTGTTGCACTTTTAATTGGCTGATTTCAGTCTGAATGCAACCTTACACAGATTTACCATTGAAATGAAGTGGCTTTGCTCCAAAATTTTGCCAGACCATTACACAGCCTTAGTTTTAGCTAGGTGTACCCAATAAATCGAGCAAATTTAAGGCAGATTGCTGTACTGTTATCATGAAAAATTACTTACAAAAAATCATTTAACAAGTTGAGTGAGTCTTAAGCCCCCTTAACACATGTAGTCTATCCCCGAAATGTTCAGGAACATTTCCTGCATGGGGTCATGTGTGAATGGGAGCAGGGATCAATATTTAGGGAAATCTGTACCACCAATTTCCCACCTCAAGACCTAGTAACATTTCAAGGAAAATACTGGTACAGCTGTGTTGTGAATGGAAGCAGTAACATTGCAGGGACAAGCATGTAAAGGGTTGTGTCCGTCTGATGAAAGATGCTTTCACATGGAGCGAGCGAACCAATCATAAGACTCTGCTGATGACGTATTTGAATCCGCGACTTGCTTACAGTTGTCTTGCCAATGCTTTTTGCGGGTGATTTGATATCTAACAAGCAATACAAGTTCTTTTGTTTGCAAAAAAAACGGCTGGAAACTGAAAATATTAAGAGATGTCTTCTGCCATGTACATGTAAATCTGGCCTTGCCTCATCTTATTCCTCTTCTGTTGAGTTTTATGGGGGGTGGCATCCATAAGTGTTGCATTCCTGCCATCTGCTGGACTGTCCCTTGCCCCATCTATTCCACCATTGGCATGTGCAAAAAGGCGCAAGACGGAAATGTTCCTGAATGTAGCCGCATCACTAGCGGTGCCTGAAAGGTTACCCCAGTAATTTACGAGGAACTAGGTGTGAAAGACACTTTAGTTTTTACCTATTATTCCAATGTATTAACTGAGAGGGTAATCTTGTTTCAAGTACCCTCATCTTGAATTACTAAGATTCATTACTTATATCAAGTCTTTATGAGGTCTAGGTTTACTATTACAGTCAGATAGCGTTTTATAGTGTCCTGATTTGTAGTTTTTGCTGACTTACACCATTGAGATATTGTGTATGTGCCCACAAATTCAAATGCATTTACACATTTACACTGTGTTTGCATCTGCATGCGTGTTTGGCAGGTATCAGCAGTGAAGCATTTAACACCTGTATGCCGGTGTCACCTCAGAGCCTCTCAGCCGCTCACTGCCTCCACAAGACGCCACTTTCTTCAACAGGCTGAAAATGGAGTTGACTCCAGCTGAGTCCCCACGAGACTACACACCACGCGTCTGCAGGGAGTATATTTCAACACTCCACATGAATAATAGCAGCACTTTGTATTGAGGGAAATGTTTTTTTCGACCCTCCCCCTCTTTCTCTCACCCCTCTCTGGCTCTCTGGAGACCTTGGCAGCTCACCACAGGGGGACATTTCTTTAAAGTAAAGATGTTGACCTTTACAAATAGAGGTGGACCACGGCCAAGACTGCTGCTCACTATCTGTGTATCACCATATGGGAAAGATGCATTTATGCCACAAATAGCTCTGGAGGCAGACTAAATGGGTTCACGTTTTATTTGGGTTTTTTCATCATCCTCTATTTTCCAGCAGATTTCAAGAGAGTGGTGCAAATTGGCAAAGAAAGTTTGATGACACAGGCTCAAACTTTTCATAAAGTAAACACCCGATGATGAAAAACACTCTAGTAGTGCTTGAAATTTATAAAAGGCCTTCTTCAGATTGTGAAACTGAATAGCCTTGGTAAATAGCTGTCTGATACAGAAGCTGCCGCTGAACAGGAAAGCAACACTGCCAAGGTTTCCAAAGCATATAATTAGATAAACAGTTCACAAATATGCATGGAGTTAGACTAAGTTATTACATTTTTCTAATTAACTTTTAAGCTAATAAAAGTGCATTAATAATTAACCATGTTGCATCTGGCTGTGAATTTTTTTTTTCAGTTTCTCTCCATCAACATGACACTTTTATTTCACATCACACACTTAAAACTGTCGCACATACATTCATCCATTTTCTATGTTTGTGTGTTCCTTTCCATTTTATTCACGCTTGACAGAAACTCTATTAAAAGAGCAACAATGCTCTCGCAAAATGTAGCACCCAGTTTGTGAGAACAGAGGTGAGTTTAAAAAATTGTGATATCAAGAAAGTGTTGTCAGTCCTCTCACAGGTTGCATCAGTAATGCATTTTAAAACTTGCCTTGAAGCCTTAATTAAGAACCATCATGAGCGCGAGGGACATTCGCCCCCTTTTCTCACAGTGAATCACCTCACAACTCTTCTCATTAATTTCCTAAAGTTATTAGATAGCTAATTCTGATTCCCATTTTACAATGTCCAATGAAGGAATACAACAACAAGACACTAAGTTGGGACTCTCACCTCAGTTCAGTACAGTTTCACTTTATTCACAAATCAGTTAAAATACAAGTACAATCATAATCGAGATATGTGAAATGGAACACCTTGATAAGCTACCTGAAGCTTGAGAATAGGGGCCCAGACACTAAGCAGATAGTATTTAAAATATGTTAACTAACATAAAAAAGTGTATGTATTATACAGTAACATTTACAACCTACAAAACACCTAAGACTACCCTAAGAACCTAAAAAGTACTACTAAATAGTCCAAAGACATTTATTCCATCAGTCTAAACACTGATTAAATAGATAAGATACAATAAATAGACACACATAGCAAGTGGAAATAACAGTACAATTTAAATGGATTTCAGAGTAGTGTAACTAGTTTAGAAGTCCCCAGCCATTCAGGGTCTTCTAGCTTAACCATATTTTAGTAGCAACTGCTGCCTTACGCTGTTTTTAAAAACAGACACAGATAATGACATTTTTATAGTGTTATCAAGCTCATTCCACACCTGTGGACCTCTGCAACCCACACTAAAGCTTGTAGATTTGAGTTTATGTTTCTTACCCTTTATAAGATGCTTTTTTCTAGTCTTATATGTATGCAAGGGAAGGTAAGTTGGAGTAAGGTCATAAAGTCTGTAACTGAACATATATACATGTATGTATAACTTTCTTCTGTAAAATCTATCTTTCTCAAGATAACAAGGAAAAGTATTGCAATATATAACATTACAGTAATTTATATGAGGCTCAAATAAAGACTGATACACATTTAGAAGTGCTTCAAGTGGAAGAAATGCCTCGATTTGACAAATAAACCCAACATATTTGGACAATTGTTTGTCAATTCATCAATATGAACCTCCAGGAATTTGGTGGACTTCACTCTCTCAATAACCTGACCATTATTTCGATTTCTTATCCACCTTAACCAGTTCCTCATTTAAAATTATTTTGCAGATCATTTAGATCTTTTGTTTGATAAGAATAAATTTGTGTCATCAGCAAATAATACTTTATGTAGAATGCTAGAATTCACAAAGTCATTTATATACAGAATGAAGAGGAGAGCGATCCTAAAATGAGTCCCTGGGAGACCCCATATTTGATGGTTTTACTTTGAGATTTGTGACCATTTATTTATACATATTGCTTCCTTCTCTTGTTTGATGCCTATTTGCATTTGGCTTAATATTCATAATTTCATCCATGCGAATGACATGAATGCAAACTGAAAAGTGACTGTTGACATAATTATTCCTGTGGATGTACAAGATTGTCTTTCTTCATTAGATTTAATTGTATTCATTTTTATAGGCTGATCCGACATGAGAAGAATCTCAACAGCATTTATAGTGTTTTGCCATTTTAATAAATAAATTTTATTCTCTCTGTGCAGAAGAAATGATAATTTAATTATTTATTACATTTATTTATCACAATGCAATCAAGATGCACATTTAATCTCTGTCTATGCATATTTAACCTTTTGCTGATGTGGTCTATATTAATCTGACATTCACTTTCAGACTTGTGGCTTATTGGAAGTGTTACTAATTCCAGTCATTGTGAATTTTATGTAAAAGTGATTAAAGTGCTTATTCAGACAAGAGACCTACATGTTAAATTTCCATCACATTTACATAAAGAGGTGAATGTCCAAAAGAGCTTTCAATTTTCATATTTCTGCTGTGTCTGTGGAAATTTTGGCCTGATGTACAAGCAAAAGTCAGGTGTTCACAACATTAAGAGTTATCCTCCATGGACCATAAATATCCATAACAAGGTTAATGGAAGTACGCCCATTTGCTTTTGTGATAGCTTTTCATGGACCAAAGAATTGGTGAAAGGGAAATTGTGGCCTGACAGTGGTACAAGACGAGAGGTCAGCAGATCACCAGAAACATTAGAGATCATTCTCTGTGGGACCATAAATTCAGGGCTGCAGCACACTATTATTTTTATTATTGATTAATCTGTCAAATATTATCTCAATTAATTGACTTGGACCATGAAAATGTCAGAAAATAGTGAAAATACAGATAAATTCCCCAAAAGCCTAAAATGACACATTCACATGTCTGATCAATGGTCCAAAACCCAACTGTAATCCCTTACTGTAAAATAATCTGAGGATACCAGCAAAGTAAAGCTGGAATCTGAGAATTTGGGGCTTTTTTTCTTTGAAAAATTACTTAAACAATTACTCAATTATTAAATTGTTTATTAATTTTATGCCATTAACTAATTGTTTCAGCTCTACAAAAATATACTACATGTTTTGGTAATCTGGTATGTAGGATTGACAGAGTGACTGCCACTGCTATCTTTTGGCTCAGTCACTGGTTGGATGAACTATTAAAGTATATTAACTTCATTAAAGAAATTAAATAACAATGCATGAATGTGTTTTCTTTTAGGCATGTACTTCTTGAATTAATACTGTATGTGACATACAAATGGTAAATGTTCTGTTTCATTATCTATCAGCTATTTTTTTACCTTTTGACTTCCAAGACAGCACTGCTTGCACACAGCATGCTTAATTCAATTACTCTACTTGATTTGAATATTTTCCATTAGCAATGCTGCAACGCCCCGAAACTGTAGTACACAACAACACTGTCAAGTAAATGACAAAAACAGAAACTTGAAAAAAAAAAATCAAATGAACTTTTTCTCTAGATCCAGGTTCAGTGATCTGTCCTACTGTTAATTGTTTCAAAGCTCTGACCTGAAATAATCACAACTGCAATGAAAAGAACATTGGAACTCAGTTATTTTAATATTGTTTTCGATATAAACAACAGTGGATTTTGTTCACCAAGAATGTCAAAAATGGCGCTTTAAGAAATAGAATATTTCAGGTCTAAATATGAGACTAAATCACTTTTTAGGAGTGTTTTGCAGTGTGAAATGTACGTGTTTCTCTATTCATTTTTTTTCTATTTATCCCACACACATAGACTGGTGCTGGGTCCCAGCCAACCAGAGGTGACCAGTTGTTGCCAGAGCTGCCAATCAGCCTGCAGTCTGTCTTTTATTTTTGGTATGGTAATATGCAGACAGAAAGCAGAGGAGAACTGAGACAAACAGCTCACATCAAAAGAGAAGCCTCCTTCTCTTCCCTTGACCTCCCTTTTATCTGCATCGGTCTGAGATTTTTCTTTTTCACATCACACGTTCAAATTCTGTCGCACATACATTCACACATTTTGATTCCTATTCTTAATCTCTACACTTTTCTAAACCTAATCCATATTTTCAATTCTAAACCAATATTTTTCCTCTTCTTTTCCCATTCTGTCTCAGTAAGCGATCCTGTCTTTCTCTCAGGAGATGGAAGAATAGAAGGCAGTGGGCGCCTCTCCAGGGTGTCCTTTGGATTTGGTTGAACCACCTGGAGTCACAGGAGACAGACAGACACACAAATGCAGACATACACACGTACACACAGAAGAAGAAGAATAGGGCAGCTGGTGTGTGCGTGTGTGTTATGAGATATGCAGAGCTCCTCATGCCATTCCCAGTGGGTTTCCTATCACAACACATTATACACTTTCTACCTCTCACCTCATCCTAAATCCATCTCTCTCATACACACACACACACTTTAAATGCACACACACTCCACTGCGGAGTACAACACCGAACCCCACACCCACACACACACTGTGCTGTCTACTGCTGTGCTCTGTAGCTGAGTAACAGTCAGAGACAGAGTGCGGTGGGAGGTTTGGATGCTGTCCCAGTGTTTGTTGGAGAGAAGGCCAGTAGTGGAGTGATGCCGAGAGCCTTAGCGGACACACTCTATCTCCCACATGACATCCTCTTAATGTTTTACACACCGAGTACAGAATACAAAAGCTCTGTGGTTATACCTTAATGCAACGAGGAATACATTTAAAAGGGAGACTGGCTACTTAAGAGTTTGGTTTTAGTTCATTTCAAAAAAAACAAAAGCCCTGAACCGATGTTCATCATTTACAGGTGTGGCAATAATTCAATATTATCGTATATCAACTTTACTTTTATTAACGTTCGTGACAGTGAATATCATCATCATCATCAATATCATTTTATTGCAAGTAGTTTTGCATATATTTTCCATTATTGCAATGTCAATATTAGAAGTAGAGCCTGATACAGGATTTGAATGCTGAGAGTTACAGAGAGAGAACATTTTTGATAGGGACCCCTTAAATTGTTTTTTTAAAGATCCCTTCCACATATGTATTAAGATATACAAAAATACTCTGTTTGGAACAATAATGTGTGTCTGATATGGTTTTTCCAGAAAAAAAGTATAATTAATACATTACAATCCTTAAAATGCCATCTATTCCTTCTTCCTCATTAAAAATTACAGAATCTATGAATATGTAAAAATATTTAATCTCAGAGGTTGAACTGCTGGACACAAGATGTACTTCACTGTAAAGTCTATTTTCAGTGTATGTGCACGGGAATCGTACTGGACCAGGATTGGCTTCAAAACCTAGTTGTGATGTCACAAATCATGCTGGTAGGCCCGCCCCTTAAAACTGGATTTTCAATGAGCACAGAGAAACTTTCCACTTTCAGCAGATGAATGTGAAAACAGCCGTCTAGTGTCAAACTCTGTACATAGATCATTCTGCACTATGAAGCTCAAACATTCACCTGTAGGAACAAGTAAGAAAACATATTTTTGAGTGGAGGGGGACTTTAAAGAATAGTGATAGATATGTACTGAATGGGACACTTTACAGTTGAAAAATATTTTTTGTCCTCCACATTTGCAGTTTCAGTTTGATTTTCTTCTTAAATCTCTCAGTGTCAGGGTGCTACATCTTAGAGAGGGTTTAGGGTATATATAAATATAAATATATTAAAAAAACAGAAATGCCAGGGATTTTTTTTTGGGTACTGTGTTTGTTTGGTTTTGTTTGACTCTCTTTTTTCCCTTTGTTTTAATGTACCACATTTATACTATCTATATTTTTGTACTTTAAAATGTGAAAACAAATAATAAACTTAAATTACAAAATAAATATATATAACCGCATGCTCACAGCAATTGAACAAGTGGTGCAGCGAGTACTTTACAAAGATTGTCGGGGGCGTTTCAAGCTTGAGAGGAAATTAGCAGACACTGCTCAGGGCTGAACAATGTACTTTCACCTCCTCTGCATGTTTTTCTGGTAATTAAATAAAAAAAACAACTAAAAAACTTGAATTTTTATTTGAATGTTTAAATATCCTAGCATCTTTTTAGTGAAACTGAACTAAATTGGATCAATCAAAGATTGAGAATGAGAATGCAGCAAAGGCCAGAGCTCTTTGCAGTAACAATCCAAATACATTATCTAAAGTAGATAAGGAGCTGTATGTGTGAACACAAATGTCCAAATCAGTTGGACCGGACATTAAACAGACTTTACCCGAACAGCTACCTAGTACAAAGACCATGTAATGTAATGTAATTAAGCCCATGTGTGAATACAGCAGGTTATGCAACTGGCGCAAAACTGGAAAAATACAAACAACATCCGAGGATGAAGAAGAAGAGGTTTTTTTACACAAAGACACCAATGAAAATGTCTAACTGGTGAGACAATGAGATTTGGGAACTTCTGTCAGTAAGGGCTGATAACGAAATCGTCAGACAAATTCAAGGAATGGCAAGACTCGGTTGTATGACCAAATTACGAATCGTCTATGTGACTGTGCGTAGTTTTTGTGTCATGATCTGCCTCCTGCTCGCTCTACCCAGGCACCACATCTCACCTAAACCAAAAAGAGTATTTCCAGTAGCTAGAACACGTCTGACATGGACAATCTCCTGATGTGTGCCACATGTCTGAAAGGGCAACTCCGGACAATGTCCGGACCTGATTCTCCAGACATTTCCTTGAGTTCATATAAGAAAATGGCTTATGAAGGAAATTTGGGTTAGTGCAAAACATTTCACACATTTACATAGCATTTATTATTTTTATTGTTATAGTGTCATTACAGAACACACAATAAGCAATTTCATCACAGTATGTTATTTGCTAGATTCACACAAATGTATAAATGCAGGAAATATACATTTTGATTGTTAGCTAGTTGTTTGTAGAAGTACCTCTGAATTCAATAGCTAATTTCCAATGTCTCTGAGCCCTATAAACACTGAACCTTCACAGACTTAATTGATTTTACTTGTATGATCAGTGTAAAGGTCTGGCCACACCGGTCAATATGTGGGTTTGCAGGAAGGGGTGAAGAAAATATGCACATTTTTCACATTGAGCACAACTTTGACGTGAATTTACACCACTGACGAGTAGCGAACCATTGTGACAGTGCTGACCTTTGAGGGGCCACACAGTGTCTGAAATGGAGATGATGGTTGGTGGTGCAATACATCTTTTGAATAAACTGTGTAAACTTATTGTCCCATCAGAAACCAAGTTATGCAAATAGGCTAACGTGTTTGCTACTGACCATTACATTATTTTACCTCTTCAAAAAATTTTTATTGAAAAAAGTGGTGAAGAAAAGGCCAGGGGGAGGTAAACTAAACAGTAGAGAGAAAATAAAGAGCTCTAGGAGCTATTGTGAGCGACTAGCTAGTGGTTAGCTTGCTAGCTAAAGCAGTTCACCAACTAGCCCTGCAAGTACACCAAGTATCTACAATCAAATATGTCACAAAGACGCACAGACTAAATTAGCTGTACCATTTTCTGGTGTGACTAGGCTTTAAATGTGCAGGTTGGTATGAGGGCTAAATATGCTGTAGGAGGAATGGCACTGCACTTTCTGACACCATGATACCTAGACAGAGACATCTGTCTACGGATAGTAAAGATTGGATTGTTTGCTCCCAAGTGAACATACTTGAAAGTCACTGTCATGTCATCACCACAGCTACACATTCATATTGCTGGTTAGCAAAATGTGTGTTGTGTTTACTTAAAAACTTTTTTTTTCTTTTTAACCCTCTGAAAACAGACCTCCCACAGGCAGCCCCAAACCGGCCACGGGAGGTTGTTGTTTGCATAGTCCTGTTCAAATCGATCTAAAATAATAATAAAAAACATAACAGCTAGAGCATTCATTCTTTTTGCTTTGTACGCTTATGTCAGAAGTTGATGACATCATGTTACGTGCGGGTAAACGTAAAACATAGTGACAGCACGAGGTGGCACCAAAGGAGCATAGAAGCATGTTAATGTAAGAGAGAGATTGAGAGAAAGTTGAGAGATTCAGATTCAGAGATTGAGAGAGTAAGTGTATTTTGGGAGCATATAAATCTTTTTTTTTTTTGTCTTGATGGCGAGGAAAAGATACTCAGCCGATCTGGTTTCCTTCAGGGAGGATGAAGACCATTTTGTTGAAGGCATCAATCCATATCAGGATATGTAAGTACAATTTTAGGGATTATTATTTATTAATTGTTTTTTACATTTTAGAGAGTTGTTTTAGTGCTGTGTGTGTGTATTTCGGATGTGGGAAATTTGCACAAGGCAGAACATTTCTGCTTGGGAAAGGAATATATTTTCAATTTGATGTTATTTCTATTGATATATATTTTTATATATTTTTCTAATATCACTTTCATTTATCTTTGTTTTAGCCCCACTGGAGATGAAGGAACAACAGAGGACCACCCAGAGGTACAGCACCCTCTGAGCATCAGCAAACCACCCCTTTCCAGCGATTCAGAAGAAGATGTGTAGTTCCTTCCACAAGTGAGAGGCTGGGTTTGTGAGCGTGGCTGCAGGAATTGAAGCCGTGCTAATGGGAGTGGTTGTAGGAGTGGGCGAATCCGCCAAAAGAGCGACATTTCCGTCCCCAGCATATTATTGTGTATTAAATGTATAAACACAAGTAATAATATAATACAAATTATATTTTATTATTATACCAAACACCGTACACATGAATCATTGTAGAAATTACAGATATATATTTTTTAAATATTTTAAAAAGGCATCTAAAATACTGATCCATAGCATTTCTTGCCTGTCCCAACAGCCAAACGCTACACTTTACCACAATGCATCACGAACAAAATCCTTCCAAAATCTTTTTTTTTTTTTGCATTTAAGTGTGACTCCATATTCTATCTACACTTGTAAAACAAAAGTTTTACAAAAACATCATTATATTATGGTTAAAATTCACATTTTAGTGCTGTCCCCAGGTTTTCACTCATTGCTGTTACCCAAACACATTCCCCCCTCTGAAAATTTTGGAACATTCCACCAGTGACATGTTCTGCAGGAAGTGACATCATTTGGGTCTTCTGCAAGTCAGGGGAAGACCAAAAGTAAGTTATCTTATTTATTTTTCCTTAAATTTAATGATATATTAGCTGCGTCAGAGACGGTCAATCTAAAAACACAATTGCTAATTTTATGCTGAAAACTCATTGCTGTTACCCTCATTGCTGTTACTCAAATAAAGAGTAACAGCACTGAGTTGGCAGTAACAGCAATGAGTAGGCTAGTGCCCTCTGATGCCCTTTTATATTAATTAAAAGAATACAATGAATGAATGAATGTAAATAATATAATAAATGGATGAATATTAATTAGTTTACATGATTGCATACATTTTAAATGAAATAGGCTAACTAAAGTTGCTGTCATCTGAGATCAGTTTTGTGAATCATAATTACAGGGACCATTGAGCGCTGCTGAAAAGCAGCGGCGGTATCGAGCCAGGCGTGATGCCGATCCAGAGAAAAGGGAAAAATATTTAGTCAAGGAAAAGGAGAAGTACAAGAGAGATCTGCAGTCAGGCAAGAGAAAGAACAGTTACCAAATGTTTTTTTCTGATTATTCAATTGTTTCTTCAAAAATAAAGAAAATAAACTGTATTTTTACATTTATATTGGTTCCAACAGTTGTCTGATTCCTTAATGAAATACATGCTCAATCTTTGGATTAAATTTGTTTTTTTTATGTCCTGTAAAGGAAAAGGTTTGATTTGCATTCTTAGAGAAATACAACTTTGGTCAAAATATAGTTTGCATTTGAGTTTTGGTAACAGCAGAGAAAAAAATGCTGATAAAATATGATAATAAACTTTCGAATGTTGCAATAAATTAAAGTAGCCTGAGATTGACCAGTACTCATTTTGAATGAGTAAATGTGTATATTACTAAATTCTACATTGAAATGGAATGAAAAATGAAGTTTGTTTTTGAAGAGTTACAACGAGCAAATTTCACTCTTTTGGCGGAATGACCCGAGTCATGGCCAGGATTCCTCAGCACTTTGCCTCCCTGCACAGCCTATTGGGTGGAAGAAAGAACCAGATAGTCTGCTTCTGCTCCACGGTGCACACTGACATACTCAGGGGAGACAGTGATGAGAGGGAGGAAAACCAGCGATGGCTATGAGAGGGTGGCAGTTCCAAGACCTACCACTATGGGAGAGTACAACCACTTCATGGGGAGGGAGGGGTCAACGTCGCTGACCACCTCATTGGATACTACACCACATGTAAAAAGAGCACAAAGTGGTACAAGACAATTTTGTACCACTTTTTTGACATTGCTGCTACAAACAGTTACATCCTGCACAAACAGCTGTGTCACCAGAGATGAGCAGCTCATGATGGACAAGGCTTTCCAGGAGCTCCTCCCTTCTGAGCTGTGTGGAGTGTCCCTGGACCTCTCAGAAGCACCTCAAGAGAGGCAGCAGTACCATCACGCAGCCATAGCAATTGCTACAGGTAAGGATTAGGGGTGTCACAATTTCAACCTTCGAAATCAAAAGTGGGATCGGCAATTCTCCCAGTATTATTTTTTTTCTCCACCCCCGCCTACTTGCATGCGTCCGGCGCGTCCAAACAAAAAAACAACAACATTTCAAAGATGACTCACCGTAGCTTACTGGTAGCCTGCAGCTGCATTACTTTTCAAGACACCATGGCCACTGTCAGAGTAGGAGATGATGAGATACAACAGAACTCTTACTTCCCTGAAGTCACCGGTGTGGAAACATTTTGCCTTCTGTCATTGACAGAAAAACTACAGTTTGTAGACTTTGCTACACACTTCAGTAAAGTTGGAAATATACTGACAGATTCAAACTTCCTGAATCAATAACTCATAAGCGAAATGTTGTTAAAACAACAACAACAAACAATGCCTCTTTTTCCTACTGTAGCAAGGTAGACAACAAGCTACAAACTAATTTTCACCAAAACAAGCAGTCCTCCGACCTGGGCAAATAACACTGTCTCTATGTACAGCTGGCTGTGAGACGAGTGCACAGGGACCGTCTAAAAAGTGCAACACACATAAACTTTAACCTGCAAAAAACCACCAGGATTAATCCTGGTGGCTTTTGGTGACGAAACTCAAGCTGTTTTTGCCCTTCTTTACGCTTCTGCCATCTAGTGGCTCTTCTTTTTGTTTTTGTGTTGCACAGTTTGTTCCCAATTGATTGGTGAAATAAGTTATTGTTATTACATTTTAAATAAATTATTTAAATTTGTCCATATGGCCTTAGTGTGGTACGTTCCTAAAAATATGGCAGTTATATCACACTTGATATCATGTAGCCTATCTTTTTGAAGAAGATTTGAAAATGGAAATGACAGCTGTCAGGACATAAAACTAATGATCTGTTGATCTTTACAAATCAAGACTTGATTGTTTAATAATGGCATAGCCGTCAGTGCTCAAAAAAAAAAAGTTTTAAATCAAAAATCAAATCGAATCACGACCTTAAAATCGGAAGTCAAATCGAATCGTGGATTTGGAGAATCGCAACACCCCTAGTAAGGATCCTTCCAAGAAGGCCACAGAGGGGCACAAAAAGTACACGTGTGGGAGAAACACACCATTCATAGGCAAGGTTTGCAGAGTGCCCCTGTGTGTCATCATTGAAGGGGAACTGCCATGACAATCACCACAACACCTTTGCACCCTGCTCATAAAAATTAGCATATCTTAAAAATTAAAACATTTATATAGTTCAAATTATGTTAGTTGTGTTGTGAAATATTTTGTTCATGTTTCTACATTCAGAATGATTTTGGATCAATATGTTTTGTGTGTTTATTTATTCAAATGTTATCAAAAAACTTTGAAAAGACTTTGGTATTTTTTCAATTTATGACACAATTTCAATACTTTTATCAATCATTGGAACATTGGAACTAGGTCATTGTGCCCCCTCCACCTTTGAAACAAAATCTACAACCTTGGTCTTGGTTATCAGTCAACATACTGTATATTCCAATATATCTGGGAAAATGGCTCGATTCGTAAAAGTATTCCTCATGATATTGATTTCAATCATACTGCCCAGTCCTAGTGCTAATCTCATGACTGAATTAAACTGGCAAAAGTTACAAAGCACTACAGACAAAGTCACAAAAAAAGCTATCCGACACATATGTGAGACCTGTCAAATATGACCTGCAGTTCCAAAACTAACCAGAAAGGTCTCCTTTCCATCACTGTGTGGTGGGAACACTATCACATCTATCACTCCCTCCGTGGGTTGTGTGAGCCCTGCTAGCCACCATAGCTGTCATCCTAATATGATGGATTTTGATGAAATGCCTCCCACAGTATTAGGAGGAGGTACTGGGGCTGTCAAGGGTCATACACTGTAGATGCCCATCTGAATTATCTGCTGCCTTCATTCTACTTAACTCTAACTGGTATTAAAACCGTTCTAAAAATTCAAATTTATGTTGATGAATCTTGCCGGCAAGTGGCCAAACGTTGGCACACACACTAACCCTCTTATTATTTCAGTAGTTAATTCCAGACATGCCTCAGACAGAGAAGGACGGCAGGGGTTTGCTCGGTGTTGGGGAGAGTCACTAAACCCGAGGGCAGATCTGGGGGTTAACATGAGGATCCTGACTCTGACAGGGTGTCAATACAAAGCAATTTACGGGACCCCATGAAGAATCGACCCCCTAGATAACAGGCAATTTCTCTGCTCTGCTGGTCACCATGGCCTGCAGAAGACCAAATCAGAGCAGAGAGAGGTAAGCAGAGACAGAGAGAGAGAGAAAGAGAGACTGGGAGAAAGAAGTGAGGGGATGTGATTAGAACTATATACTATAGAGTATCAACACATACAGTGATGCCCTGAGTACTTCTACATACTGTATACACTCCAGCTTCAGCACACACATGCAGACAGAGAGCAGACACACACAGACTTGCATGTCCACACATTTCTGCACACACACACACACACACACACACACACACTGGCTTCCACACCCACACGGAGCGCTTCCTCTAACACGGCTGATATGGATACGGCGCAGGTGAGGGAGGATGTGAAAGCAGTGTTAGGCTGTGGATAAGAGGCAGAAGCAGACCGAGAGAAGGAGAGAAAATTAAACAGAGAGGGAGTACATGAAGACTCACACTGTAAGAAAATAGATTCTGAAAATGAATGAATAATTTATTAAAAGATGACAGAGACAAAGACAAGGAAGATGAGAGTTCTTTTTTAATAAAAACCCTAACAATGAGAAGTATGTGGACACCCCAGACCACATACCACAAAGTGTCGCAACAGTTTGGGGAAGGCCCTTTGTTGGTTCAACATGAAAATGCCTCTGTGATAGGGGTATGTATCTCTCCATCTCAGACAATTTGATACATATCAAGATACACAGTCCATTATCTGATACAAAAATTGACACTTTTTTCTTTTTTTTTTGCATTTTTGCCTTTATTTTTTAGTTGAATTCATTGAAAGTGCAGTGAGAGACAGGAAATCTGGGTAGAGAGAGGGGTATGACACGCAAGAAAGGTCCGCAGCTGGAGCCTGTTTCATTAAAGTAATTTGTGAGCACTGTTTATACACAAATCGGCGGCAAAGACCTGTTTCACAAACGATTGTCACTGGCAAATTGCAGATACATTTCTAAAATCCTACAGTCCTCTCATATCTTCATGCATGGGCAGCAAGTATGGGGTTCTATTTGATAAGTTAAACATATAATACCCTGCAATATAAAGCTGATTCCATTCAGCCTCAATTAGGATGATGTTTTATATATATTATATTATATTATATTATTATATATAATAAAAGGGGGGCTAAAATGAAGTTTTTTCATCAATTTTTATTCAAATAATGAGTCAGAAATACCCCAGAAGATGTTGTCTTCTGCTACACAATAGTAAACAAAGGCGGTGATACACTGGATAACTTTTTAGCCAGTCTCTAAGATAAAGAGAATGGATTTTTTATTAAAATGCTGCTGATGGTGTGTTGTTTACCTCAGTTCCCTAGTCAGTGTCAACCTTCTGAATTTGTTATTTTCAGTAGCACTGTATGGGCACATCTCCCAGTAAATAAAACAGCACATAGCACTTACATTACACTTAGTAACCAAGAGAAGTTTAGGGGCCAGTTAGAGGTAGAATTAGCTGCTAGGTCTATAAATAAATGTTTTTAGCAGTTTAGTGTGGATGAACTTGACTGGCATGCACAGAACACCAACCTCAACCCCATCCAACACTTTTGGGATGAACTGGAAAACCAACTTCGAGCTAGGCCTTGTCATCCAACATCCTGCTTCACTTATGCTCCTGTAGCTGACTGGGAATAAATCACAACTTCAAAAATCTTGTGGAAAGTATTGTGGAGACTGTTAAAGCAACATCTTAATGCGCAGGGTTATGGAATGAGATATTCAACAATCACGCATGTGTACAATGTTCAAGTGTCTATACATATATATACACACATACACACACACACACACACACTGATTTACAGTGCTGCATTGGACAAACAATTGTCCTTTAAAGATCCTTCTTTTGAGGACTGCAGAGCATGAAAGTCAAGACTCAGAGATGACACTGTAAGCGTGTGTGTGGGGGAGAGAGTAAAACACGTGAGATACACTGTTAGAAGACGATGACAGACAATGGCAAGGGAGAGAGAGAGAGAACGTGACCTAAACACAGAGCAGAGGGAGAAACGAGTTAAAGAACACAGCACTTGCAGCAATGCCTCTTCTGACATCATCAAACGCTGCACAAAATGGTGCCAGGCATATCAAATGAAGAGCTGCTGCTGCCAAGGGTGAACATCTAAACTCTGAGAGGTGAAGGTTTTTTGTCAGAAAATTTAAAGGGGAAATGGACTGGTTCTTTTTTCTTGCCCCATAGCATGAAATCTCCACAATATATTTGTATGGGTTGACAGGGTTGTTGAACAATTACCAAATCACAAAATGCTGAGATTTATCGCATTTGAAATTCAAATTTATCACCATACTCTGTTTTGGAGCAAAAAAGAAGAACAACACTAAGAGTCTAGAGCCATGCTGGCAGCGCTGTGAGGCTGCATTTAGGCACAGGGGTTCTATGTTTATCGTGTTCACTATCTTAGTTTATGTGATGCTACTTTGAAATTGTGAGTGCTAAATTTTAGCACTAAACACAAATTATAGCTGAGGCTGATGGTAATCTGGTTATTTTGCAGGTATTTGGTCATAAACCAAAGTATTGTACAAATTGAAATGTTAACCTAAAGATGCCACAAGAGGAAAAGTAACCAACGTGGCCCTAGAATTTAGTGGCAATCCATTCAATAGTTTGGATATTTTAGTCTGGACTGAAGTGGTGGGCCAACTGACGGATTGGCCTTACCATCCTAAAACTATGCTGCTAGCATGGCTAAAAATAACTTCACCAAATGAGTCCCCAGAAATGAAAACTATGGTACAGCAATTCAGGCAGCTTTATGAGACAATACTGCATACATTTGCAGTGTTTTGCCTGGCGTCTTACCATCAGAGCAGCATGTCCACTGCCCCTAGCTTCAGTATGTGGCTCAGATGCCTAAAATAACACAACAGGTCGATCTCACGTCAAGGCAACTTTCATTATCGGATAAAACAACTCCATAGCTAGTTAATTTTAGCAATACCGCCAGCATAGGTCTAAACACTAATGTTTACATTAGCTTGCACTGGCCCGATTTGGTGGTAGGATGGTCATCTTTCAGTCAAAATGAGGCAACTCTCTGTGCAATTTCTGACGCGTGAATACAACACACACTGAGTCACTGCTCTTAACAGGTGACCTTCCATCTGGAGGATGGGATACACAAGCACTCTCTCTCTCTTTCTCTAGGTGAACAGCAAGTAGACAGACAGCAGAAGACAATGGGCTCATTTGATATGAATTTCACCTCATCTGGAAAGTGGACAAGATCAGCTTCAACAGGAGGAATTTCTATCAGAAGGAAAATGAACTGTTAATTGCTTTCGGAATGTAGCTCTTTTATTCATAAATTATGGAGAAGTATGATGATGATGTGATAATATTGATAATGATACATATGATGACTCATTGTTAGGGTAAGGTGTTCAGTGAGGCCTTACCATAAGAAGAACATGACTATCTCCCAAATGACGTAAACAATACCATTTCCATTAGGGAATTGCCCTTGGTTTTCCATCCATCTTTCAGTCTGTTGTTCTTTACTTTGCTTCTTTTTTGTATCTTTTGGAATAGGGTTGGGCAATATGGCCAAAAATGTTATCACCATAAAAAATTTCATATCAGTCAATATCGATAATTATTATGATAAATGTCAAATCAGTATTTCTTACAAGTTTAAAGGCTGATTTTTGCTTCTGAATGAAAGTTGAAGAAACCAGATGGTTAATTGTGGTTTTTTAATTATTCTTTATGGTCAGAACAAACAGCCAAACAACAGATCATTTCACAAATCTGAGGTAGAACATTCAAAATAATTACAATGACAAAACCATTTTTCAACATCAGAATATGCATGAGTAAAATTAAGTAAAATCCTTTTTCAGTCCTTTTTCCTCAACAAAATAAATATGTTAATAGAAAAAGTGCTGCAGTGTGATACAGCACACATGTAAGATGGCTCAGACTGCAAACATGGTTACATGTCCAGTAACAAACGATAACGTAAGCATTTAAATTCAAACTAAATTATACAAATGAAACCCACAATACATAGCCTACAGAAATAACCTCTGCCCAGGTGAAGTTGTGACCTGATGTGCTGACATGCTGTGGTAAGCATATTGTCTCATTTCCAGTTGCCGGCGTTTCTGTTTTACTGGTAGCATTTTTGCTGCTCTCAACCCAGTTAATTTAGCTATATTCTTCATTACTGTGGCTAATCACCTGCTGTACATTTAAACGTACACTAGTTCTGCTCAAGCACTCTTAGCTCTCTCCTTCTTTTAGCAACTTTCTTGTTAATCACACAGTTGTTTACACACTATTCAGATCTGCTAGTTACTTTAGCTTAGCAGCTAGCGATGGCTTCTCTCTCTCCCTCTCACTCTCCTGTGCTCTCTTGTTCGGTGTGTCATATGTTAAGCTATTCCTCTGCCTCCTTTACTGATAATGGTACATGTATAAACACACCATGGAAACCCAGTTGTTAGCTGCTGTACTTAGCCAGCCCCCAGTAGCCAGTGTGACCCGACCAGCTTAGCTCCTACTCTCCCCCCGGCAGTTTAATTATATTGAACATTTATCGAACATTTGTTATATTTCTATTAAGGAAAATTCTATTAAGATAATTATTGTTATCGTTTTATCGGCCAGCCCTAGTTTGGAAAAGGCAGGCATGGTGATTCAGAGGTTGGATAACATGTCTTTAGTGTTGACAGATAAGCAGGCAGAGAAGCTGAATGATGGAGGAAAAGCAGCAGATGATATAGTATTACCCTGACACACACATATTTGCTTTGCTATACAAGTAAAGACCTCCAATTGGATGGATTTATTCACACTAACATTGTTTGAAGTGGTAATCACTTGCTGTTTTTTGTCTCCATCTTTGATCTAAAACACGGCGGTGTTTCTGCACTACACAGATGATTCTTCACAATCTTAAATTAATCTCTTAAATCTTTAATCTTGACCCTCGACTCAGATCATTCCCACAAATAACCCCTTCAAATGATGGAAATTTTCACATTTTTTCGGGATGATGCTAATAGGCATTCAAGAGTGCGCACACACACACACACACACACACACACACACACACACACACACACACACACACAGAAATAGGTAGTGGAGTACAACTGTCAAAATGACTGAGCTGTTTCTTCATCTTCCTCTTGTTGATCCTACTCTTCCTCACCTGCCCATTTCCTTTCTGCAACTCTGTTATCTCTGTTTCTGTCTATGAACCATAAATGTATGAAACAGAGCAGGAGTAGCCAGGTGAATACACTATGACTTGGTTGCCATGGAAACACAGGTAGCAACTCTCAAGGTGATGCTGTATTTAGAATTGTACCAGGGACACACACACGTAAATATGCTTTTGCTGTTATTGTAATGAAAACATGACTGACTGCTATTAATTTTCTGTCTGACCTTTAACCTGCTGAATTTCAACCTGAAAAGTAAATGTTTTACAAAGGAGCTCCAGCCTCCTCCTTTGTATCAGCTGGATCCTACAAAGAGACAGTGATTATTATTTGATAATCAATTATCCCACAGGAGATTAATACCTGGTCCACAAAATATCTAAACATTTACAATTGAATTACAAAACATACTACAACACATTTTAGGCAAGTACTTATTCAAATGGCAATTAAAATAGCATTGCTCATTGACAAACAAATCAACACCACTACCAACTCTACCATACTTGGCGCCTCCCCTGGGACCCGTTTTTATAAGCCAATGGTACCTTCCTGTACAGTTTCAGCAGTTATGGGTCTAAACAGGGGAGCGCATGTACAGCGGAGGAAAAACAGGTTACAAACAATTGGTTTTCCTTGCTTAACACTTTAAACAATAAGCAGAAATGTTTAGTACCAATACTATCTTATCTTATTTAAAAATACATTCTGTGTGCCTTGTTACGCTATGACCCACGGCTGAAAAAAATATTAACGCTTTGTCAGTGGGCCTCCCGACATTAACAAACAGAAGTAATGATGACAATGTGAAAACATGCTATGCTAACACTACAACACAGACACCTCCAAGCCAGCTTGATCTATTTATTAATAGAAGTGGCTATGCAGCGAGTGTGTGTGCGAGTGTGCATCGTACTTTATAGGGCACTGGCTAACCCCGTAACATACGCACATGGTTCCCAGAGGCTGACTTTGGTGATCCCCTGACATTTCCTTTAGCGCCACCGGCATCACTCAGGTCAAAGCTTTGTTGCCAAATATGTATCTACTGGATGGATTGGGACAACATTTTGTACAGACATTCATGAAACCTACTGACTTTGGTGATTCACAGTCTTTTCCTCTAGCGCCAACATGAGGTTTACATTTGTGGTTTGAAGTGAAATGTTTCAACAACTATCTGATGGATTGCCTCAAAATTTGATAAACACATTCATGTCCTCCACAGGATGAACTGTTATCTTTTCGTGATGATATCTGACCTTTCGTACAGTGCCATCAGCAGATCAAAATGTCAGCCTCAGCTCTACTTTGTGTTCAGTGCTAGTCAAGGGGTTGTGATAGGTAGCACAACAAGCTAGCAAAGCAGTGTACACAGAACTGCCTTCCCACGTATGCGCAGTTTATTTGTTGACAGTAAGAAAAAATATAGAAAATTGCCAGACTTGTACTTTAAGCACAGCCTCATAGAGCTGCTAGCATGGCTGTAGACTCTTAGGCCGTATTCAGACCAAACCAGGCGGTGCAGCACACTGCCATAGGGTTGAGCGGAGGTGTGTGGGCGTGTTTGTGCTCTAGAACAATACCGCTGTGAAACAATCAGAAAATAAAGTTTTATTGATCTGATTCAGCTTGAGTTTCTCCAAAAGTTGACTCTGGATCAACTTTCGCTGCGGCACCGCTGTGGCCAAAAGCCCTGCAGCCTAAACGCACTACCCCCTTTCAAATGAATTGCAGTACTGGCGTTTTCACAGCACCTGTGATTTGGTCTAAATATGGCCTTAAACCTGATTCGGAGAGGATTAAAATTACAGAGGCCGGTGGGTAATAGAATATTCCCTGTGCTCCTCTATAATTTAACTCCTTGTTAAATTACGTTGCATTTTAACCAACACAAATGACAGAATACAGTCTGTAAGAGACATGGACAATCAACAGGACTAGCTGTACCTACCTGTAGTTGACTTTACAATAGTTTATTTGATGATCTTACAGGGTCACAGATTAGAAAAAACATTTTCGACTGCCTTCATTTTCATACTGAGCTGATAAAAGGCAGTAGAAGGAAAAGCAGCTGTTCCCCCAGAAACAACTCCACTTTAAAATACAAGGACCTTGCTCCAGATGGGATTTAAATTACAGAGGGATCAGGCGAGTTCACTGAAAAAAACAGTAGGTAAATGTAGCTCTAATTACTCACATACACACTCCGGACTGGATTAAAATCACTGACTGGTGCAGGTATACTGTTAAAATCACCCCACCTCCTCTAGAGAAATAAATCCAGTTTGAAAGGGGCTACTTACTCTTCTTGAGGCCACGAGTAGTGTTTTTAGTCCTAGTTTAATTTTCAGTACGATTTGAAAGGAGATTTTGAGATGCTTGATAAATTTGTGCCGTGGACATATATTAGTTTATTTATGCTCTTATCATAGATTCACACTTGTGATGCACACTTTGGAAGGCTACACTGTCTTATTTTGGGAGGAGAAAAAATATATATATATTTTGGGAGGAGAAGCATGTTCAACCCTGGAACATCCCTTCACCAAATATTCAGCATCATTTTGTCGCTGTAGCCTTTGTTAAAATGTAACTCTCATTTACAAATACAACTTGTAAATGAAACAAATTAAATTCCTATGCTGTAGACTTTAACTATTTATCTTTTGGTGTGCTGAGACAGCTTTTTTTGTTTCCGTGTGTAACCATGCATTATTTCTGAAAAGGGATTTAAAACATATCTAACCATATCAATAAAGAAAACACTTTTCTTCCTGTGTGTAATTGCCTATGATCATACGGTGACCCGCCATCTAGAATGAAACAAGTACTATAGTAAGTTATTATCTCTCGACTCCATTAGAGATTATACGGCTATAAAAAAGGGATACAGACAGCAAAGAAAATTATAATCAAATACCTAATTTAGTCTGCAATTTTCATCACTTCACAGGGATTTGACAAGGCCTGATTACAGCAGCGTGCTTAAATTGTTGCTATCAAAAACACATCATGTCAAAGATTTATAGGTTACATTCATGCATATAAATGTAATTACATACATTTCTAGATCCATTTTCGAAAAGAAACTTGCATTTACTTGAAATAAATGGTAGTTAAGCAGCATAAAATCTCATAAAGGAAAACTGAATTCAAATATAAACCTGGGATTACAAAAGTTTAACTCTTCCTTCAGTGACACTGAGCCAGATAGGCACCTTTGTTTGTAGTATCTTTCCATCACTCTCCCATCTCCCCTGATCATTTGTTTTCTCCTCCCTCTTGTTATCCATCTTTTTCGTTGCTTATAAGATCCCTTGCAGTCAGTATTTGCAGTCTAATCCAGTCTTGACGTATGGCTCATTAATAAGGTGAGGTACAGATATTGGATTAAGAGCAGATTAAAGATGATTAAAGCTGCATAATGAGGACTAATCTGGCACTCCTCTGTTCCACTCTGTTTTCATACGTGTTTTGCTCTGCCCCTTCTCGTCAGCTGAGTCATCTGCCCCTAGGTACAGCTGCTGAAATATACATGAGATGTTGGTTTACTGAAATAAAGAAGATCTGCTAGAAAAGAGGCCCAAGCTGTTTAAACAAGAAGGTTTATGTCTCCTAAATCCAGCAGGGGGTGAAATTATTAGCACTTGTCAGTCCATTACACAGGCATACACTCAAACACAGACATCTACAGACTCAGATACACTTAGTGTTAAGAGTCCTTGAACACACTACCACACATAACAAACACACACACACGCACATTGCCACGACATAATGTGATACTGATACAAGACATACACATTCAGACACACACACACACACGCACATGCATGCACACACACACACACAGACTGCGCCCTTGAACAGTGCAAGGAGAGGGGGAAGGTCACAGGCAATCATCCCAGAGTCCTCTGAGGCCTCCCAGCATCCGGGACGCCACCTTTGGGAGTCCCACTCCTTCATCACCACTGCTTTCCCCCCCTCTTTTCTGTCTTTTCCCCTCTGTCTCCCTGCCCTTCTCTTCTCTCTCTACGACCAATTATTTTTCTCTCCAAATTACCACAGTAAGCCATGCAAAAGAAGGTGCAAGTCTTTTAAGGGAAGCTTGTGGCTCACAAACTATTATAATGACAGCAAACTATTACTATTATTACTTAGCTTTGAATAATGACTGGTGTGCTGTGTGCACCTTTTTATTATGCTGTCAGTTTTCATAATGTCATTACATGAGGTACAGTTGTACTTTTTCAACAACAACATCCCCAAAAGCTTTGGGCATTTGTTAGCTGAAAGGATGGGGTGGGATGATACAAACATTTGCCATTTGGAAAAAGAATACAAGTCAATATACATTTAGTTTTACAGTATGTATATATGAGATTACAGGGTATACATAAGTAACAAGTCATGGACAGTACATGTAAATGGTGCACGTTTCTGCTTTGATGCATCCAACAATGCGCAAAAGCCCATGACTGTCCTCGACATTTGTTCAAAAGCTCAGTCTACTTTTTCCTGACAAGCTTGCTTTCATGTGCACTCTGACTGTTTCTGTAGGTAAGACTGAAGAAGCCCTGAAACCACCATAAGAAGTTGTTGGGAGGCGGCTGCAGGACAAAAAAAGTGATACTAGAGAGTGTCCCGTCTCCCACCAACAGTCAACATTAGTGTCATTTATCTAAATGGATCTTTCTCTAAGTATAACCAAGTTTGAGTTGCCTAAACCTGAAGGGTTTTATATAAATAATAAAGAAGTTGTTCTTTACACTACAAGTTTTGACCCCTTCAGACTTCTTTGCTTCTCCATGCACCTCAGAAATAGGTGAAGTTATGCCAGGAATCCCTACTCTAGTCACCTAAACTTGACCAGGAATAGTTTGACGTTTGGGAAATTCACTTTCTACCCAAAAGTTAGATGAGAAGATTGATAGCACTCTCATTTTTGTACCAAAACAAAGTTATCAAAATCTGCTGACTATCACCCCTAAAGCCTACCAATTAACATGCTATATCTCATTTGTTTAAATATACACAAAAAAACAAAGTATAAAAATTACAAGTTGCGGTTTTTACAGGAGGTTCTGTGCCAGACTATCTCTTGGGCAGACACAATGACTTTCTGGAATCTCTGCTGGGTGTCTGGGGGACAAAATCCACAGTCCTTTATTCATGCAAAAATGTATTTAAAAGTTTATCTGAAGTTAATATAAGGCTCAGCAGTCTGATTTAGTTAAGCTGTCAAGTGGATATTTTCCAAAAGAACAGTCTTTTTAATACCAAGTTCTTCAGTTTCCCTGGACAGTGTTTTCCTGTTGAGCTGCAGTGGGAGGGACAGTAGCAAAAAGTGGGAATTTGGTACTAAAAAGACTAAGTAACTGTGGATGATATCCACCTGTTTTAGCTCATTTGGACTGATGAAACCTCATATAAACTTTCATTAACTTTCACTTTTATTAAATTTCTAAAGGAATGATTACAGCAAGCAAGTTGCATGAGCATGTTCATATGGGCGCACGACTATTGTTTTAGGACAAACTTGAAAACTTGTGAACCTATCCTTGAGGGGGATCTGAATAATGACTAGCTGAGATTCTATTTCTCCTACATGCAGTATTAAGTGTACAAATTTCAACAGCTATGTTACAGTTGGCTAGCTAACAAGGTGACAAGAAACACAACATCAATCAGACATATCAGTGATGAAATGATCAACTCTCAATTCCTGAAAACACAAGCAGCTGTTCACTACTGTTCACTGTTCAACAGTTGAAGACCTTCAACCTTGCAGCTTGAGGGTCTGATATGCTACTATAAAACCCTTTGGTGGTTATCAAATGTGCATCGTCCTTGAACCATGTATATCATCATGTAGTTTAGAAGTTGCCAGCAATGAATGTGTTGGTATTTCAATGGGAAACTTCTTTGAAAAAGAAAAGCATCCCTCCAGTGATGAAACCCATTGACTATGCTGTGATGAAAGCTGTTATTAGAAGAAATGCGTCAGCATGTTGTGGCTGGTCTCTCTTTTCTTTAAAAAGTAGTGAAAGTGCAGGTTAAGCGTGATGCCTTGAAATGGTGGTTTTGAACAGAGAGGTGAACAGTTTGCTTCTTTCAAGGACTGCTCTGCTATTTGCTCGCAGCAGAGCTCCCTGCCAAGAACTTTGAAAAATGTACTTGTCTCTCCTCACATCGAATAATTGTGAGTTTTTGCTGCACCCCAGCATTAATTTGCCCTTTTTATTCCTCCTCCTCTACCTTTTATGCCCTACCATCCTCCAGCTTGTCCCCTTCCTGCTCCCCCCCCCACTTCTTACTCCCCAAGTCCCAATTCCCCATTTCCCTCCCAATCACAGACTCCCCGAGGATTTGAGGCCCTCTGTAGTCATCCTCCCCCTATGAGACACACATAAGGATGATCCACACACGCACACACTCATGAAAGAACATACAGCTTCACACACAGACACAAACACCAATCTCTCTGCCTCATCCCTTTTATCCTCCATCACCATTCCTTTCCCAGATGTACCCCATCCCATGAGAGAATCCCCCCATCCCCACCCCAAAATAATAAAATAAAATCTCACCATCTTGCTCTCCGGCATCCTCCAGCCCCTTTCGGGGAAGACGAGCTGATGAATGTGGTAGGGCAGATGTGGATGAGAGGAGAGCAATTAAAATCATGTCTGCTCTCCTTTTCTGTCCAGATCCAGAGGGAAAACAGGGAGACAGAGATTGTGTCTGGCATGAAAAAAAAATCTATCTTGTCTCAATCAGAGAAACCTATTTTGAAGGCTGAAGAGAGACAAAAGAACCACTGGCTTTTATGGGACCCTCACATACAGAATCAAGGACATTTAGGCCTATGGAGGGCAAAACACTGGCACAGAACTGAAATTTTAGGGGACACATGGTGCATTTTTTAGGTAGAATTCTTACCTCAATCACACTGTAAACTAGGGCTCCAAAAATAGCAGTCTAGATGCCAAATCTCTCTCTCAATCAAAATGATTTGACCCCAAAAAATGTTGACTACAATAAAACTTCTCAGAAAGTTTCAGAAATCTACTGTAGATGCCAGAATATAAATATTTCTTTTAAATCCCAGTGAAAATGAGATGAATTTACCATGAGAAAATCAATATCCCCATGTGGAGGCAAACCCTCACTGTCCTTTGTTCTGTGCAGTCTAATAGCAGGAATGAGATCAGTGGTATTGTGTGAAAAAGTTGTATCAATTCATACCCTCTGAGAGGCCAAATACATTCACAATGGCTGCTATGAATGGATGGAGCTGCGTTAAAGGGAAGAAAAAAGGCCTCAGAATGAACAACATACTGGACAGTCAGTGGTCTACTGACACTGCACTGATGCCAGAAATCAAGTTTATTGACACATATGAATGTATACAAATATGTAGCTCGAAACCAGGGAGCCAACGTTACAGTGATCATAAGCTAAGAAATTATACATGACTGGTCCTTATTAAAGCTGGACATTGTAGAAAAGAATATTGTCAAGGATATTATTAAAACATTTTTACTATCAAAGATAGTAAAATGTTTTTTATTACATATTTAATTCATTAGACTGCGCTTGATTAATTGGTTTGACACAGCCTGATTGACAGCACCGCTTTGTCTCTTGTCCTCGCACAACACTAAAGGTCATACTATTGAGAGCTCCGAGTGCACAAATGATTTGGATTAAACTTACTAGGTAAATAATTGATGAAAATTAAAGCAACTTTTAAAGCAACATTTAATAAAACAATACCACATTTCTTTATCTTTTTCTTTATCGACAAAGACGCTGAGATTGTATTGTTGAAAAGAAAACTTGAAAACTGGCATGATTTTGTCAAAAAGGAGTAAGATGAACACACTGTTTTTGTTATCCAAGATTCTTGCACAGTTCTGAGACTTTTTTTGACAGTAGAAGTGCCAGACTTGAATGTAGCCTGTAGCCTAGAAGATCACACGCTTAAAGATACAGTGGAATAACAAAAATACATTTGAAGGTTCTCACCCTGTGTCCCAGTGATAGTTGTTCTACAGTCTAGTCAAATATGGCAATAAAGCTATGTTACAGGGTCTACAGTTTGAGAATGGACTGCTGCCTGGGTAATGGTTTGTCCTGAAATTCGGGAAAGAAGAATTCAAAAATCAACCAAAACAATTTTATAGATGCTTTTTTCCTTCATCTTCAATTATATTCACACAAATAAAACAATGTCAAGCCTGTGCCTCTTACTGTACTCCACCTCTACACCTGTTTTGGCCTCCCCAATTAACCCTGCTGAAAAAAGCTATTTGTGGCTGAGCCTGGCTGAACAAAACAGTTTAAATACTGTAAGTCTGTAGTGTCAAAAAACTGAATACAAAGAAATTGCATATCAACAGTGCTGCATTCAAGATTTTGGATGTATTTTGCCTGAAGTAATGCTTTTATTGAGGAGACAAAGTTCACACATCCAAACTGTGATGTGCATACGTGTGTCAGAGAAAATTCGCTTCTATTTTAGAGGAAGTTCTTTCACTAGGTATCCTTGCATCACAATAAGGTGCTTGAGTTTCTGTGGAGATCGCAGACTGGAAGGTGAGATAAGCAGATTTTCTGGTGCAGTAAATACAAGACTGTTAGAACTGGATGGATTTCATTCATCATTTGTTTTCCATTCAAGGAAAACTATCAAGGTTTGCTCTTTACAGTCTCTTGCTGTATCCTTTTTTTAAGTTAAATAACTACTATCTGCTATAGCGCTGAAGTTTTACAACATAAACAAACTACTTGTGCTGGGATTTACATGGAAACCTACTTTTTTTTCTCCAAGCCAGAGAATTTAGACCTTTCTTGGAGAATGCTTATCTGGCCCTGTCCCATCATCTTCAAACTCTCCAATCAGTGCAATCAGTCAAGACCAGTGCAATCACCGTGCCCAACAAATAGAGCTAAAATGATTGGTTTAGATTGTCAGTGTCCTACGGAGATGCTGTATCACCAAAAAACAACTTTTCGGCCACTGAGTACTGGTTGATTTTTATTCCACTGACAGAGGCAAGTTTCTCAAGGAAAGTAATGATATGTCCAAGATACATGCTGCTCTCTGCTTCAAAGTTACTGAGTTTGGGTTCTTTTGGGGTTTGGTTGTTTGGTCTTGTCCACTTGTATTAACGCTCCCCAATCAGTGCAGCCATGTCAGGCTAGGATCACCGTCTTTATGGTGGCTGAGCAGGCGGACTACTTTCACACTGCGACCAATTAGTCTCCCGGGCCTTGTTATATAAGCACATATGTCAGGACCAAACCTCTGAATAAAATGGTAATACATTAAAATTAGATGCAACTTTTCCTATACTAACTAGACCTTAAACTTTTCTGCTGAGTTCAGTGGTGCTTTAGTGATTTCAACTGTGATGTTGTTCTAGATGAACAGCTTTGGGTGATAAGGAATAAAGCATGTAAGGTGTCCGAGACACAAGACAGAATAACTCTATATGATACGAACAAATGTTTGAAGAAACTGTTTCTGATTTAATAATTATGAAAAGAAAAACAATGAATAGCATAGTTTTATATAAATAAGCAAAACACTCATATATCAATTTAAAGAAAAAGAAAGTTGACAGCTTTAGAACGTGAAATATCAAAATAACATCAGAAAGTATGACAACCGATAAAGTTGGGCATTTTGGTATTGAAATATTGATATGACTTTTTTCTTATATAAACATATGTCACGGTGTGGTGAATGTATTTGAAATTACAGAAATTACATTTAAAATAATCAAATTGGTGCTCAAAGCCAAGAAGTGTACTCCACTGTTATGCATTCCATCAGACAAAATGTTAAATTGGAAAACATAAAATAATAACACAACCTCATTCAAAATCACACTGACATTTGTAATAATTAGGGCTGCGACTAACAATTATATTAATTATAGACTAATCTGCAGATCATTCTTCTTGATCAATCAAAATAGAAAAAAAGTGGGGGAAAAATGCCCATTAAAATTACCCACAGGCAAATGCAACATATTCTAAATCTTTTTGAAAAATGTTAAAGTTGGAACATGCAAAGAAAAATGACTGAAATGATTCAGTTATCAAAATAGTTGTCAATTACCTAGTTGAGAAATCGCCTAATTGTGTAAGTTATAGTAATTATGCTAATTACTACTCCAGTCCTACAATAAAAACTTGTTCAACGATGTTGTGCGGTTTACTCCTTTCATGTAGACAGGGATTTTTTTAAAAACTGTGCAATATCATTGTTTCTTTAATAGTTCTGTTTTTAGCAACCTTTGGGAAATGAGAAGATTGATACCACTTCCTTGAGCTAAAGCAAGCAGACGATTAGCCTAGCTTAGCATAAAGACTGCAAGCAGGGGCTTGCAACTGCTTGCCTGGCTTACTCCAAAGTTCAGAAATACACCTGCTGGCACCTATAATCACTAATTAACACATTTGTATTTTGTTTGTTTAATCTGTGCATAAACGTGTAAAGATGACAAGTTGTGGTTAGACAGGAGTTCCACGCTGAAATTGGGTGACCGTATTTTCAAACCCCCACGTTACCGCATGTTCATGCACACACACATGTATGAGCTTATGCACACACCACAGATATTCGTCAGGACTCGGGACACCCAGCTTGAAACCAGGACAATCCCAGACAAACTGGGACAATCCCGGACAAACCGGGACGTCTGGTCACCGCACGCTGTAACTATATCTTGGCTGGAGGCATTGGCTTCCTGCAGTCTTGTCATAACTGTGAGGCAACCAGCAGAGACTCCAGCAAGTTTATCTTTGAATATGGACAGTAAACCCCAGGAACACATTTCAGTTTTTCAGAAACACTGATAAAATAAACCCTGAATGAGAGATTGCATTGAGTTACAGAAGCTAACAGCAGCTAGCCCAGATATGACATCAGGCTCTCTATACAATCCCTTAAGTTGGCTTCTGCATCTTTATGTCCATGTAAATGACTCAGTTTGTCCCTCTTCTTGGTTCTCCAGATAGAGTTTTACTAAGCTGCACTAATGTTGAAGGTCCCATTGTTCTTGCAGGTGTAAAGGACGCCCTGTCCTACACTATGTAGTGTAGCTCGCTCTTTCTCCCCTCTGTCTCCCCCTCGCTCTCTCTCTCCCCCACAAAACAACCCCACCATCCCTCCCAGTGGGGGACTTGTGCCATGTGGTGATGAATAGTCAGATGTGAAGCAGGAGGACGCACAATGTAGGTCGAGCTCCAGGGGTTGTTGTCTACTGGTGTGTGTATGTGTATGTATATATGTGTGTGAGTGTGCATCGGGGCACTTGGGGGGGGGCTGCTGGGTACATGCTGCTCTCCAGCGAGTGGTAGTGATGGAGGGGTGGTGATGGAGGGTGCGTATACCTGCTACAGTATGATATATGGGGTGTCCATACCCCTTTATACACCTGTTCCCATTGCCTATTCTGTCTCTGCCTTACACACAATAGCACACACGCACACACGCAAACGCACACACACATACACACATACACACATACACACACACGTACACACTCTGCCCCCCCCGCAACCCCCACCCAGAGACAAGGTGTGGATAATCAGCTCATTTGTTATGGTGCAGTTAGATTAGCGTATGAACATATGCATGATGATGAACTGCACTGCACCGTAGCGACAACCTTGTTCAGCAGGACTACAAAGTCGCACATAGAGAGAAGGATGGGCTAATAAACGACAGAAAAGTGAACTTTAATGACTTCCTGGCATGCAGTGGTGAATGCCAGGCCGAGATATGGAGGAGGTCATGTGTACTCTCCTTTTTCTCTTTTTTTTTGCGTATAGTATGTTAGATTTCACAGCTCCCAGTTCTGGCATCTTTGGTTAATAATTTTGTTTCCATCTTGATGTATTTATTTTGCATAGTCTGATAATGCAATATGTTAATGTGTCATGTTATTGTTGCCACAGAAATTAGCTTTAATTTACATTCTTTAAAAGCCAGAACGATTTGAGAGAAATAATCCAATATCTAATGATATATCAGCTTAAACACTGGATCAGCGCTGATACTGACCTATACGCAGACCGAGTATTGGTCGTGTTGTGACAGGTTCACATTGAATGCAGTTTTCTTCATTAAAGGTAGAGTCAGTCATTCTGGAGAAAGATTGTTGATATTTGAACTAAACACCCAAACAAATACACCCCTCCCTTCATGCTCCTTCAGAAGCTCCGTCCCCCAAATTCATGGACGTGCATTGCCAAGGCAACGACCAAAAGAGAAATATGAGGGAATCCAGAGTGATGCGTCAGCTGTAGAGTCACTCCTGTTCCTCTCACACTTTATCACAAGCAGAAAAAAAATTTCATCTCATGTGAGCACAACAGTCCATCCACACTCTCCATTTCTCTGCAGCCTCCCCACTTCTCACTCGATCTGCATTCAGCGTCTCTGTCCACAGAAGCAGCCGTCTGTCAGCTGCAGCTCCTGGGGAGCTGAGAGGAAAGCGGCCGGACAAACTGCCTTCACCAGGCTGACTGCAGAAATTTACTGAACCAAAATAGTTTGCATGTCAGCTCCATGGGAAGAAATATACAGTGTCCGTATTTATTTATTTATTGATACGGTTAATAAGCTGAAAATACATATACAGCAGGATATGTGTGTGTTTTAAGCTGCCTGCTCAGATTATGCTTCACTAAACGCGACAGAAACAAACTCGGAGCATAAAAAATGTGGGGGGGTCTCCATGAGACTGTCTCAGATTCAGTGTGGATTGATACATTTAATAAAATGGAAGCGTATCTGTTCCGTGAGAAAACACTTTCTATGTGAATTGGCCACAGCCTCTCTCTCTCCAGTTTGCCAGTCCTCCTCCAACATTCAACAGGTGCTGGAGATTGAAGACTGTCATGTCCTCACACAGACAGCTGCTCTCATGACTTTCAACTGACTGTGTACTGTGACTGCATGAACGCCCCCTGCTGCTGATTGGCCGGAGTAGTGTTGTGTGACTCGCTCTGAGCCACTGTGTTTACATGCCCATTTACAGAGCCAGTGCTGTGTATGAACAACGTTTTTTTTTCAGCGCACATACAGAACGGACAGCTAACGGACCGCAAGGAGATATTTGCTGAATTTGACAATAAGTGTATTGATTATAATCGCTGACTCTACCTTTAAAGGACAGGTTCACAAATTTTCATGTCTGTCTTAAAACAACAGTCAGGTGTCCATATGAACAGTGAAAGAGGTTTTCCTTGCTGTAATCATTCCTCCACTTCATACTGGCCATTAAAAGATCCCCTTCAAATGCACTTGCAATGTAAGTGATGTAGACCAAAATCCACAGTGTGTCCACACAGTCAGTTTGTGCAAAAATGCATTTAAAAGTTGATCTGAAGCTTATATGAGGCTTCAGCAGTCTGAGTTAGTCATATTAAGTGGATATCTGCCACATTTACAGTCTTTTTAGCATCAAATTCCCTCTTTGTGTTTCCTCTGACAGTGTTTCCCTGTTGAGCTGTGGTGGAAGTATAGTAACAAAAAGAGGGACTGTAACATTGAAAGATATCTACTTGATTTGACTCAATTGGAAGCTTCATATTAGCTTCAGACTGTGAATTTTGGCCCCCATCACTTACACTGTAAGTGCATTATGAAGGGATCGTCTATTAGTCAGTATGAACAGGAGGAATAATTATGTCAAGAAAAACCTATTTCAATGTTCATTTGGGCACCTGACTGTTGTTTTAAGACAGACTTCAAAAATTGTGAACCTGTCCTTTAATGTCCACATCGCCTTAAAAAAACGTTCCCATTGAGTTCCAAGCATTAAGGTGTACAGATTTCACATTGAGGGAATCTGGTATCGGATCTGATTGGATCGGATGTACTCAGCAGATACCCTGATTTTAGGGATCGAAATCTGAGGAGAGGTATCTGAGGAGAAAATGGAAAAGTGCATGGTATGTGCGGAATGTGGTGGACAATGTAATACAGACACTGTTCCCAAATTACCTTAAACATAGCTTTGGTACTGCAATCTCTTATTACAAGTCTCCACACACTGATGCTGATAATGGCAAAAAGTTTAAATGGTACATCTGAAAACAACTCATACCAATCAGCTAAGGTGCAGTAGCTATGGTCAAGTACACCTAACCCTACTACAACTATCATTTTTTATTCAAAATTCAAATTACCATTAAAATGTGAGGAAAATAAATTAAATATTCAATCTGTAATAATCAGAGAACTCAAAATTCTCAGTCTACAAGCTCAGAAGGCTGTGTTTTGTTCTCCAGCAGGGAGGGGCGGGGGGGCGTTCCTTAAATGCACTGTCTTGTGTGACCCACTGCAATCACTGCTGTTTATCTCTTTGCCAATGCAAGATGGAAAAAAGTAGTGAGCATTGCTGACTAGACACCAAACCATCCAAGAAGCAATGTGTGGAAGCATTTTGGATTCAGCAACATATATGGAAAAATCATTCAGATTTATTCAAACTTGATTTTTTGAAAGTGAAGGCGCTAGTTACCAGCAAACCTGCTAACAATCTCATCGCTGCAGGCCTGTTAGCAAGATGCAAGTGTAAAATTAGAGGAAACACAAGAGGCATTAACATTGTCTGAGAAAATGATGAGATATTTGACTATTTAAGGTATTTGTTGCCAATGCTAGCTTATCAAGCATGTAACCGGCACATATTACATGGCAGTACATTATTCTTTTCCATGTAACAGCCTTAAGCACACATTAGCTGTTGAAAGAAGTTGACTGAGGAAATGTTCCTGCTGAGCACAGCATCACACAAAAACTACATTCCCATACAAAGCAGACCTGGGTGTGCCTGTAGTGTATAGGGAACTAGAGTTGTACTTAGGAAGCCTTGCTGTGACTACTTTTTATCGTTCCTTCTTTTATTTCAGCTCAACAAAAACCCCCTCCTACACATTCACCCTGATTCCTCTCTTTCTTTCACTTTTACGTGTTTCATCTCTTCACTCTTCAAACCACCACTTTTTGGTCTGAAACATTTTACAGCAGTTTGTCATACTTTTAAGAACCCCTCTCCACATCTTCTCCGCCCCCTCTATCTCCTCTCTCTTCTTCCTACAGTATCGCCCTCTTCTTGGTGCCACACTGTATTGAAACAGCAGGGATGCACCCTCCCATGCCTTTTCATCTTCTCTCTCTTTCTCTCTCTCATCTTCCTCGCTTGTGTAACGACCTCAATCTGTCTGTCTCTGTTAGCGATCGTCTGCGACAATAATTCTGTAATACACTCAAGTGGGAAATCCTTGAAGTGGTGTCTTTCCCCTGCTCTCTCAGTCAATTCACTGACTTTATTGGCAGGGCTGTTTATCAGAAACAATATTGCCGAGGCAGAATTCAAAATAAGCAACAGGAACAAGTGTGTAACAAAGTGCAATAATCATAGGCTGTATGCTTTAGCATCCATACATGTGTGAGCAAATGTGTCTGTGTGTGTCTGTGTATGTGACTGCCTGCTGCGTCACAAGCACTCTGGCAACTCTCAGCATCTGTGTGTGTGTGTGTGTGTGTGTGTGTGTGTGTGTGTGTGTGTGTGTGTGTGTGTGTGTGTGTGTGTTTTCACCACAGTGTCTGAGCCTCTGCCGGCCTCGCAGCAGAACAAAACGAAACAAAACAGAGCAGAGCAGATCTGCGCTATCATCCTCGGGCAGGCCGCTGCTCTCTGTCTCTGTGCTCCGTTACCTGTTGGTCCTCATATAATTACAGCAGCCACCCTCATCCATCACAGTATTGTTGTGGTGTACGCCGAGCCCATTCTTTCTCTGGCTCAGCAGTGTTACATAAAGAAACAATAACAAAGTCTAAACAAGCACCATCCACCAGAGGAGGGATGAGGGAGGGGGGCGGGGGGCAACAGAGAGAAGGACATAGTGCAGGATAAAATACACACACACACACACACACACACACACACAAAAGATTGTTACAGTATAGTGCAGGTTGTTTCTTTCTTGTCCTGGTTGGCAGTTTGTGACGAAAACTGATACACAGCGAGCAGAAGAATTAAATATTAGAAACACTTGCTCTTTCTCTGTAATAGATAGCAGGGCGAGGTACGTAATTCACTTTTAAATCAGTTTTACTTGTGAAAGACAGTTATGTTGTAGCTGAAACAAAGGCAGGAGGCTAAATAGGGATTTTTAGTCCTGAGAGCCGACTGTGCATAATTATGTGCATATTGTGACAGCAAAGTGCTGCATTTTCAACTGCACAGGGTGCCGCAACCCTGTAAAGAAAGAAAATGAAAAAAGAAATGATGTATATTAAACTAAAGGGGAAAAAAACTTAAAGGATAAATAATTCCAATGTCCCTCATAAAAAATCCAAATATCCAACAGAATTGGGCTGTTGAGATTAGATCACTCTGAGATGGTCTTTTGCTCATGGATCTATGGTTTAAATAAGAAAACAATCAGAAAACTAGCACTAAGGGACGTCCTGGTGGCTTAGTGGTTAAGACGCATGTAGCTGCACCGATCCACTGAATTCCGGCCAAGAATATTTGTTTAATGTCACCCACCACCCCCCACCCCCCTTCACTTTCCTGTCTACGTCTATACTAAAAAAGGCTAAATGGCAGAAATGTACTCTTATTTAATAAATAAATAAAAAAATAAATTAAAACCTCTTAATTGGCATAAAAGTTGATGACTTACAGAGTTATCGTAGATATATTTTACGGAGGCCTTGAGGTGCAAAATATAATACTGGTCAAAATACAAGAACAAAATAGAAAATGCAACAATAAAACAGAAAACACAAAAGAATTTATGAAAACACAACATTTGAGGAAACAAATTAACAAAATACAAAAAACAACATTGAGAAAGACACATTAACAAAACAGACACTCAAAACAGAAAAACACTTCAACATTTTAGAAAATATTTCTTTGTTTTAAATGATTTTGTGTGTTTTCAGAAATGTCATTGTTTGTTTGTTATTTTTGTAATGTGTTTGTATGTATTTGTTTTTCCAAACTTTTAGTTACTGTTATTCAATTGCATATTTAGAGTAGCATAATTCAGTTACCAAAAATACGCAATTCTCAGGGGAAAAAAGCTTCTATTAATGCAAGTAGGGCTGCAACTAACGGTTATTAACGATTAATCTGCCGGTTAATGTATCAATTAATTGACTAATCATATAGCCAATAAATCATCAGAAAACAGTGAAAAATGCCAATCACAATATGCTGAGCACAGCATGATTTAATGACACGTCATTAAATCTGGGCTGCAACTAACAATTATTTTCATTATCGATTAATCTGACAATTACTGTCTTGATTAATTGTTTGGTCTATAAAATGTCAGAAAATGGTAAAAAAAATGATGTTCACTGTTTCTCAAAGCCCAAGGTGACATATTCAAATTTCTTGTTTTGTCCTGACCAACAGTCCACAACCCAAAGATATTCAGTTTACTATTATAAAAGACTAAAGTAACCAGAAAATATACACATTTGAGAAGCTGGAATCAGATAATTTTAGTATTTTTTTCTTTAAAAAATGACTCAAAATGATTAATCAATTATCAAAATACTTGCCAATTAATTTTCTGTCAATTGTTGCAGCTCTACATTAAATGTCTTGTTTTCAGTCTAAAACCAAAATCTTAAATTTACTATCACGTAAGACCAAGAAAAGCAGCAAATTCTCTCATTTTGAGAACCTGGAACCATCAAATATTTGGCATTTTTTCTTGAAAAATTACTTAGGTGATTAATCAATTATCAAAATGGTTGGCGATTAACTTTCTTTCTATCAACTAATCGATTAATCGAATAATCGTTGCAGCTCTAAATGCATGTATTATCCACTTAAGTGGAAAGCCAAATTTTTAAATCATCTTTTAAAGTCTCCTTTCAAAAATCAATTGAAACAAATATTGCATAAAGTTTTTGATACACACACAGAAAGTAACATAAAACATACAGTCATATAAACAGAAACTCCGAGGAGATTCAAATTCAAACATCAGCATATTATTTTGTGTGTCATTTTACAATCTCAAACTGAGTCATGGCTGGCTTCTACTGTACATTAATTAAAAAAAACACATGAGGAATGTTTGTGCCCTGGGATCTACCCCACTTTACACTTGACATTAATAACATCCTTTTTTTTTCTTTCTTGTCAACACAGATGCTGTAATTAAAAGGCAGCCGGCATACTCTGACTGAGGTGAGGATGGCCGTAACAAAGCACATGAAAAATGGGACAGATGAGTGGGAGGAGGAAGAGATAGAGAAAAAAAACTGTGAAACTCTGCCTCACCTTCTTTAGTTTATGCTTTTATGTGATATATGGGTTAGTACAATATGCACTGCATGCAGGGTTTTCCCTGCCTATCTAACTCAAAGTCAGGTCGCCTTTGTTGAAAATTCCGACGTGATGTTTACGGAACGAAAAAGGTGGAACTCAACTGCGAGGGCAGCACAGCACCCGGACAGTCTACAGTGCGCACACGCTTATAGTTCATCTTCAAAAAGGCAGCAGTTGCAAACATTTTTTGATTTATTGACTAAATAATTACCTTTGCGAGACGAACGTGAAGTATATTGTGAACTTTCTACGCCAGCACTCAGAGACTAATATTAGTGGAGCGGAGAAGTGAACTCCAGCAGTAACAAATGAAACCAGTTGACCAACACACACTGCAGCATTAAACAACTTAAACCAATTCTGAGGTGAAGAAAATAACTCTGTTTGTTTCACCTCAACAACCCTGCGCCCGCTCTGCGTGTTGGACAGTGATGTCTTTCCCCGGAGCTAACGGTACAGCAGAGAGGCTGCTCTCCACTGCTGGAGACATGACGTTAATAACAGCAGAGCACTCCTCCCCCTCATTTTGTTATTCTCATACAGGCAATGCAGTTAACTTTTTAAAATAAAAAGACTGCGGACCATTTATCTTAATTGCCAGTTATGTTTCATGTTGTATTTCAGTGGACTAAGGGCACCAGTGAATGGTCTGGCACAGAGTATACTGGAGCAGGAGACTGAAAATAGTGCAGCCTTTTCTATTCATTCAATCAAAAATCAAAGTATCATTATAGTATCAAATCGGTAGATAAGCATGTCGTCCCAGGCCTACAAAATAACCACCGTCATTTAACACAACCTTTATTTTTCATCTTTTTGTTCCATCTTGGTCTTTGTATCCCTATGGACACTTTTGTCTGTCAAATCGTGTTTTTCTTCTAAAGGTGTGCAACTGCGCGCACAAACTGTGTACACCGCACCACGGACGTTCTCCAGCCTTTGCCACCTGTGCCTCAAAAAAATCCAGGGAAAACCCTGTGCATGCTGTAGTTGTAGGTATAAATATGAGCTACCCACAGTGGAACCATACAGTATCAACCAATATCATGCCTGTATAACCAGACTGTCTGCAAAATTCAAAGTTTCTTTCCTTCTCTCAACTAAATTGTCCATTACATGAAAAGGCAAACTTTAATCTTGCGTACTCACTTTTGAAAGGAAAAGTAATTATCATAAAGGCAACAGGAAACCTTCTAGACCTGTTCTTTTTAAGCAGTTATTTTGCGGTAGAACAAAAACAGAACTTCACCTCTGAATTTGCCTTGGTCAAGCTGTCTTATCATTAACACAGTGAAAGACGGCATGTACCCACTTGGGTGTGCATGCGTTTAAAATGTCAGCAAGACTAATGCCTCATGCTGTAATATCTTCATTCTGCTGCCAGTTAATGGACTGGCTTTGAGTTTGGAAGAAATGGAGTGACAGTGAATAAGAATAGACAGGGAGAGAGACGTACAGGCTCCAGTGTCAGTATTGTATATTAGTTTAGGTATGTTGAAATACTGTAGATGTTCTGTAAATTATGGGAGCTGAAAAGTTGTGTAAATATGCAAAAGAAGCATAAATAAATAATAAATAAATCAACTTTTCTGAAGTGAATTTGATGGCAGTAATAAGACTAACTAGTTCACTGCTAAAAAATTAAAACTTTATTTGCAAGGTGAAATATATTAATTGTCATTCCTCTTCATGTGATGTTTTCCCAGACCTAACAAAAGTGAGTTTGTGTGTTACAGGTGCAGGTGTGTGGAGCTGACATATTTCACTTTTTTTTTTTAAATACCTCACAAAACAGAACTGTGATGAAAGAAAATCAAACTGGGTGCTCTAATTTTTATACCCGTATTACTGAAAACTGCTTCAATCAATGATTTGATTTTCTAGTGACACCTCTGGTTACACGTTTTAAACTTCTGAATAAATTATAATCATTTCTATTGATGCTACCTAAGCAGTGTCAACATATGATAAGCTCATAGGGAAATTTGGACCTGTTAATGGGGTTAGAAGAAAAATCAGGGGATCACCAAAATTAGAATGATTAATTCTGGGGAATTAGACGTCTGTATCAAATTTCATGGCAATCCTTCCAATAGTTGTCAAGACATTTCACTATAAACCAAAGAAATTGACCTGCTGTTGGTCACCAAAGTAGTTAGGGTTCATCCTCTGCGGTCCATGAATATCTATATCTAAGAAATAAAGGCTGTTTTAAAGTCCCCCTCCACTCAAAAATGTGTTTTGCTTGTTCCTTCACTGTGATGTTTGATCCTCACTGTGCAGAATGATGTACAGTATGTGCAGAGTTTGACACTAGAAGGCTGTTTTCACAGTTTCTCTGTGCTCACTGAAAATCTGAGTTTAAGGTGTGTACCTACAAGCATGATTTGTGACATCACAACTAGTTTGTAGCCAATCATGGTTCAGTATTCAACTTACAAAAGTGTTGAAAACTTGAAGCCTGTAGCGCACATAGAGAATGGACTTTACAGTGAAGTAGGAGACATCTTGTGTCCCGCAGTTAAACTTCTGAAATTAAGAATATCTGCATATTCACAGATTCAGGAATTTTTGATGAGGGAGAAGGAGGAGATACCATTTTAAGGATTTTAACACGATAATTTTTTTGTGGAATAACTGTATTAGACACAAATTATTCAAAGTAGAGTATTTTATATACATACGATCGCTGTACTCACGTAAATCACGTAGGCAAAACATCATCATTTGACATTTTCTATTCTTTCAAATGTGTTGAAAGCTCTTACACCACATACATGTGAAAGTGTTGATTTCCCAGACATAATTAACCTTTGTGTGGCAATCATTTTATGTATACAAAAGGCGTCTGCCATCACACAGTAGGCTGTGCGCTTTCTATTCAATTAACATTATGACCTGTTTTCTCTGCTCTGTGCTACATGAACCTCAAGAACGTGTTACGTCTGCAATCTACCAAGTACTGTAGCTCATCAATGACTCATTGGACGTGGAGATTTCAAGTTAAATTGCTACGGTCAGTGTCAGCAAACAGCTAGCACTCTGTTTTTGAAAAGTAACCATTTATTCCCCCGGAGAGAAGACAGGTATAGAACATGTTGTTTACTGATGGCACTCTGGTATGCTTTGGCTAACCTAACAAGCATCCTGAATATCAAATGTAATAAAAAAAGTGTCAAAGTTAGTACACGTCCTGAGACAGAAATGAGAGTGTTGACAGTTTGATTGCAGAAGTTTCTCTAGCCTCGGCCTTTACAATAGCTACACACAATCATTTCAATACGCCTGGAATGAAAGCTGCTCTGAAGAGGTGAATACAGATCGGCCCTGACTTGATGTGATTATGGAAGTGCCAAACGGCGCAGGAAAACATTTTATAGTGATAAACGATAAGTGATAAACATCTTTGTAATTGCTCACCGCCTCATGTCAGGGAGTGAAAACAGGCACTTGGCAGTGTCCTAAATGTCTTCACAACGCATATAATTTCTCCTTTTTATGTGCTACAAGGGAAATAAAAATTGTGTCATTATAGCTGTGAGAACATATTTGCTTAATTTACAGTTTGACCTATACAAGTTCCACATTACCTGGAGCTGTGTAACAGCCACTGTTGAATCCTAACAGAAGATGGTCATAATTTAATAAACCACATTAGGGTGTATTCATTTTCAGACAAATCTCTTTGATGTTGAGATCAGGCTGGTAAAGTACAGAGCGCTCTCATCTATTTGCGCCCTAATAACACTGTGTACTGAATTGAATTTCTGAACTTGTGATGTTCGTGACATCGTCCTTCATCTCTCTCTCAGTTCTCTTTAGTCAAACAATGTTTTATAATGGAGCTCACACTCACTGAACAAGCAACATCTACAGATTTATCTTCCTATTTGGATAAAAAAACCCTCAAGATTCACACACTCATATATAACAGTTTATTCTAACTGAAATATCACGATAATTGGATGAATGTAGCTATTTAAAAATGTATTACTACAGTGTGTTACAGCAGTTACTTTGTTGAAAGCGCATGTATTAACTGATGTTTGGATTCAGCTGTTTCCCTTCTTGGTCCTGTGGGTGTGCATGAAGTTTTACAGTGAGACAAGAGCTGAAATGTAGAACAGAATTATTCATCATGATAGATAAAACCCAAACAATTGGTTAAGGAGGTTAAAATTGTGTTCATAAGGTTCCCCTATAGTTTCTGTCTGTTATATCCCCAAATGAATCATTCTACTTACATTTCTTTCTTCTATTATGACTCATGGTGTGGTCTTTCATGTAGGAGATTGCGTACCAAAATGTGCCAAGTACTGCAACATCCTGTTACTTTGATTGCCTGTTGATGGAGTACATGGTGGTCACTCCAGCTTTAAGACTGATTTAAGCACCTCTGATGTTGTTTGGAGTCAAAAGTCTTTGTTGGGAAAAAGGGCAACAACTATGTCCTGAGACCAGAGGATATTTTTTTCTGGGTATTACACACGAAGAGAAAGAGGACATGATTTTTACTGGCACATCCAAACATAGGCTGTAAAAAATTCAAACCGATATGATGTCGAGCATTTTCTGGTTATTATTACATTACCCCACTTTCCCCTGTAAAACCAAACCCATTGCATTAGTGTGTGTGTGTGTGTGTGTGTGTGTGTGTGTGTGTGTGTGTGTGTGTGTGTGTGTGTGTGCATGTTTGTGTTTGTGTGTGTGTGCGTATGGTTTGGGAGTAGTGCTTAATAACCCACTTTCTGCTCTCAGACAAAAACACAGCATACATCTTGACAGACGCAGGAGTATTGGGCATACAGTATGGTTCACTCAAGTACACACGCATACACACACACACACACACACACACACACACTGTATGTCTACTGTACCACATCCACAATTGCAGCCAGCTTTGTTCCATAATACATAGAAACTCTTTTATATTTTCCCTCCACATGCACTATACATTACAGCAGAGGATAGCTGATAAGGGGGTTGGTTACAGGATTATTCCAAGGTTGCAGTTTCACATTGGTTGTCTCTACCTCACTTGTGCCGATATACACAGCAGGGGGCCTCTCTGTAACCACACTGCTGTACAGTCTGTACAGTGTGGAGGGGCTGTAGACGCATGCTGAATGAAGAAACAGAAAAATAAAGTTGAAAAGGGAACAGAGGGAGAACATGATAGCAGGCTGATGCTGGCGGTCAATACCACAGGCTTAATTATAGCAGACAGACAAAATATCTTTGGAATTGAATTTCATAAATCATGTAAGAAGTGCTTAGACTCTCATTAATTTAAAGTGATACAGGTAAATATCCTTTCGCATTTGAAGCAGAGCCCTGTGTATCGATTCCCTGTCATTCTGCAGCCTATGGCGAATGCCACGCCATCATTTATAGACAAGGTGCTCAACTTATCACACCCTGAAGCCACTATTACATTCAAGATTAGACTATGAATGATTAAAATGAACCAAGGTTGGACTATTGATTGAAATCAGGAAACTCAAAACACTCAGCGTTCACTTCAGATGCGTTCATAGATTTAGCTTTGTTTTGCCCCATAGGCTACACACACTCTGTGAGCACTTCAGCACTGTGAGCTTCTTTCTTTTTCTGAGCGTCTTTCACCCACTCTGGATGGAAGACAGCACATCTTTCGAGGCGTGATAAAAGATTACAGAATGCAAAGCTTGATAAAATGGCAGATGTGCTCATCAACCAGCCACACAAAACACCTTGGCTGTGCTGAAATTGTTGTCAGGAGCAGCGGTCGATAAAAGATTAAAACAAACTTGGACATCATCGTTGGATACATCGCGAGACTCCGTTTGCCATCCAGAGAGAGACACACCGAGAGCAGGCAGAGAACGGGAAAGTTCCTGCCAAAAACAAGCTCCGAGACACGAGGAGACCTGAGAGCAACTGCTCGCTAACAGCGACGTGTGTTTACAGCAGAGAACAGGAGGGAGGACAGACATCACACAGTGTATCATACCTTTACACATGGTAACACGTTTTGCCCCCTGTTCTTCTCATCTACTGCCCCCCCAAACACAACTCATCTTTCCTCCCTGAGATACACAACCTCCTCATCTCATTCTGCTCCGTGTCAACCAACATTGTCATTGTTGGCGATATGAATATACATGTCAACAACCCCTCCTGTCATTTTGCAGTGGAGTTCCTGAGTCTGACTGAGTGTCTTGGCCTGAGGCAGCATGTTGATGTCCTTACTCACACCACCCCCATCAATAACCTACAGGTCTATGATCTGGGTGTGTCTGATCACAAGATGGTCTCAATGGATTTCACATTGCTGTCACCCCCTACTAAACCTAAGTGTCAAATACTTTTTCGGAACTGGAAAAGCATTGACCCAGCCATCATGACTATGGACCTCCAGCACATCACCTGCCTAGCTTCTGCATAAGCCACAATCATCTTCCCCAATTGAGGCTACAGAAGAGCAATGAACAACAGCTTCACTGACTTTTTCATAGCCAAGGTCAACAGCATCTGCTCTCTGATGTCCAGCTCTTCGTCTCTGCCTCCTCGTGTCATCGACCCTCTGTCTGGAAACTCGCCGTCTGAGCAGAGCTGAACAGAGCTGCATTGAGGAAATCCCCCAGAAGATGAAACCCTGTACTTGTGCCCTGCATTCCCAAAGCTCTGCTCAAATCATACATCCCCATTCTCAGCCCCCTGATCACCCAAATTGTCAACCTCTCCCTTCAAACTGGTAGTGTTACATCTGCCCTCAAGGTCACAGTCATCCGCCCCCTCCTCAAGAAGCCCACCCTGGACCCAGAAGTTCTTGCCAGCTACAGACCTATCTCCATCCTCCCTTTCCTGTCCAAGTTGTTGGAGAAGGTGGTTCCTTCTGAGCTCCAGTACCACCTTGAACACAACAGCCTATTTGAAAAATTTCAGTCAGGTTTTCATTCAGCACACAACAGCTCTGTTCAGGTGAATGATGTGCTGTTGGCAGCTGATGCAGGGTCCCCTTCTCTCCCGATTCTCCTTGACCTGAGAGCTGTATTTCACACTGTGGATCATACTATCATCTTAAAGTGCCTCCATACCAGCATTGGACAGTCAGACTCTGCACTTGTGTAAAGTCCCTTTCCGGTAGAACTGAGTATGTCTCAGTGGGAGGACGCAGGTCTAGATCGCTTGCTGTCACCTGTGGTGTTCTGCAGGGATCGGTTTCAGCCCCATCCTGTTTACCCTCTGTGTGCTCCTCCTTGGCTGTGTCTTCAGCAGACATGGGATGTCTTTTCATTGCTATGCTGATGATATCCAGCTGTACATCAAAACTGCCCCAAGCCCTTTTGCAGCAATGTCACACCTCAGCACCTGTTTTAAGGAGATGAAGGACTGGATGAGCACAAATTTCCCCCAGTTAAACAGCAGTAAAACTGAAACTCTCCTTATTGGCACTCCATACCAGATTCAGTTATCCCCCATACCTCATCTCACCTTTGACCCTTTGAATCCAGTCACTAATCTGGATTAGTTAGAATGGTGAGCATTGACAGGGTTAGAGAGGAAACTTGTCCATGCCTTTATCTCCTCAAGATTTGAACATATAACACCAATTCTGTTTTCATTGCACTGGGTCCCTGTCTCCTTAAGGATTGACTACAAAGTTCTGCTACTCACATACAAATCCATCAACGGACATGCGCCTCCCTACCTACAGGAACTGATCCCCACCTGCACCCTCAGATTTGCCAGCAGCTTGCTCCTCCAGGCCCCCCAGTACTAAGCTCTGCACCAAGGGTGGGGGGAGGGGAGGGGTTGAACCTTGTGCTCTGCTGCACCAAACTTGTAAAACACCCTGCCTAAAAATCTGAGGGCAGCACAGACCCTAGTCTCTTTTAAAAAGGGCCTAAAAACATTTCTATTGAGGAAGGCTTTTTCATCTTAACTCTTATTACTATTTTCTTTATGTTGTGTGTTCTATGTTATTAATGCTGTAGCACTTTGAGTTTCACTGTGAAAGTGGTAAAAATTAAACGTATTATTATTATTGTTATATTATAATTAAGTCAGTGCAAATCAGCCTCATAGATGACAAGTCATTTAAAGAAGACAACGTATGATAAGAAGACATTGCATTGCATCAAAAATACCCAGAAAGGCCTGTCACAGAGAGACAACATTTGATAGAATACTATGAAATTTTATTATAGTCTTTCAGATTGCCAATCAAGAGGAGCAATTTAGTTGGGAGTCATTCAAGCGGAAATTGGTGTGTTGATGTGTCGGCTAACAGGTGCAGGATCGACATAGTGTAAATGCTTAGAATGACAAACATGTTGTTTGTAATAAAAGAATACATTCAATTTCCCTGCCTGACAGGCTGTGATATGAATGAGGATGTGAGCTCATTTCCTCCAGTCTGCAGCTAAACTAAGTATGTAAGACTATTACAACTTTTTTTCCCCCTCCATCAGGTCAGCCAGTTCAGGGCCAATAGGGAAAGTAAGACAGATGGATGGAGGAGAGGAGTGAGAAACATCGGTTCACACATAGACAGCCACCTAGAACACCCAGTAGCCACACACAGGGGAGTATTGAGCTATGTATAATAAGTTTAGCCGCCGGCGACCTTGGTTGGCTCAGTGGTGGTCCAGCTGAAAGGGTCAGGCTGGAGAAGAACCAGGAACAAGGGAGGAGTGTGAGAAAGGAAGAACAGTAGTTTAAGAAATAAAATCTTATCAACAAACCCTATACTACAGCTAACAATTATTTTCAATATCAGTCAATTTGCAGATTATTTTTCTATTAGTCTATAAAATGTAAGAAAATTGTGGAAAATTTCATTCACAGTTTCCCAAAGCCTCAGGGTGATGTCTTCAAATGTCTTAGTCCGACCAACAGTCAAATACCCAGATACTTAGTTTAAGAGAACTAGGGCTGCTACTAACAGATATTTTCATCAATTCACCATTAATCAATTAATTATTCTTTGAATAATTATTTAGTTTATAAAGTGAATAGAAGATAATAATAGAAGATAAATAAGTGAAAAATGCCCTTCACAATTTCCCAGAATCCTAGTCGATGTTTATTATATCATAGTTATATTTTTCTGGATATGTTTAGGCAACTCAAAGCACTTGGTTAAGCTCAGGAAAAGATCGTCTTAGTTAAATCTCATAATAACTTTGTGTTGATTTTGTTATTGCATGTGTGTATGATAAAGTGAATGTAAATATAGTATATCTTTGAAACAAAAAAATAAAAGTTTTCAAATCCAATATCTGTTAACAGCAAATCCTGCCAGTCAAGTGTAGTCTCTTTATTTCTGTCTCTAAACACATCTTCTTTACATCCTGGGTGGATAATTACTTAAATGAAATCTATTATAAAAAGTCTGCAGGTTTTCTGATGATAGGTGAAATTACTTGGCTAAAATGGCAGCTCTGCTGTGTTATGAAACACATCTACTTTCAAAGTAGCTGCTTTCAAAGTAGAAACAAAATAATCTATGACACTTCTGGTGCTTAATCATTATTCCTGATGCAGGAGGAAATGGAATTGCTGAAATAAGCCACTTTAGAAACAAATTACTGTGGATGAGCAAGTATGAAGGTATAGGAGAGTAAACATTACACCAGCTAGCATGTTAACATTTTCATTGAGGGTATGTAAGCCTGCTGACATTTGCATTGAGTTTAAAGTAGCACTGTGAGCCTCACAGTCACTACTATACCACTGCTGTACAGTCTTAGTCTTGTTGAGATTACATTGGAAGCCACTGTTTTCACTCATTGCTGTCCATAAACTGTGAAATGTGAAGCCCCTAAAAATGCAGTTTAAAATCATAATGTCTACATAACATTAAATATTCATGACTAATTAACAACAATCAATATGTCAAATGGTCAGTCGAAGGTCAGAAAATATTTATTGATGATATTATTTATCAAGAGTTTAACAACCACACAGCTCATCAGATTATAATTCACATGGTGCTGGATCCTGATTGGTGCAGGTATTGGACATCACCATTTTTCAACACCAACAGAGCCCCGCCCACTTCAAACCAGAGAGAAGAACACAGACAAAATGCAAAAACTTCTCATGTGATTTAACCAAAACTGTTGGAATTTTGGAAGAAAATTATGTCTTCATGTAGGATTCTATAACTCATAGAAAGAAGCTGATTGAGAAAATAGGTTAAATGGCCTTTAATAATGGCATTTTTAGCTCCACACAGTTTATCATTATCATTAATTGATTCCCATCTTCTCAGTCAGTTACTGCCAACTATAAAACCTCTGTGTGTTAATAACCACAGGGCTCAACATTAAGGCTTGTCCGCTTGTCTGGGACAAGTGGATTTTTTAATAGGACAAGTGGAAGAGAAATTTACTTGCCCCACCAGACAAGTTAAAAATCTTTAAAAAAAAACACGTGTCTTCACGTTACGTGCAGTGTTTCCCCTATCATTGCCTGACCCCCCACCCCTCCCGAAAGAAACAAATAAAAACAAATGTAACTTATACATTTGCTTTAGCAGGATAGCGGAAGAAATAAACACGTAAACGCCGTTTAGCCACCTCTCAAATTCAGAAATAGCGTTTACGCAGACTTTCACTTTACAGCTGTTAGCTCAGACTGGCTTCCTACCGCAGTTTGTTGTAGCTTCTAGGAATGCTCGTTTTGTTTTCTGTTTGAACGCTGTATTTCCCTATGAGACACGGAGGCAGCTGCTACTGTTAACATGGACCAACAAAGCACCACCGGCTCCTGCTACACGGGTGTTTAAAACAAACGAACCCTCCGTGCTGAAGCTAATAGGCAGACTGGAGCCGCTTTCATGAGATAGACGAATGAATCAGAGTTCAGAGGATCATATATGACATTAACTGACGTGCAGCATCAAATAATAATGTCAGACAAAAGACAACAAAGTAAGTAGCTAGAAAATCAAATCTCTTCAGCGAAGCAGAAGTTTGTTAAATTGACATTAGTGTTGTTTTAACCATCCAGTTTATCTGCTGCTGCTTTACATTACAGTAATGTTAATGTAGCTGATAGTTTGGATAGCTTGACTGCTGATGCATTCCCACCGTGTGTCGTTTGTCCAGAATTACTGTAATTAACACCATACAAGTTAAAGTTCTGCTTCATGCTCTGTCAGACTTCTAAAAGGAAAGCTTTTTACATTTCCAGTGAGTGAAGTCATCACGAGAGAGGAGACATAAGTGAGGAAGAATTGCAGGATGTAACGTTAATGGTGTTGAAAGTAAAACAAGAAGAAAGTGAAGAACTGATTCAAGATTTAAAGAAACAGTTTAAGGAGGAAAGAGAAACACATAGAGGCAACCCAGGCATCAGGTGATGGAGAGACATGAACACATTCAAAGCAGGAGTCAGAAAAAATTGGTAAAGTCTGATTTACACCTGTATCTAGATGAATTACTCTTCTGGTAAAGATTTTTAAAGGCACAATCTGTTATCTAAAGGACATCCTTTAAGTTTGAGTAAATTAACTCCCCATAAGTCAGTGTTGTTATTTAGTCATATTACAAACATTGATCTATATTAAGGACCATATAGACGGTGTGAGAATCAAGATTTGTTTTTAAGATAGAGACTGATTGGTCCATCTCTCATCCATAAAGCCTACATTTATTTATGTGTTGTTAATAAATATTTATATTTATTTACCTAATTTTGTGTACTTTTCAGCTCAGTGTAGAGAAATACACCCATACAGACAACCACCTTACTGTGCGTGTCTATGACGACACTGTCAACACCACGTATCCATATACATGGCATGCCCGCCCACAAAAATATCCTAGGGGAAACACTGTCAGTCATCATTATTAAATGTCAGAAGGATGATCAATGATTAATCTATAGAGCTCATATTGAAACAGACTTTACAAAGTGCTTCGCAATTCAGAATGAAATGAAAAGATCATTGAGTAATGGCTTTAATAAAATTCATAAATTGAATCATTTATAGTTGACACTGTTTGGATGCTTTCAACTGTCTGTTCACCTGAATTCTGCATTCGCAAACAAAATGAAAAAATAAATTATAGTCATTTTTACCTGTGACTTTTGTGCCTGGATAAGTGAAAGGTAAATTTACTTGTCCGAAGGACAAGTGCCTCAAAATGTTAAATGTTGAGCCCTGTAACCATCTGCACCGCTGATACTGCATCAAAGTAAAGGCACAGAAAACTTAACATAATATTACTTGTGTTAATCTGCACTTAACTGTACATCCTGTACTGCCAGTGATGGCCAATATTTTAGATTTTGTCTTTGGGAACGACGGATGGGCCTTGTACTGCGACATAGTCGAAAAACAGTCAGATGGCATCTGGGACACCTGTGACATGCTAGATGAAAAGGCTGGCATTTCAGAATTTTTGTATTTTCCTGCCTAGTTTGACATCTCCTACGACATATTCCTGGACATTGACAAATAGGATGACAGCGCGCTCTCTGGCGCACACATTTAAACACCGACATAGAAAGTCAAAGCTGTCCAGCGGCTGTCCGGCTGAGCTGAGTCACATTTACAGCAGCAAGAGCAGCAGCTCATCTCCGGCCTCCTCCATGGGCCGTCAGTCATCAGTAACCGTTTTCTTGATCAGGTTTTCCTGTCTGAATGTTTATGTAATGTTCTTGACATGTTAACACATTTGGTACCTGAAGTTCACTTTGAAGGACAGACAGCCCAGACTGTCCTCTCTATAACACCAAGGAACAGGTTCACAATTGTTCTTTCTTTCTTTTCTTTTTGGAACACAAGACCACACATAGCGCTCTGTAGCCATGATTGACAATTTCTTGACCTTCCTTCCCAACAACCTATGAATTCACGCAAGGTCATGAACAATGATCGGTTGGAGTCATACTTGTAGTGCTGCCAGTCTCCCGACCAAGACACAGCAAGAATTTATGGTATTATGACTGCCTAATCTGACATGGTGACCATTGTGAAAGACAAAAATATCATGTAGTCTGATCCTGGCATTACTCAAACTTGCTGCTCCTGGAACAGCGCCTGAATTCTTGCTAAGATTGTATTGCTGCATTATGTTGTAGGATTGTTTTATATGCTGTCTTCTTTCTTCTGTTTGGGATTTGCTGCAACATCAAAAGTTACTTACTTCACTGTGACGGCATCAGCTTTGACTTGAAATGAGACTTGTATGCTTTTCACCATTCATATATGTGCACCTGCGTATGTGTGTGTTGTTAGTGTACCTGCCTGTGTGTATTTGCTGGGAGCAGCAGGCAGAGTGGAGGGGCTGAGAGACGATGAGAGGACCACCGCCAGCGAGTGTCTGACTTAACAGAGATAAGAGGTAGGGTCATCCAGAACACCCGCACTCCGCTAGGGAGGGGAAATGGCTGCTGGGCAGTCCCTGACCCTGGATCAGAGTCGGAGAGCCGGGAAGAAATGAGACGTGACAAATGGAGACACTGCAGGCTGACCCCAGATCAGCAGAGAGCTGGGAGAGAGGAGGGGAAAGGAAGGCCGGAGGATGAGGGGGGGGAGGAAAGGACGTGTGCTGAATGAGGTGAAGCAGATTGAGGCTTAGAAGTGGGGTGTAAGGTGTGAGCATGTTTGTGTGTATGTTGGTGTATGTCTGTGTGGAACATGTTAAATGTGACTCTTGAGAAAAAAGAGTGTGTTTTTAGAGAGTGGAGAGCAGGGATCTCAGGTGTGTCAGAGCCCTGCAGTGACAAATACAGTTTATATTCACTGACACAGAAGAAGTGACAATACAAAAAAAGGAGAGAGAGAGAATGGAAGCAGTGTAAAGCAAGGCTTAGTGGGAGTAACATGCCAGCAACTACAGATTTGCAGTTTTAAATAGCCACCTCACAAACTTCACTTCAATTGCTGGGGCCTGCAAGGCTCCAAAGGTATTTCCTTACGGAGGGCCATCAGTGGGCAGATACTAGATCAGCATTTAATGAGTCAGATTTGCAAACCACACTCTGATCTTCAAATAATCTCAACCACTCTTCAAAGTTTGCTGATTAGTTTGGTTTCAGCTGCTAGGCTCAGCTGTGGATGTTTTCTGCACTAAAATCTCAAAATGAAAACTGAGCACACAAGATACACAGAAAACAGAGTGTTCACTTCAGAACATCATAATATGTGAAATAAATCACTTCTACAAAAAATGTACTTTTTTTTGCTTGTTAAATCATAATACCACAAGGTACTTGCTTCATCCTCTCCACTCCTCTCTCGCCCGATGATTCTTCTACTTGACTCCCTTAACTGGATCACATTGCTGCTCTGCATCACTCTGCGCTGTTTCCATCACACTTCTCTATTTTCATTACAGCTAGATGATTGTGAGTCAAGACTAGGTTTGTAAAAGTTAATAACCTGCTATGCTGTTATTCTGTGTTGCTCTGTGTACAATGACGCAGCTCAAAAAACAAGACCAATAAAGCCATGTTTGTAGTCCTGTGAGGCTGTACTTAGGCAGAGCAGTGCTTTGCAGAGCAGTGCTTTGCAGAGCAGTGCTTTGCAGAGCAGTGCTTTGCCTAAGTCAGTCAGTATGTTAACATGCTCACAATGGCAATGTCAGCATGTTGATGTATAGGAGGTAAAGTTTTTACCATGCTCACCATTTCTGTCTGGACCAAGGTGGTGGAACAGCTGACCAGCCAACCCACAGACAGACGGCCATTGCCATCCTTATGAGTCATGCAGCTAGCATTGCAAAGACAAAAAACAAAACAATGATTTGACTGACAAAATGAGATTCAACTAAGGGGCTTCTCGGCTGATGATTGGAATCATTAACATATTACTGTCATTTTGCTCCTGCCCATCAATAGTTTTCCTGCCTCAGCCCACCACCTGACCTGATAAATCAGATTATTTTTCTTTATCATGTATGTTCTTATAGTGCAGGACAATGTAATGCATCATATCTGGCCAATATGCAACAAAACACATCAAAACAAAACATTATATAATGCTATGCAACAATACAAAACTAAATCATATTGCCAGCTAAGTATGTATATCTACTATAAGCTTATAGCTTATAGAACAGGATACTGTAACGAGACAAGGCTAGATTAAATCAGAAACGGAGATAAGATGCCATTAAAAGAGATGAGCAATAAATTAATTAGTTTCCAGACAGAAATGCAAATACATGAACTTTCTTTTGGATAAATATAGGCAGAAGTTTCAATTTAGTAACAAAAGTAATTATTAGAATAAGGGATAAGGATGGTGCATTTGAGGGAATAACTCTATTTCACTACAGTGTCAAAATATCCGTATTTCCGTATTTATGACCTTAAAGAAAAGCAAACTATTTTTACCTGTCCAGCTCATATACATGTAGACGTTCCAGCTGACACCTTCACCTACTGAAGAGTTTAAAAGTTGCCAAAAGTTAGTTCCCCTGAACTTTGAGTTGACTGCTACAGAGTTGGAACATACTGCTTATACAATGTATGCCACACAGCTTCACTGAAGCTACTTCTTCTTTTCCAACTAACCTCTGTCTGTTTTTCGATCTATTTTCCAGATTCAACACAGCAGCAAATTTCAGCCTCCCTGCCAGAGCCCTGGCTGTTCTGACTGACCCTACACCAGACCTGTAATTATAAAAAGTTTAATAGCACGGTATGTTTCCCAACTAATTTCCATCTACTTGTCAAAGTTTTGACCGATAATGGAAGCAGACATCTCACACCATTGCTATGAGATGAAATAAATAGTCTCCAATAATAATACAATGGATTAAATTATTCAGTACAATTTGGTACAGTACATTAGCACAACAAAGGTACAAATATAACAGTACAAAAATCCAAAGACAGAAGTCTCTCTGAGTTGTTTTAAATACATTTGAAAACAATGGCAGCATTGAAAAGCGAGGCAAACCTCCAAGAGAACAATAGGAGCTTTTAAATTTGGCAAACAGCAGCGTGATAAGGCTTTTCATTGGCAATAATAAAAAGCTAAAATAACATCAGTAACATTAACCTTAATGTCCCCACAGATACATGGAAGCATGTATCTGAATGGACTGAAGCTAATGCTCACTTTGCAGCAGATCTAATGTTCAGCTTGATGGTGAGTGGGAAACATTTTGCTTCAAGGATATTTTATCTTATTCTATAGTTAAATGTTTGTTTTTGCTAAGTTATCAATATATTCTCGGAGTATGTTTTGACTAATGGGCTTGTAATTACCAAAAAAAAAAGAAAACCCAAAGAAATTAAAGTTTTACTTATTTAACAGTGACAGTGCTCATTACATTAGTGTTCTGCAACTGACAATATGGGTACTGATAATTTGAAATAATTTGCAATATCTGTGTGGTTGGTCATTAAAAGTTGTTCATACAATCACTTCCAGCAACCACACAGGTAGTTAATCAACTGTGAAGTTGACATTATTAGTCACTGTGAATCACAGCTGTGATTGACAGCTGTCAATCAACACCCACACAGCAGACATCAAAGCTAATATAAGTCTTCAACTCTTATTAACGGAGCAATAATTTCCAAAATGACCACCAGTACACTTATTAGAGGGTCTGAATTTAGTGATTGAGACCATAATGACTAATTGAAAAAAATGATTGACTTAGTATTTCTAGAGAGAAGTTGAGGTCGCATCATTAACAGCAACGATGGGTCCTCCTACATGTTGAATGTTGTAAAAGGGACAGATGTCTGAAATCAACAACTCTACATAACCAACACTATGTGGCCTTGTTGAAAAAGATGGGGAAGAAATTCTTGTATCAACATTCAAAGGCTTTACAGGGCTATGAGGTGCTCCAGTCAGTAGTGCACCACGATGTTAACCTTTAACAGCACATCTCCTGGTAACGTCGGCCCTCAGATGTCAGTCAGCTGCTGTCATGGAAAACACCCACCCAGAGGCTCATAGCTTAGACACCATTTCCACAAATTTGTCCAAAAAGCAAAAACTGGGAACATTCACCAAAAAAAAAAATTAGTTTGATTTCAAAAAGAATGTGTTTGAAGTTCTGAATTTTGTTTTCTGGCTTTGCAGAAACTAAAGCCGTAATCTCCCGGCTTTGTACAACAGGAAAGTGCTGCATTTGTCAATGGTTCACAAAGACCTCTCAGAAGTAGTGTGTATGTGGGTTAAAAACAACCCACCTCGTTCCCAACCCTCTTGATAAGACAAGGGGTGCATCTCTATCATTCCCCTTAATGTCATCATTGTAATCATTAAAAAATATATGTTTCATGAAAGAAACATCCAACTACTCATGTTTTATTATGGATCTTGACATTACTTTTCTTGGAGATAGCCCCAAGTGGTGTACTGTACACTCACTGTATTTGTACTGTATGAGGCTTACAACTAATAGAGGCAGTGCAGGAGGAAGGAACAGACCTCAACATGGCATCATTTTTAGCACTAACAGTTAAACACAGTCACTGTTGGAGGGAACATGACTGCAAGCCAGCGGGGACAAAATAAAACCTGCAATAATATTTCAGTGTCAGTGAAGCTTTATGTGTGGAAATGACAGGTAAACTGTATGAGACTGTTCTTCATTGGAAGAAACAGCCAAACATGAGTGTTGCTGCTGTGTACAATCATGACATAAATACATTTACACGTTGCTATATTGTTACTATTATAATATGAAAACTTTTTAATCACATTAAACCACATATTAGTTGTTGAAAGGAGTCAATTGTCTGAAGTAGGGCTGTGCTATATGACAATATATATCATTGTGACGAGAGAAAAACGTTGTTTCTATTGTTTATTTCGTTGTGATGCAAATCATATTCTAATCTATATTCTTGGCTTTTGACTCGCAAAGCTTTTATTGCACTTACAGTAACATAATGAGTGTAGTTGTCGTCAACTCTCCACCGCTGTCTGTCTCTCCTCTGCTGCGCTGCACACACACGGAGGGCTGAGAAAGAGCAGAGAAGAGGAGAGAAGCAGCGAGTCAGCAACCATAAATGACAGCAAAATGCAGTAGAGACTGTCTTTACTCATGTTGTTTACCAAATTTATGTGCACTCATTTAATTTCAGCTCAGTGGTTAGCTCATTTATGGCCGCGCCACTCTCCCCTGCTCTCTATGGTTCATTGCGGGTGGGGCTGAGCCCTTAGTTTGTATGCTGCACATACAGGAGGGGCAGTGAACCAGGTGAAGTACTAGAGTTGACGACAACTACACTTGTACACATAGGTATCATTATTGGATATGAAATGACCTATGTTGGGATATGAGATTTGGTCATATCACTCAGCCCTAGTCTGAAGAATAACTGCAGTCAAACAGTTATTCAGAACAATGAACTCTGGTCTTGTTTATTATCACAAAGCAAAGATTATATGTTATTGATGACCAGTCAATCACTGTCACCTGCTGAGCTGAATTAGGCAGATCCCAACACATCTCTTCTCCTGATCTTTTTAGTTACTGATTTACTCACAATCATTAATTGCCTCATTAAATGTGACTTTTGGCTCTACTCCTTCTCCCTGAAGGTTAGTGTTGCATAAAAATGTAATAATTTCTTCTGATGTAAAATTGCTTTATAGTAATTGTGAAGGCGATCTACTATTTAAAGACAAATACCGAGTGATTCCAATCAAAATGTGGACTATACTTCACCGAAGGCACACTGGTATCTTTTTTATTGTCATCACTGTGAAAGACATTTGCTGCTCTTCCCTTTTTCAGTAAAATGTTACATACTGAAGTTTCAACTTTGTATTCATTTCAACACTTTTTTTTGATTGTTTTTTCTAATTTCCTAAAGAAATTATAAAAAAAAATACCAACCAGTTAAACTCTGTCATCCAGTTTGAGTGCTGTTAGTGCATGATGTCACAGTCCTCTCCACCAAACATCCTCACAAATCAATAGTTACATATCTCGTCCTCTCTAGGAAGTTATTTAGTGAATTTTCAACCTGGAAAACCACCACCAACTCCCAGTGGAATAGGTCTACGCACATAAATCAAACCGCGCTCACAGTCAACTGATCCTAAAAAGTAAACAATAATGTCCGTTCGTAATGTGGGTGCAGCAGTGCATTGAGAGGCGAACGATAAACACTGTCCTCATAACAAACTAATTATCCTGGAGCTGAATTAGACTTTAATATGCTTCTGGACATTTGTGAACAGATTCATTGGGTTTGTCCGCAGTATGTTGCCACAACCAGCGCTGAGGATAACAGGCCAGCATCAGGCTTTGGGGACGGGCTTTCAAATGTAGGCTAATCCATTTTATTTTCTGATTATCTGCATGCAGTTGCAATCAGTAATGCAGTATATCACTGCTCAGTAATGGAGCCTGATTTCTTTTAGTTGTTTCACGATTACTTTGCCACAGAAATCTATGGAGCACAAAGGTAGAGACATTTAAAGACTGTAATTTTAATAGTTCATTATTAACTCTCCCATTCCAGCAGGTTTAATTTAAGACCCATCACAAAGACGTACCAGATTACAGATAGTTTTCAATAATATATAACTGAAAACTAGCTTTAATATGATTCTTTTAGATCCAGATGACTGCAATCCCATTACATGTACAATGTTACTCCCTAAGCCAAAATGGTAGCACAGCAGCTATTATTGATAAGCCAAAGGTGGAGTGTCATGCTGGCTTTCAGGAGCTTCTTTTTAGATTAATTTACCCTCATTTTCTGCTTTCTGTCATCCACTTCAATGTCTTCTCTGCCCTCGCTGTCTTCTCAGAATGAAATGCCATTCTGCATTAGTGAGTGAATTGGTAAGACTGATGGTTTTTGAGGGTTTTCAGGAGATGGTTTAGTTGAGAGTGAAAGAATGTGTGATGGTGCATGCACAATTCTGTTTGTGTGTGAGCACTGCTGCAAAGGTGAGAGGCGAAGAGGAGAGAAAGCGAGAGAGGGGGAGAGAGAGCTTGTCAGCCAACACGGGTCATGAAAAATGCATGGAGGTTGTGGTGTCAGTTTGCTGGAGTGAAAGCTGCAGAGAAAAAGCACATACAGGGTTTTCTGAACTCTGCACCTCTCGCTGTCTGCACCCTCACTCACCCGGGCCAGCCTCTGCCTTTCATACACTACAGCTCACTTCATTAGTCCTGCTCACCTCACAGCCACCTGTACTTTACACAAGCTTTCCCCAGGTTTCAGTCTGCTGTTGGCACTGATTGTACATTTACTTTTCTCCGCCACGATTAAAAAGATCTTTATGGTGCAGTATCTCAGTCCTAATGATTTTTCTGGTCCTGCGTGTGTAACTTTAGTGTGAACACAGTTTACAGTTTGTTGTTTTCTCCGAGGACTACAGTTAGCGTCTTGAGGAAATCAGTCTGCAAATGCCACACTCAGGAATGATCGCACTGACATTGGAGAACAGCAATAACACCAATTATCCCTCTGACATTAATGATGTGCACTGCAAAAAATATCCAGTCATGGAGAATCATACTGTACTGCAGTACAGCAGCATTAGCACTGGTAGCACATTAAGCGCAGATTCACAAAAGGTACTGTATGAGCTGGGAGCATCAGTACAACCAACACAACCAAATCATGGCAGGCTATTTGAAAACCATGATAGAAAACTGACTAATACTGATAATCCAAAACAAAACTTGAAAATCAAGACTGCACTTAATTCCCAAATACTGTTTTTTGAGTTAGATGTTTAAGGAAGGTGATGTACTGTAAATTCTGTAAGAAAACAGCCTTTTAGAATGCAGTGTTTCCCCCATATGTATTCAACAGCAGGGCAGCGGCACTGCTAAATGATGAATGCCGCTGCTGAAATTTCACACTGTACATAATAATCACGACGAATGCAAAGCACGTGCACTTTCTCCGCTTCAAGCAGCTGACTGGAGCTAGTGGTGAGCGAATGGGAATTGGTGTTACCGCTGCAGCCTCTCCTCTCTGTCCTCTCCTCTGCCCCCTGTGTCGGTGTTTGAATGAGGGCAGGGCTCAGCTCCTACACACACACACACACACACACACACACAAACACACAGAGTGGACAGCAGAGCAGAGAGGCCGCAGTGGAGACAGTGAACCAGGTGAAGTGAAAGATAACGTTTTACTCGAGCTGACGACAACTACGCTCATTACTGTCGGTGCAGTAAAACCTTCGTGCAGTAAAACCTAAGTGCAGTGAAAAGCCAGTGTGTATTATTTTCAGCTGCTTTGCCCACAGTGTCCCATCCACCACTGGTATGTTTTACACAACCACAGCACGCTAATTAAGCTAATAGTGAATTGTTACGAATAAGCTAAAACGAAAGCTGTCTGTATGTAGCCTAACTGTTTAGCTTAGTTTGCCAGATATCTACAGGCTGAGATGGCAGCCCTCCCTCAACCAGCGGTACCTGCAGCAGTGAATCACATCAGCAGCAGAGGGAGGAGGACAGAGGAGAGGAGGAATGACTGATACTGACTGATGTCTGTGTTCATTGCTCTTTTTAACTTCACGCGCTATTTTCATGTCAGAAATACTATTTATTTTATTGACAGGTTATTTTTGTTGCCAGTGAGATATTATTGAGTTTATATAGTGACTCTGCTGTTGTAAACATTACTGTTGATGCTCTGCAAACAATATTTAGTCATATTTAAAATATAAATCAATTCTATTTTCCACCTGATAAATGTAGGTCCAATAGTCACTCTCCTTTTAGCTTTTGTTTTCCTCCTGAGGGAAATATCCAGCTCTTCATCTACTGAATGCTCTCCTGTCTGTCTGGGATGTTATCATTTCATCTCAGGTCTCATGTACAGAACAAAAAAATAGATAAAGACTTTTTTGTGGTGGCTAATTGGTAAATTTGGGCTTATGATGGCTCAGTATTTCAACAATCTCGACTACAGCAGAGGACTGAAGCAAAACAGGAAAGTTGTGGGCCGTAAAAAAACAAAACAAGCTGAAAGACACTAAACTGACAGATGCTTGGTTCTTATAATTCTGGAAGTGGTTCTGATTCAAAACCAGTTCTTGATACCTGACCCCGGAGGTCCCAGAATTCTTTTACCAACAGGCAACACAAAGAAGCAGATTTCCCTGCTGATAACAACACACACACACACACACAAAGCGAAATAAAAATGCTTTCTCCTCATTTGCCATGTCACTCCAATCTATTAGACATCTAACCTTGTTTTGCTGCAAATGACACTCTTTGGAAGTTTTTCTTTTTCTACAATGTTATTAAATGTTTAAATTCCAAAACACTGCAATACACAGTCAACCAAAGTTGCAGTCACCTCCTGTGACTTCAAGAAAGAGGCGAGCAGAAGAGAAAGAAAAACAAGCTGTTTCTGTATCTGTCTACTCAGTATACATTCAGATGGCTTTTACACGCTTGTTGAGCCAGTGTAGCTTAATGGACTTTGCGTGTAAAACATCATCAATGAATGGTGCTGCACATGAATAATTAACTGCACTGCTGTTGAATACACTGTATGCTTTCATTTATTCAGCTATTTTCACATACAATAAGGCTGTGCATCCTGAAAGCCAGAGCTAAAATCACAGTCTTCACAAGAGGAATTAGTAAGTATACCTTGCATCACTACAGAACCACTAGCTGTAAAAGCCTTCTTTTAGTATCCCAACTGTGGTTGAATCTCACTTTTTTACTGGCGGCTCTCCTCATCTCTCTGAACTTTGGCAGCAATCGAGTATGGCAGAGAAGCAACACATCAAGACATACAGCCGCGCTTTATCTGTGCGGTTTGATTCCCTCACTGCTCTGTTTGTATACTGTATGCTGCCAGCATACAATATTTGGCTCCAGGCAAGAGAGCAGCCCAGCAATGAGTCAGTGCCTCTCCACATGCACTGCATATGTCACAGAGAAGCTTTGTGCTTTATACATATGCATATCCTGTGTGTTTGCTGTTGAAACATCTTTATTTATAGATATTACTTCAAACTGCAGCGTGGGTTTTTGCTTTTCATATCTATTTGCTCAGAAGACTAATGAATGCATAACAGAGTTGAGATGGCTGTAAAGTTCCTGCCCCACTTCTATAAAATGTTTTACTTTTTCTGTCACTTTAATGTCCGTCATGAACCTTAATTTGATGTGAATTTGTGGTCAAAGAGATTGAAAGAGGATTCAAGCTGTTTTTTGACAAACTTCCACCCTGCTGAAGTGTCCTTCAGCAACAAGCTGTGTTATTGGACTTCCAGGTTGCATGTAACTGTTGTTTTAATAGGATTTCAATGACTATGCATCAATGTGAAGTCCCAACCAACGGTCCACAACCCAAAGATATTCAGTTTACTATGATAGAGGACTAAAGAAAACAGAAAATATTCACATTTGAGAAGCTGGAACCAGAGAATTTGGAAATGCTTTTCTTAAAAAATGACTCTAAACAATTAATCGATTATCAAAATAGTTGGCAATTAATTTAAAAGTTGGCAACTAGTCGATTAATCGACTAATTGTTGCAACTCCAGTCAGTTATATGTACCCTGGAAGAAGGGCTAATGATGTAAAAGTTATACCCAGTGATCTCCAGAAACATTTCCTTGATAATAAAATCACTGAAACAAAGCTCTTTCTTACAGAAAGCCTACTTTCCAAAATAGGCACAGCAGGGTTGGTTGAGTTCGCTAAACACAGCACATGGTATTATTGTTTTGGAATCAAAAGTTAGACGGGAGACATGAGTGCTCCTTCAAAGGAAACTCGGCACAGAAAGTGAAAGCTGTGAAACAGTCAACCGTTGGCGTAAAGAATCGTGTAGATAAATGAGCTAAGATATCGGTGGTGTGAAGACTCTTTGGCTACTTCAAGCCACTTTTTGGCCAAAAAGTGGATGAGACAATCCCAAATGAAGCTAAAAATGTGGGAAACTTAAACTTAATTTGTCATCAGAAGCATCACTATCAAGAGAAACACCCCCACAGCAAACCATAGCTTTACCATAGACTTTTTTATTGCATAATTTATCTATTTAAAAAGATTTTCTGTTTGCAACTCATTAAATTCTTGGGAATGTCACTGTCAATAGAATGTCAACAGAAAGTTGATATGTATAGATCAACTGTTATTAAAAAAATACTCTGATAACATTTTTTGCCATATTGCCAAGCCCTACCTAGGTGTCTAAAAAATGTTACTTATCAGTCAGATTTATCATGGTTTTAACCTAGATGTCTTTTGACCTGCAAATGACCAAATTGATGCTTACTTGGAGCCCTCCGTTTCCCACAATCCATTGTATGCTAATCAGTTGTTTAATGGTGCATTCAGATGGCCCTTCTCAACTTGCAGAGATGAAAAATATACCGTCTACATGATGTGTTTGCCAGGTGTGTTCATGTGAAGGTAACCAGTACATCACATCCACCAGACTGATGACAGAACCACTGTACAGTGATAACAGCAGAGGCTAGGTAAACTCCACTGCTGGACCTTTTGGCCGCTTGGATATGTTGTTAATCACAACACAAGCCATGTCAGAAAAACTGACATAGTATAGATACAATTCACCATTAACTTGACACATTGTTTGTCAATGACTGTCAATACTGAGTTGCTAAACGTCAGAACTCATTGTGTAAGCTTGGACATCATAGAAAGTGCCTGGGTGATCTTTATCATCTATTTGGGAGTAATGCTTGTGATGAACTTCTGACCTCCCTGTGGAGGAGGGCAACAGAATAGAGACAAGGTTGGCATCACTTTTTCTCTATATATTTTTATTTTAAACTAAGCAATTTGCTTGATTTATCTGATTTGCAGGGACAGTGATAGCTTCAGTGTTTCAATCCACAAAAATAGCAGATTTACTTTTCTAAACACTTTTTCTCTGTCTTCACACACCAGAATCTTCCTCTTCTTACTTTATGCCTGGCTAGCCCATCTTATTATTTCCAACCCTCCAAGGCAATTTCCAAACAATGTCGTTTATCCCTTTTCTATACGTCTACACTCTGCCATCTACCTACCTGTCAGCCTGACTGTCAGTATTTTCTTACTCCTCTCTCTCTCTTTCTCTCTCTGTATATCTGCCTACCTCCCTGTCTGCACTTTCTTGCACTCTTGCAAGGAAGAATTGTCTACCTGTCCTATGTTTAATTTGCCTGGCTTGCATTGTGTCTGTCAGACTCACTGTCTTTACCCATAGTATTTGACAGCCACACCTGTCTGCTAAGTACTAAGCAGTGTTTCTCCTGTCTGTCTGTATTTGTATAGTTTGCAGTCTACAAGTCTGTTAGGCTGGTCGGCTGTGCTGCTGCGCTGCCTGTCTGATAATCAATGTGACACATACAGAACCTCAGTGCCTTGACCTTGTCTGGTGCAGTGAAGTCATCTCCAACAACATTCTCCTCTGCCCTGCTTTGGCCTGTACTGCTCTGCCGGGTGGGTTTGTGAATGCACATACTGCATATAGATAGGGGAGTTAGAGTGGGAGGTTTCCAAAGCATATGTTGACTACTTTATTTTAACTGTGATGCCTAAAAATACAGGTCTCAAGCTTCGTCCAATGAGGAGAGAAGTGAACTCCAAGAGAGGGAACCATTTCTTTTCACGCCAAAAATATCCCTGCTTGTAACAGACGACCAGGGCTCTGCCCAGTGCGTTGTTACTTGTTATATCTTTGCAAATGATTGAATGAACTACTAAGACTGTATACACCTAAATATAAAAGTACAACAATGTTACATTTTTTCCACAGTGCCTTAGACCAAAACAATCCTTTAACTGTGCTCACACTTACCTTTGTAGCTTATAGTTAAAGGAATAGTTTAACATTTTGGGAAACTTTTTGCCAAGTTACATGAGAAGATTGACACCACTCTCGTATCTGTCCAGTCAATATAAAGTCGATTAGCTTAGCTTAACTGCTTAGCTTAGCATAAAGGCCTGGCTCTGTCCAAAAGTAAGAAAATCTGCCTACCAGTATCTCTAAAGCTCACTAATTGCCATGTCATATCTCATTTGTTAAATCTGTACAAAAATAGTCCTGTCGTCATTGTGAGGTTGCTAGGCAACCAGAAGAAATTTCAGCCTTCATAGTCTGGCACAAAACCCCCCGTAACACTGCAACATGTTCTTACACTTCAAGGATTGAACAAACCCAATAAAACTTTGGACAGAGCATGGCTAGCTGTTTCTATTCTTCATTTTAAAACTATTTTATGCCACAGTTGCAATTAACATGGTAACACCGGTTCAAATACCATACTTATTTCACCTTATTCACCTACACCATACCTACATACATAGCCACGCACCCCCAGCATGTGTTCACTAGTGGGACTGAAGAGTTTTGGGAGAAATTTCTAGAAATGTCAGGAGCCATTTTTATTTGTTGAGGCGATGCTGACAAAAAAAACAGGATTTTATGAGTTAAATCAAAATAGTTCATATACACATAAGTCATTTTCTGTTTGTCTTTAAAAAACAAAAAAAACAAAAACAAATTTACAACCACCACATTAGTATTGTTCAGGTTGTACATCTTATGTCCTGTTTTGCTCTTCTATGTCAGTAGGTGGTAATATTTAGCCGTGATTCCTCTGGGGACCAGAGTTTGAGGATACGGGCACCGTTCCAACTCATAAAGCAAACTGTTGTTGAAAAGGAATGACTTCATTCACTTACTACTGTACTACCTTTTTCCAGGTTAATGGGGATAGAAAGTCTCTCAAAATCAACATCAAACAACTTAGTAATGTTCCCTTAGAGTATAATGATGTTTTGTTGTCACAGCTTACTAAATGATATTAAAAACATGTTGCATGTTTCATGTACCTTAAGTAGGGATGGGTATAGAGAACTGGTACTAAATTGGTTCCCGTTCCTGATTGGTCATTACCAAAATAGTTCCTGGACAAGCAGTGCTACTATCGGTATTTTAGGCAGCATTTTCAAATTCCTAACTGTCCCCTAATGATGACAAAGCTGCCAGTGTCAGGCTATTACATTTGACACTGCGTAACAGTGTGGTCTGTGCTCTCCAATCACCATGGCAGACAGGGCAAAAAGTTCAAAGGTGTGGGCCCACTTTTAAATTAAATGAAAATACAACTAAATGCAATATATGTAAATTAGGTACAGTAGTCGCGTGTGAAGGGGGTAACACCAGCAACCTCATGAAACACTTGCAAGTACAACAGCTCTGATGCTGATAAAAATGTGACTGTCTGAACCTCATCAACTCAAGGTAACACTCGTTATCATTATAAAAATAAGTCTGTAGTTATTAACTCAGGACACAGTTAGCATCAGTTTTAAGCACTTCTAATTACTTCTAATTTATGTTCCTAAATAATCCCATAGACAACATCAGGCAAGCAGCAGCCACAGCTTCATCAGTGGATAGCAGGTCAGACACTGTAGTCCAACCCATTCTCGATTGCTAGACTCAGGACAATGACACAGGAAAAAAACAGCAGAATGTCACAGGGCTGTCGCCAAGTTTATTGTGAAAGATTTACTGCCCTTCACTACAGTGGAGTCCAGTTGGTTTAGGTAACTTATGCTGCTTGGTAGCCATCAGTTAGTACAGCATAAATCGCTAACTGCTAGGTAACCTAAGTTTGAGATAACCAATTTTGTATTGCTTATGTTTATTTTCAAGTGTAGGGAGATGACCACAGCCCTTACCCCCACTTACCACTCCCCTTCCAGAGGCACATTATCGGTGAGCTTGCCAATGTGTCAAAAGCAGCCATAACCACTGATGGGTGGGTATCACACAGGATCACTATATCACAGTCACACTGTGATATGTAAATGAAGGCCAACTGAGACAGAAAGTTCTAAAGACACAGGCAGTGTATGAGTCTCAGAGTGATCCTGTTGTGGCTGAAGAGAGAGAAGTCCTTGCAGAATTTGGTGTAAGAGAGAAGGCTGTAGCCATAACAGTAGATAATGCAGCAAATATGGACGTGACTGTATGACAGCTCCAAATCATAAAGCTTGGATGCTTCGCACATACTCTAAACCTTGGAGAACAAAAGGCCTATACCATCCAAACTATCTCCAAGTGTACAGCAAGGATTCAGTGTGTGGATCAAGAGATCATCCATCGTGAAGACCATGATCCAGGAGAAGCAGCGTATCCTGGGTATGAAACTAAGCCTCATTGTTTCAGTATCATTCAGGCAGGACTAAATGGATTTAAACTGATTTCAATGGGTCCTTTATACATTTCAGGCTTGCCTGACCATTCCATTGTCCTGGATGTGAGGACACGCTGGAACTCTCTGTTTCTCATGGTCAAAAGATTTGTGGAGCAGTATCCACACATACAAGCAGCCTTCTTGGACCCACGAGCCAAAAGAAAGGTAATCCACTGGGTTGGATTTCACAATTACTCATAGAAAACTAGTAGTTATTAAGGAATAGACTAAGCAAACATAATAATGTATGACTTAAAAAATAAGTTCATGTCAGCATGATGAAAATTTAAAAAATGATAAAAACAAATAATGTTGTGCAATTTATACATTATAATATTTTAATAATTTCATCTCAGAATTGAAAAGGTCACAGATGATGACTTAAGGAAAGCCGAGGGGTTCATCAGGCTGATGCACATTCTGTAAACATCTAGCTGTGCTTGTCAAGCGACAGGTATGTTACATGTGGCCAGAAGAGGAAGATTCACAGTTTGTAGACAGCATTAAAGAAAAAGTCTGGGGTGACCTATCCAAATGTTACCAGGTGCAAAAAAACAAAACAAAACAAACAAACAAAAACATTTAATAATCTCAATTCATATAAATCTGACTGTTTTTTTTCCCTAATACATGAGTGACAAGATATAACTTACTTACCTTAAGTTATTGTTTAATTATTTTCTTGTGTACAGGACAATGATATGATGGCATTTCTCGAGGCCGCTATAATGGACCCTTCATTCAAGGGAAAGGTGAAAAACAATGAAGTCTGGGAACAACTGAAGGAGGCAGCAGTGAAGGAAGCAAGTAATCATTCAAATGTAAGTTATTTGAGTGTGCAATGTTTATTACAAGGTGTATTTTCATTTTGAATGTAATAATGTACATAACATTAATAAGGTAGTCTCCCTCTCAGCTGTCAGAGAAAGATGATGAAGTGACAGTGAAGGCTCAGGATGGGGAAGATGATGAAGACGAGGAGGAAGAAGAAGTAAGTTAGACATATTTTCGTGATACCTAAGCTATGTGTTCTGAGAAAAAAAGCAATAAGCCTGACAACAATAATATGGTAAATTTTATATTTCAGCTTGCAAATATAGTATTACAGAAGCATAAGACATCAAGCATAATGTTGGTGACATTCTTATGTAAACAAGTATGCATGTAAACACAATGCAATATCAAGGTCAGCAGAAATGGTCAAGGTCATGTCCATATATCACATATATCGTACAATAAGTCGATAACGTAATTATTGTGACAGGCCTACTTGAGGTAAAAGAAAAGGAAATGAAGTAGTTTCCATACAAGTCCCACAAATAATGCATCATTTTTACTCCACCACTGAGTAGATTTCTGTGGAAAATGTATTCACTTATCTTTTCAGTTGTCAGAAGCTGTAAGTAATGCTCTGGCAGCAAGTTGTGAGGAAATCAACACGCTACATTTCTGCTCTACCAGTTTTGAGAAAGAAAAGGCTGTGGCAGCTAGTGTGGCACTCTTCAGGAAGCTTTTTCTACAGTGCTTATGCCCCTACTGAGAAGGTTTCATCACCCTTGCTTTCAGCCGAGATTTTTAAGATACTATAAAGGACGCTGCCCAAGGATTCCTGGCTGCCACAGGGCTCACGATGTAACTTGGTGCTAGTCCAACACCAGCCTCAAAGCTAATCTGCAAAATCATTCCTAAGATCACTCACTGCAGACAGGCTAAAAATAGAGCAAACAAGGACATGTTTGGACATGAGTCAGGCTTAACAGTTGAGACTACAAAAAATAAGGCTGAACCAGGCTTCTTAATTGTATTTAATCTATGATTTGTTGGCACATTAGTCTTTCTCCACAGCTAGTAACCTATAACCTAGCACTGAGTCGCCTTCATATGGTATACTGTACCATGTTTCCTAAAGCTAAAACATGGAGAGAGAAGAGTAAGAGGCCTAAAATCAAACTTTGAGTGACAAGATAAATATAGAATGAAGAGTTTCCTGTTACCTCTAAAAAGAGCTGCGACTGAGATAGAAAGAGAAACCCCCATTTACTATTTATTTATGGTTGTAGGAATAAAATGTATTAAAACAGAACTACCATCGGTAGTACATATTGTCATCAGTGACTATGGAGAGCAGTCTCAGTGTTTTGGGTGGCAATAATAGAAGTTTTACAGAAATGTTATTATTCTTAAAATCAAAGATCAAGTTCTATGGTTGAGAAAATGTAGTGCCAAAGTAAAGGGCTGTCTGATGGCAAGGTAAAGCGGTTAAATTTTCAAAATATAGCGTACACTTAAACTGATATTGAATTTTTTAGGTGGCTAAAATACATTTTGCTGCTGGCCCCGTGCACAGCAGTACAGTGCTTAGCTTCCATGTCAGTACTTTTGTCTGCTCCTCCAAACTGGGAGCGTGCCGACCCAAATCTACTGCAGGTAATACACCGACTATGGATAAGTGCTTCATACAACCCCACTTCAAAAAATCCAAACTATCCCTTTACGGTATTTATCTAACCCACAATCTCTCAGGGGACATACTGCTGATCAAACAGCACTTTTCAACAGGTATCAGATAACAGATAGCAGAATGAAAGCTCTTTGAAAGTAATACTAAATGCTACATTTCACAGCAAGATGTAGGCCTACTACATGTAATATCAAAGCTTTCTATCAAAAAGAAGAAAAAATTGTGTCAACACAATTTGAATGTCAGTAGTCCCTGAAAAATTACACTGTAACTGCATAACCATACAACAAGAAACATAAATCATTCAGTTCTGCAGCAATGCAAACTTTCACACAAACTAAACCTTCTCTTATCTCCTTCATCTCTGCAGTGAACTAAAGGTGGTTGGAAGGTGATATGAGGATGAAATCAACCAGAAGGAACACAGAGGCCTGTAAACTGGAGGCCAACCTAACCCTCAATAGTTGTAGTATATATGGATTATGGATTATTATTTGCTGTTTATTTGCTGCTGTTTTGCTGTACTGTTTGCTAACAGAAAACACACAAATCAGATTTTTAGTGCAGATACACATCATGTGTATGTTAGATGGCTGTAATGTAAAAAGCTCCTACTATGAGCTCCTGTAAGACTACTTGCTCTGGTTATTCACACAAGAAAATCACTAACCATACAACTATTGTTGACTTTCACCGGTAATTTTAAAACAAAATGCTTTATTATCCATCCAAATGCATCAGTCTGCTACCTCTATTCAACCCGACTTACTGTACACATTAGTTTAGCTTAGAAAAGCATTCATGACTGAGCCTGACTGACTGTGTCACTGCTCATGACACCAGCAAACATTAACACGCTAAAACACAGCGAGCCTTCTTACCTTAAAACAGGTGTTTGTTCCTCCTCCACCACCATACAAATTCTGGGGCACTGAGCGGCTGTATTTTATCCAACAAATGATGAAGACCTGGTCCATCTTCATTTTAGTTCTTCAGGTTACACATCCCAACATGAAAAAACGCAACAACAACAACACCTGCGCAATAGTTGAACTCGCTTACCTACAGAATCTAGCAGAGTATAGCAGGAAGTGATAATGTGGGACTTCAGCACAGATGCATTGTGACAGATCTGATGTCAAATTCATATGTGTTGATCGAGTGGGAAGGGGTCAAAGTCATCGACCAGGAACCTGCTCAATGAAAAGATCAAAAATAATCAAAACAAATTTGAATAAACTCAAAGTTTGTGCCTCAGTATGAATGAGTGAAGCTTGAACTTCATGGTGTTTTGAACCTGAAGTCTGAGTGTGTAGTCTAACTTAACCCTAAAATCATCTCAGATTAAATTTTCATTAGCTCAGTTATCTCAGCAGTCCTTGGCTCGAGGTGTCTGAGGCCAAGTACTCAGCTTTACTGCTCTATCATCTGATGTTCTCTGTAAACCTTTCCAGACCAAGTGCTAAGATGCTTTTTCGGAAGCTGGGCTTAGCACTGCTTAGTACCAGATGACTCCTCAAGCCCCATGCTGCTTCAAATATTGCAGCACTGCCTGCAACCGAACCATAAGTGATACACAGAGAGAGAGAAGGAGAGCAGGAGTGTGAGGGAGAGGGAAGACAGTAGAGAGGAAGGGGGTAGATGAGAAGTTGGAAGAGATAAAAGGATGACAGGGGAAGTAGAAGAGTGACAGAAGGGGGTGGAGGGGTGAGAAAGTCGGGGGTGGGGGTGGTCTAAGATGACTAGTTTATCTAGTCGGGTTTTTTCTCCTCTGTCCGCTCTCCCGAGCATCCATCCATCCTGCTGAGGCACAGAGTGAGATGAAAGTGTGAGGATGGCTCGGCGGCTGGCGAGAGGAAAGGTGAAGTGAGCTCCTGCAGGGATGGCGAGGAGCAAAGCAGGCGGGGGGTTCGAGTTGGTGAAAATAGCCTGAGCTGAACTACAAGATGAATTCCTAATGGCACATTTCCTTTTCATCGGCTCCAGTGGTCTGTCATTCGCCACTTGCCAGAAAAGCACAATCAGACTTCAAGTATTATAGGAACTCCCTCATGGATGTTATTCTGGAATTCATTTATCTAACGCGGTGCAATGAAAGTCAATTTTAACAGTGTTCAGTCACTTCAATAGCTTTTCTTTTTTATTCTTTTTGGACAGTAATAGGGATAGCTGGTGGAGAACCCTTTGGTAAAACTGCATTTGCATGCATGTACACAGTATTAACTAAGGCCCATGTGTGTAAGAGATCCTATTCAGAAAGAGAAACACTCAATTAAATTACTTAATGAGATTATATGAAGCTAAGGGTAGTAGTGTACACACCATGGACACTACTTTTTTAGTCCATTGTGGACTTTCTGAGGGCAATGTATAGTGGATACATTTACACATTCATAATTTGGTCACTCAAATAAAATGGTGGAGGGTAAATATAGTGCACTATATAGTAAATAGGGAGTCATTTAGTAATTTCGGACACAGACTAAGAGTCTACAGCCATGCTAGCGGCTCTGTGAGGCTGCATTGAAGCACTTTGGTGCTTTGAGCTAAATGCTAACATTAGCACGCTAACATGCTCACAATGACAATGCTGATACTTAGCAGGTATGATATTTATCATGTTCACCATCTTAGTTCATCTTAGTTCACCATCTGACAGCATGCTAACATTTGCTAATAAAGACCAGAGATGTGGCAGTATACTGTTTTTACAATGTACCGCGGTAAAACATTCTGACCACATCAATACCGCCAACCATTTCCATTACTGTGATTATTGTTGTTTTCAGAGGACACCATGAACACAGAACAGCTCTCCTGCCTTCATTAGCAATTTCATTTTTTTTTTTTTAGCTACAAGGACGGCAGTTTCTACTGGTCAAACAGAGGCAGAATAACCACAGCACAGAGAACCGGGCTCCTCTCTGTCGAGCTCTAGCTACTCTGTACATGACTTTCATTAATATTTACATTAGTCTCCAAGCCACTGAAGCATGGCTGTCTTATGAGTGTTCAGTCAAAGTTCAGTGAGAAAGAGCTACATTTTACCTGACTGATAAATGTGCACTGAGATCGCACACATCACACATTACAGTTTAAACTGATTTTGATGTAATTTCTTATAGAGTCCAATAGTCCGACAAAGATGCAACATACAGACCACTGTTCAGTGAATAAAATCCAATATGATCATGGTGTGAAGTCATTTAAACTCTATTTTAGCCCTAATAGTAGGATTTCAGGAGACACTGATGATTATCGTGATAATACCGTTTACCATGATATTTTTACCTGTGATAGTAAAAAAATGGGAATGTCATTAGTTTTGTAGATATTTAGTCAAAAACCAAAATATTGGATTAATTACAATTATGACCTCTTGATGGCATTAGATGCAAAGCCAGGAAATTATTATAATTACTCATACAATTCATCCTGAGGGTAACATTTATGTCTGTGCCAAATTTTATGGCAATTCATTCAATAGTTGTTGAGACATTTCACTCAAATCCACATTACAATTCATTCTGTGAGGATCATGAATGTTTGCACAAAATTTTATGGCAATCCAAGAGTTGTTGAGATATTTCAGCATGGACCAAAGCGATGGACCAACTGACAGACTGGAGGACTGACATTGCCATCCACCTTCCCGCTAGCAGAATAATAAACTGTCTTTTTCTGTTTCTTATGGGAGATCTAAGCCACTTGTTTTTTCTAGTTATTTGTGACTGATTTAATAAATAACTGTAAAATGGGTAAACGTCAGCACAGTATCCTTCAGAATGACTTTAATAGTGGGTAATTCTCTTTCTTGTGTTTTACATCAAATTACAATGTTCAGTGCCAAAGGAAGGATGAGGAGGTCATGGTAGTTCACATCATAGCACACTACGATTACAATTAATAATAAAAAAAAACAAAAAACTATTGTTTCCCTAACCTTAACCATAGCTTAACCTGTTAGACTAGATGAAAAGTCTGTAAGCTGAATCACTATTAGATCATAGAAATCATTGATTCCTTAAATGTATGCAAGCTTACTTACTTTTGGTTTGTTTGTTCTAAAGCACATCCAGACATGCTCACACCGTCACAATTTAGCCCTGTATTTCATTCAGCGTTGACAGGGAGGAGGCAGCCAAGGCGGACGTGACTCTGTCTGCCGCCCTGATTCTGCGCTATCGTTTTATTTCCCCTGCTGGCCATCATTTATTGGGGCTTCATAAAGACAGAATGAACGAGATCTCAGCCAAGCAGTATTAACTGCCCGCCTCCTCTGAGACAACCAAAGTCAACTCTCTCTCCTGCTTTCCCTTTTCTACACCTCTCCTCTCTCTGTCCTTCTTTCCTCTTGTTGCTTTTTCTCTTATCTCGCCTCGCCCCCCCCCCCCACATCTCCCCTCGGTTATCCTCTCCTCCTCTCTAGAGAAACAGAAGAGTCTTATCGCAGTTTAATCTCCAGCTGAGAGTCGGCGGCGTGGGGGCCAAAGCCAATGTGACTCTGTCGTTTATTCTGAGTTGGGGCATCTTGGAGGACAGGGTGAGTGTTTGTGTTGAGAGTGGTCGGGGTGATTGAATTGCCAGAAAAGCTTGCAGACGCAGAAAAAAAAGAGGGAGAGAAGAGGAAAATAAAAGAGAAGGAGAGTGATTTTTCACAACAACCACAATTCAAACATGGTAATCTGATGCCCTGAGATATTAGAACACATAGCCAGACAGAGCGGCTTCAGGCGATGGGAGGTGGTGTGTGCTGTCTGTGTGAGTGTGTACAGCCTGCAGCTTTATCTAAGCACTGCTGTGCTCTACCTACTGTGACAAGTGCTACAGCAGGGAAGCCAAATAATATGCAAGAGGCAAATTAAAGTAGAGGATGTAGATGAAGAAGAGTGGGAAAGAAACTCCTGAGGAAACTCACTGGGTCTGCTTCTGTAAAGGACCACGGTAGGTAGAGGGGAGAAAGAAGGGATTTTCAGCGATATTAAAGAGAAGAAAGATTGATTGGGGGTGTGTGGTTGGGGGGGGGGGCACCAGGTAGAAAAGAGAAATAATTAAAAACGCTACAATCTGCCTTCTATCCATCCACAGCTCTAAGCCTCACTGTGCAGAGGAAGAAATAAGAGACTGAGTCTGAAATGGCCCCACAGGTGGAGGAAAAAATGAAAAAAGAAGCACTTAGGATAATAAAGAGAGGTCAATCCCATTCAGAACAAAGACGATGTGTCTGTGATATCCAGGTCAGATTCTCTCCGGAGGTCTGATTCTCTCCTCTTTATGTTTTCGTAATGGGCTTTTTAATTTGATTGATGGCATGCCTGTCAAATCCTCTCACTCCCGAGAGGGGAGGGCTTTTAAATGTTACATTTTAAAACTGGTAATGGACAGCCTGCAAGACGTGAGGAGAGAACAGGACTTGATCTGTTTTGATATCGTTTGATGAGCAGAATGAGGGCCAGTGACGGAGGAGGAGAACATAGAAAGAGACAAATATAGAAAATGTGACAATGAATAAAGGAAGACATGTACGCCTTATGTCACCCATCCATATTGTATCTTGCTGTTTTTTTTTCCTCCACATTTTCTGCAGTAAGGGAACCATACTGTCAGGCATATTGTATTTTTTCAGTTAGGTGATCTAGCCACTTTGAAAAATTTACAGTATAAGCAAAATCAATGGAACACAGAGAATCTGGAGCGCATTTTCTATCACATTATTACTGCAACACGGCGCTTGTATCTGACAGTGTCGTTTAAGGATTCACTGGTCTGGCACTCAACGGGGCAATTTCAGTCTTTTCACATGAATGGGAAAGTGAGTGGATATGGCTGGGTGATTGTACTGTTGAAACCGAGCTTTGTGTCTTCCTGGCTCACTCCAGGAAGGTATTTCTGACAGTAAAGTGTGCAAAGTGAAGACTTTTCTTTCAAATCTTAGGCAATGTCCACATTAGCATCAATGTGGTAAAAACACTGCTTTACCAGAATAAATAAGAGCACAATTTTATTTACATCTCATACAGTATGTGTCACCTTTTGATCTTCCAAGTTCTCTTGTGGTGACGTGCACTTGTGAGAAACCTAAAACTTGTTACAACTTTCAAACCCACAACTTTGAGGACATACAGGGACGGGGGAAGGGGAATGAAAACATCAGACGAGCCAGATTTAGCAAAAAACATGTTTAATCTCTCCTTGATGCGTGTCTATTTACACGTAATAAATCTGCAAAATAGGAAAGAGCAGGATATTTACACGGGCGTGAAACAGCCAAAACCTGTCACAGCAGCTTCAAGTCTGAAACTCTTAAAAAGGTATCAGAATTCATAAAGTATTAAAACTCTTTAAGGTATTTTTTTTCTCTTTCTACCTCTATCCTCTTTAATCTTTATGTGAAGGTATTTTACATTTTATGCTCCTTCTCTGAAATGTACTTTAATCAAAGTGAACTCAGCAGGTGAGGAAGCTGGAGAGTTGGAATTCGAGGGATGAGAAATCTGTGAGTGTTGCTGTTGGAGGAGGTGAGAGGGATCAAAAAAAGGCAGATGAGGGGGAAGTATTAAGGTTGTGCGGTGGTGATTCTCTCTATGGGTCTGAGGAGGTGTCACTGATGGAGGGTGCAGCCCATACTGACAAATAAAGTATATCCCATATATACTTAAGAATAGATTTAGAGATGTCTTTCAGAATATACAGGACATGGTGTGGAACATTTTGGGAGATAGACTTATTTAGACATGTTTTGTTTTGTTTTTTACCAAGGGTTAGATGAGAAGCTCAACCACTTTCATGCTTGCATGCCTAATATGAAACTTAGCTTAGCTTAGCATGAAGTACTACCAGTATCTCTAAAGCTCACTAATTAAAATGTTATATCTTATTTATTTAATGCTAAGCTAAGCTAAGATAACTACCTCCTGCCTCCTGCTTCATACTTAAAGAACAGATCATGTAACTCTCAGAAAGAAAGAGAATAAGAGATAAAGTGCATTTCCCATGATTCCTTTGAGTTCAACATTTTGGGAAATTAAGTGCTTCATGTCTATGTGTTAAGTACAAAGGTGGAGCCAGGACCTGGTTAGCCTAGCTTAGCATGAAAACTGGAAGGTGAAGCAAAGTGAAAAATGACCCACCAACAATTCCAAAGTGGACTTAATGACTGATTGTACATGACAACTCGTACATGAAAAAAAAACAGGAAAAAATGTTTGTATGTCTGGTACTAAATTGGAGTCAGGATGTGGTTAGCGTAGCTTAGCATAAAGACTGGAAGCGAAGTGAAGCAAAGTGGAAAAATAAACCTACCAACAACTATAAAACTGATTTATAGACACAATGGATGTTTTTTAACCCATAAATGAATGAAAAAGGAAATAAAAGTGCAAATTATGATTTTTCCAGGAGTTGTATATGAGCTTTTTCTTTATAGTCACTATGCACAGCATACAGTACTTCCAGCATGTTATTCTCCCTTAAACCAAAATTTGTTGTTTTTACATTTTTATTCATTTAAACCTGTTGTGCGTAACTTTTACATATAAACGAGTTCACAGAATGCTGATTAAGACTATCGCCGCCAGATAAATCTCTCTGTATTTCACATTATGGAGTTTTTAAATCTCATGTCGGGGGGGGGGGGGACATTCCTGCGCTGGCCATTTGGCCATTAATTGTGCGGCTCTTCTAGACCTTCCAATTGTTATCAGATCGAATGGGTCAAATTCTGATAGTGAAACGAGTAGTTTTGCGGCGGTTGTGTGATGCTCAAAACTATTTATCCACCATTTTACAGCCACAGCAGTAAGTTATGGCCAGTGGTGTACTGGCCATCAGGGATACTGGGACATATCCCGGTGGGCCGGTGGACCATGTCAGGCAATCGCAGCCAAGCACCCCCCTTTACCCTCACTGCCAAAAGAGGGAGACAAAAGTCCCGCATTCCAGCTTTAAAGGTTAAATAAATGAGAAGCAAATTGTTACTTAGGCTCAGGCAGGTGATGGGAGGCATATTTTTTCTGTATAGACAGAGTCAGGTTACCTTTTTCATGCTAAGTTAGGCTAAACACGTCTTGACTCCAACTCTGTTCTTAACACACAGACAGATTGGCATCAGTCTTCTCAGATCTAATATTTCACAAAATATTCAAAATACATCTTAAATTATGTTGTCAAAATGTATATTGACATATATTTCTTTGTCCAATTTTTGACACCGACCTTGAATCCTACTCTTGAAGTATCTGGGAAAAATACATCATTTTCAGTATGGGAAGAGGCTGACAAGGCACAGTGAACAGTTCTGCGTTGGTCAATTGCCAAGAGAATCTCTCCCTCCACCTCTTTTCTTCTCCCGCTCCACCCTCCTCCTCCCTCCTGCATCCCTGTCTTTTTCTATGTGGAAAAGCTGAACGCCACAGATGCAACGGAATGGAAAATGAAGCGGTACCATGGCCTTCAAAGCACTTCCTCTGCCTTGCCCAAGTCTTTTCATCTTTTACCCCAACAAGTGGTGAAGCAGAAAACAAGAAGCAAAACTGGGAAAAAAAGCACCAGAGACTGAGTTGGCCTTATCTCGCCATCTTGCTCAACTTTTTTTTTTTTTTCACACCCTACATAGTGATCCTAGTAGTTTCTAACTAAGCCTCATTTCTTTTTTCACATCTCTAATATCATTACAAATTTTCACCATAGGAACAATTGAGCAATAGAATAGCAGACATCAATGCAGTGGTCCACATCCTCAATCAAATTGAACTGTGTTAATGAGTGCCTGTACATGGAAGTAACATTGCCTCAATTTTTCCATTCATCAAGCTTAAAGACAAACACAAAATACCTTCGATGAGGGGACATTTAAACGACTATAATCATTTTGTGGAAGAACTGAAAAGCGGATGCGTCAAAGATAATCTCTTGTCACGGAGTTGTTCTCCTGATGTGGATGAGTAAAGCTTTGGTCAGCCGTCCTGTATGTTGTTTTACCCTGTGTAGATCAGTGGTTCAAGTATTGAAGCACATACAGTACGTTTCATTCTGTCCAGACACGTATTCATGCTGTCCGATGGAAACACTGCGTCTTAGTATGAACTACAGCCTAATATCTAAAATTAGAATGTATACTGGATTTTTAAAGGTTTCATAACATCCTCAACCTAGCAAGGACAATGTATCATTCTATTCTTTAACAAAGCTGGATGAAAGGGTTTTCACTTGACAGCAGCAATATGTGTTTGGCTTGGTGGCATGAGGTTTGGTACAGGTCTGGTTATTATATGTAAAAAATAGTTAACATCCTGACAATGTAAAAGGACAAAGATGGAGGTGGCCATTTGAAAAAAAAAAAAATTGTCAAAGTTTTTTGTGTTACCAAGTCTGAATTTGTCATGTCTTTGTCCATACAGTGACATATATAACAACTTGTAATCCCAGCTGTATGGAATATAGTTATATTCTCTCATTTCTATGCGGATATAAGCTGGAAAATATCACTCAGATCAGTTCATCTTAATTTTTAAACTAGCGCGTTAGCTAGGTAATCATCTTAGCTGCAGTAGCTAACACGATGTGGCTACTAGCTAGCAGTGCTTCATAGTTACACCGTAACATGAAATGATAATTCAGGTAATTTCATTCTCATTCAATTTTCCACTTTTTTAGAGCATATAACTCAGACTGAAGGGACTGCTGCTCAGAAAAACAAACCAAAGTAGCTAAGGCAGAAGTTAACAGCCAATTCAAGCGACTGAAATGCATCAATCGCGCCAACTGCAACAATCGCACTTTCATTACACACTGTTAAACTGAACAATTATCACCTGAATGTGCCATCAGAGAACCTGAAATTCTTTGTGCCAGCTAGTTTAAAATTACTATCTACTCCAACATGAGCCAATATAAGGCCATAGATATTGATAAAACAGGATGGCGGCAGGTCACATTGCAGATGGATGTATCGGAAAGTATGTTTGGAAGTTTCCCTTTGCTCTGCTAGATTATTCTGATGAGCAGCACTCCCTGCAATCACAGTCCATCACCAAGATGGAAAAATCCAGGAATTTAAGACCTAGTTTTCTCTTTTCAACCTAAAGGTCAAACTGTCTTCATATAGGGTTTTGGACAAGAGAAATGATAACTCACAGGGTTATAGTAACCTACAGTTTGAAGGAGACCTGTCAGGCCTTTTATGACAGCCCTGGTCTGTAAGTTTCCTGATGCAATTGCAGAGCTTGTATTGTATGCCATTTGAACTGGAGTGAAACAGAGGGCTCTAGTGTCAGGTGGTTTAAGAGGTCTTTCCACTTTGCCCCAGGGAAAAAAAAATGTTAGGGAAGCACTGTTGAAAAGGAAGAAACATAAAATGACTTTGAGGCAAGTCATGTTATTCAAGAGATACATTTGATGCATTTAAACCTACTTTATAATCACATTTTTTTCCATTTGTTATCAAAAGAAAAAGGGGCACGGAGAACTGATTGGTGTGCTCTGGTTGTTGATGTGTCTAGTCTGGTGATCCTTTCATCACAAGCTCTTACAGGATGGATGGCCACATTTACACTGACCTGTATTGTTTAACATCTTTCAATCTTTTTTCTGTTTTTTTTCTAGCCTTCATAACCAGCCTTGTACATTCATGGGAGAAAGGAATGCCTTGCTTATGAATGCATGTTTTTCAAAGGACTGCAAGTAAATGTTGAGCAGCACATATTGGAAGGAAAACTTTTTTTTACCCCCATAAAACCACAGAACAAAAAAAAAAAAGAAAAGAAAAGAGAAAGGCCTTCAACTGGTACAAAACACTCACATAATTCAAGCTACATTTCATTGTCTTTTCATAATATCACGTTTACATTTCAAAAATGAAACCACTGTCACTGCAGACTGGAAAAGAAGCCAAAAATTAGACAATACTGATCACCTGCTTCTGCACACCAAAACTGGCCTTCATGTTGGATGACACACCTTATAAAATGTTTCAGACAAGAGGGAAAGTCTAGAAAACAAGATCAAGAAGTTGTGGAGCACGGTGTGCCAGGATTACACTTAAATGACTGCCTAGTGCCTCTATAGTAGTCTGCTACCACAGCATGAGGCTGGCCTTCAAAGAAATGAGTTTTGTCTCAGCTAAATTGGTGAGCTGACCAGGCCTTGATGTATTTGGTTTCTCTAAAACAAACACAAAAGCGCTGTAGGTCGGTTGGCTCATAGGCAACTTTCAGACATCATGTGTCCTGCCTTTAGAGCCAAACATGTAGCACACGACTGGCCCCTACACCTCACGAAATATAGAAAGTGTCTGTAATATATATAGATTTTTTTTTTTTTTGCCATTTACCTATTTTTTAAACTCTCACTTTCAGTCACTAAGCATGACAACATTTTCATCATAGCACATTTCATCTAACGAAAAGAAGTCTCTTTGCACTAAACAACATTCAAAGTAAAACATGGCACAGGACGACTTTTTCCTTGTGTTTTCATAGTTTTTCTTCTTCGAAATATCAAATCCTCTTCTCAAACTTATCTTTTGTACATTAAAATGGAAAACATTTTTTTCAACTTTTCATTTGTTTTAAAAACAAAAGGTTTGTATTTATATATCTATCTATATATATATATTCATATATCATCTTCTCTCTTTTGATTTAGCTTTGTTGTGCAAATTCAGCAGTAACACAAGTGGCACAGCACTGGGGAGAGTAGGCAGTTGGGGGGGGGGGGGGGGTGGGTGGTGGAATCAAATGCAGTAACAAATCAAAAGCAGAGTTATGGAACTGAAAAAGTCCTTTGTTTGACTACAGCAGAGTCCTTGTAAGTATTGGAGGAAGAGTTTCCCCGACAAAAGTCCCTCCTCCTTGTTGCGCTGCAGTGGCAGTATCCACCCTGCTGAAGTGTCTTTGAGCAACACACTAAATTCCCACGAGCACCGTGGCTGTTGTTCAGTAGCTGTCCCTGACCTCTGACCTCCCTGTGGAGGACGGCAACACAAAAGAGAAATTCCTCACAGGGATCAAGTATCGCAGTAATATATCCTGGATTTCTGTTGGCTCACAGTCTGAACCGTAGCCTTGGCTGTGGAAAGCTTCTGGCTTCCGGCTTGTACCTTTCCTGTAGCGTTTCAGCTCTGCGTCTAGCTAGAGGAGTTTTTCACCACTGTGCATGTACCGGTCCTGATTGCAGCCAAAGTACCCAACTGCTGCTCCCGTCAGACTCTACATGTGATGAGGGCCCTGATGAAAATAAACGCTCTCTTGAGCTGATGTCCATAACGGCTGAGGCTGAAGGTGCGCTTGATTTGTAGTTCTGGGCTAGGTTGGCAGCACAGAAAGGAGAAAAAAAAAAAAAAAAAAAAAAAAAAAAAAAAAAGCCAACCCAGCCGGGGGCCTCAGTTCCAAACTCTGCTGTCTCTCCAGTGTGCTGCTGCTGCTGGGTGCTTGTGTCCTTGCAGTCCTTTCCGCTGCTGTTTGTTGTTGTTTGTGAGGGTGATAAAGACAGACTTCAAACGTCAAGGGTCAAAATGTCACGGCCGGCAAAGGTTGTCAGGGAAGGCGTGTTGGTTGGCCAGTTCTTCGCTAGCCGGGGCATGTGATTGGCTGGTCCTCAGCTAGCCAGGGCCATGGTGTCGATGACCTGCTCCAGCTTGCCGCGTAGCCGCTGCCGGCGTGATTGTTCGTCCTTCTGTAGCGCTGACAGGATCTGGACACAAATATGGAGGAAGATTACAATCAATTCTTTCAGTCTTACAGCGCACAGAAAAGCCCATTGGGTGTTTCTAATGTTCTCTGAAAGAATGTTCTGATGCAAATTTCAAGTTCCCTGTTAGCGATTACACTTTAAATTGATGCTGGCAACATGGACAGGGCTGGCAGGGCAGGTGTGAGGCCAGTGGGATGTCTGTAATGTCATGTTAATGGCTGCTGTGAGTGTGTATAGGAGTGTGTGTGTTGGTTGAACAAGGGAGGAGCTGGTACAGTGTGTGCTTTTGTGTGCATGGTTCTCTGTTCTCTTAATGTTGTGTGTGCATTAGCATGTGTATATGAGCATGTACACGTTTGTGTACATTTATGTGTGTGCGTGTGTGTGTGTGTGTGTGTGTGCGCGCGCGTGCATGTAAGGTCAGGAAATGTTAGAGGCGATGGGGCCGTGCAGCTGCCTACATCTGGATAATAGGCTGTAATGAAGGGGAGCAGTTGCTTTGAATGGAGCCAGCTGCAACCAGCCAGCATAACTACTGTAATACTACTGTAATGGAGGGAGAGGAGGAAGAAGGGGAGGGAAAGAGGCTGAGATGACTTATCTTTCACCACATAAAAGCACGATAAAATTGGGGAAAGCAGAGGTTGACGAGGACATGTGACTGTCCATCAGGAGCCGGAAGAGGCGGAGGGCTTTGTCATTTCAGCTGTGTTTTAATGGGTTAGAGTAGGGTGCATAGTATAGATGTAAGGCTTCATTATCTGTCCACTTATAGAAAGGACATTTAAGCACATAGGTTTCTCTCTCCCTCTCTTACACACACACACACACACACACACACACACAGTAAAAACTATATATTCCGCAAAAGCAGTAAAACACACATAATTTAATTTTCACCAGTCACTACCTTTTACTCTTCCATATGCTTTACTTGGATACACATCAGCTGTGAGCCACACAGTTTGACCACTTTGCAGATCAAACACACACACAAACTGAACATTTTTGAGTTTTAATCACCCAGCAGTAGCTTTAGGATACATGCAGGTCTTTGGGAAAAATCACATAAATTTAATGAAGCTCCATTAGCTTCATAATGTGTCAAGCTCATGCCTTAATGTGCATCCTAATGGTGATAATACCTTCCAGTCTGTACGGATGTGGACAGGTTATCATTGTAATTGAATTAAAATGACCTCACGGTATTAGTCAAGACAAGTAAAGGAGGGCATGGCACAGCACACCCTGCTAGCAAATAATTCTACTCAGAACCCAGTAGGACCTTACCTCGTCTTTGTATTTGATGATGTAGGAGTAAATCTCGTGCAGGGCAGACATGCTGTTGAACTGGCTGAGGTGCAGGCGGGACTGCTCTGCTAGGTAGGCACTCATGTCCTGATCACTGATGGCTGGCATACGGGAGATATCAGAGTAATACCTGGAGGAGAGGCCAAGCAGAGTTTTACATATAAGCCCATTTGTATTCCATCCAGAGCTCGACCTAAATATTCTGAGTGTGAACGGTGGCAACTGGTGACCAGTCTTCTCACTGGGGGATTAATACAGTTCACATTTCCATGTTTCCATATCTTGCTCAAGGACACTTTGACTGTACAAATGGACATTCAGCAACATTAGTGCCCCAAACAGCTGGAGAGGAGTGGGCTTATATTATACAACAGCATCTACTGTATGGGTTTAAGTTTTTCTGCATGGAAACTGAGGAACAGTATGAGAATTATTAGGTCAGAAAAGGGGGAGGGGTGTGTATTTTTTTCCTTTTGCTGAAGAGAGAGTAGCCTAAATATTTAGGGGGAGCAAGGGAGGGTCTTTTAATTTTTCCTCATCGGGGATTTACATTTCATTTTAATTCTACCCTTGGTAGATTTGAAAAAAACAAAACAAAACAAAACAAAACAACTGCATATGGCATTGGGGGAGGGTCCGACTAAAATATGAAAACTAAGGTGTTTTTACTCTTTTTAAATTTCCATCAGTTATAAGCTCACGGCATTAATAGGCCCTCATTTTGCATGTAAGTATAAATATACATGCTATAGGAGACTTTTTTTTGCAAAAAAATACAAAAAATGTAAGTTCAAATTTTATCATTTTTGTTTTTATGTCCTGAAGTTTTCAATACAGCACAAATGTCTGTATATGAATTGTTTGCTGTGATTGAGTTCCAGAGATATAAGAACCATGTTGATGGAAAATTCTGAGCCTTAGTAATGTCAAAACATGTATTGTTTGTGCCACATGAACAAAATACAGAATTACTGATTGTAATTGTTCTGTATCAGCCAGCAAGACATGAATATGTTTTGTGGTATACTTTTTATAGTGTGTGTATGATGTCTGTGTGTTCTGGTTTGAAAGTGTTATGAATTTTGCCACAAAATATAAGAAATATAAGATTCAGTTCCCTCCCCATCCTAGTCATTTTCATACAGTCCCCAAAGATGACTGAGTGTTGACTTGCAATTACTGCGGTCCATCCTGTCAGAGCATTACCAACCTTCATATTATCGACTCAGTGTTGTTGGCTGCATCCGAGGAGCAAAAAGTCCAGTCGGAGTGAGTTAGACAGAAAACACACTGAGTGAAGAATACAGTATATTAAGAATATATCCAAGTATTGAGTTGTACCTGAACCTGTTTGCAGAATCCATATCTCAACTGTCTCAAGGTTTACTGCAGCAAGGCAGGCTGGGGTTGAGTGCAGGTTAGGAGGCAATAGAAACAAGGTTTAACTGCACCCAATTAACCCTCACCTATAAATCCTCATCTTATATAAGCTCTCTGCAAGCCTTAAGTGTGTGTTCCTGTAGCATTTAAGTATGTTGCTCGATAGAAAGAAATGGACCTTGTACCAGAATAAGTTTTTTAATTGTCTGCTGTTCTGTTTTAGCTCCAGTGTGCTGCAGCAGCATGGGGATGTTGGACATGTTATTTACCAGCAGTTGATGTTCTCTGCCCTCTAAACATGATATTTTGGCAATTTGGGTATCAGAAAACCTTCAAACATTACAACATCAGTACATGTTGTGGGAAGAGCTGCTGAGCACACTGCTTAACATTGTCTGGGAAGAAGCAGCTTAGAAAAGCTACTTAAAGACTATTGGAGTCTTCTCCAAAAGCGGAAACAATGATTGTGGCAAGCGTCAGTGGTGCATAACTTATCTTGATAGTTAAACATTCTGGTACTGAATAAAAGATGAAGGGTGAACCAGAAGACGTTTTCAGTGAGCCTCAATTTAGCGAGTAGTGCTACAGTAGCTACAAATCCTTCTTTCACTCACGTGTTTTCTTTCTTTACAGGTGAAGTGGACTTAAAAATCAAAGAGAATTGGACTTTTGTATACTGTATTGTGCTGTTTACATAAATAAGCCTGGAGCAAGATGTCGATTTGAAGAGAATCACCTACCTGTGTAATGTTATAATTTTGTAGTTAAATACTGTGTATGTATATATATATATATATATATATATATACATACACACACACACTTTGATCTTGATCTTACCACTTCGCCTCAGTTTTGGCAACCTTTCCGGCTTCCAACAGCTCATTAAGGAACATTTTCATTTAGTATTTAGAACTGTGCGTACACTGGTAAAGTAAAGTAATTTAGTAAATTTTACTTTGTCTGGGTTCAACTTTGACTCACCTCTCTACCCAGTTCTTGTAGTTGGGGATGTCTTTAGCGTAGAGGAGTTTATTCGAAGGTGAGTCTTTTCCTAGTTTGTGTTCTGATGTTGAACAGGAGTCCATGAAGGTCTGGGCCACCACAGACAGACAGGCATCCGTGATACTGTTCTTATGGATGTCAAAAACAAACTGCGGATTCTTGATCACGTTCACCCAGAACCGCAGAGGAAGACTGGAGGAGGCAAGAGAAAATATAGAACACGGTTTTTCTAAAGCAACATGAAATGTAATTAACTGGCAATATTCTGTGTAACCATGCACTTTGTGAGAGCTGTCTTATACTACATCATCCTAATGTGTTGAAATGATTGAGTCCTTTGCTTCAGTTTCTTAATTTACTATTGTTCATATCACCCTACTTTATTTTCAGTTCTGATTAGTGCATTGTGTGCATTAAAGCTTTTTTCACGTCTTTGTTTTAATATTGCTCAGCTGGTGCTGCTGTGTCCCTTACGAATGTAGCAGCTGATTAGTGGAATATGTAGTTGGTCAGAACTTTATAAAGGTACACCTAGTGCTGTGCAAATATAGCAAAACCTGTTAATGAAATAAATGTAAATAAATAATGTATGGGAAAACAATATTGCAATACCAGTCTCAGGATGTTATTATAGAATCCTGTAAAATATGACCAAGCATCCTACACAGCAACATTGGTAATTTGTTATGCATTTTTGCAGACCTGAATTTATTGATTTAATGATTTTAGCATGCAGTGTTCACAAAGATATTTACTTTACAGACCTTTGTCAGAACGCTCTGTAACATCATACAATTTGCAAAACATTCTGTTAAATAATATACTTATTTACAGGTCTATTTAAATATGCAATTCCATTGTACATTAGTGATTACCAAAGCACTCAGGAGCACAGAGATTTTGGAGCAGTAACATAGTTGGAACTACAGGTCGCATGATGTCATTTTGCAAAATTACAAAAGAAACAAGTGTAATACTAGGAAGGAAATTTCAGAATCTACTCTTTGATTGATCACAATTTGAACTGTTAGTTTCATTATACACTTCTTCAAAAATCAGCAAAATCAACATATTCTTTTGTGTGGGGACCGTCTTTCATTAGACTGAATTGGGTACCATCTTTTGACACTAAAATATTTGCTGTACATCTGTTAGAGTCACGTTTTAGCTACAGGTGGAAAGAGAGGAACTCTGTTTCACTTACCAGTTGCTCTTCCAGGTATGCCGTACATCATAGTCTGTGATGGAGTGCTTGTCGGCCTGCTCGTCCAGGAAGTCGAACATGTACTTGATGGCCAGCGGCAGCGCGCTGCCTCTGTGGGCCGTGCTGAAGATGGTCTCAAACAGGTCGTCCACAAACTTCTGTAACGTACCCTGAAGAGGACAGGAAGAAAAAGAGTTAACGAAGCATATAAACAGTGTGAAACAACCAGGATACATTGTATTTATGTATGTTAAACTGTAAATGTTTTTACCTGTGGTAATTGTTTTCCATGCACATATTATTTATCAGAAGTGGTTTCAGATTACTATATAGAAATGTGAGTTTGAATCTAAGTCTAACAAGCATTTTGATGATTATCCAACATTCTAAGCACCAATGTGCCTTATTATGGTAGAGTTTTGACCTTTGGAGTGCTTGTCATTTTATATATATATATACATACACACCAGATAATTAGATGAGAGGAACACCTGAATGAAATGGAATTCTCAGAGAGGAGGAAGAGAATAACAGTAAACTGCTTCACAGTTTCGTGTGTGTACCATTTCCAGCCACTTGAATCCACAGCACCTGAATGGACCGTAAGTGTGTACATTTTTAGTATGAATGGCCCCGCTGGGAATGACAGTGATAACTCTGGCGCTGTGACTGCCTCACTCTGCCCACTGAGCTCTGCAGAATCACAAACAGAAACCCCAGCCCTTGGATTTGGATGGTGATTTCTTCCAATGACAACGCTTCCATGTAATTACATCAAATGTAGCTAAATGAATTTCCCTAACAACACATTTGCTTCCCAACTTCTCCATCTGGCAGAATCTATTAACGAGGAAATGTTTGGGGATCGTATTCACTGTAGTCAACCATTGCGAAATGAAACAGGAACGAATTCCGTCCGCCCGGGACGCCCGGGCAGGCAGACACAGAGAGACAGCCATGGAGAGACAAAGACAAGATGAGCTCCTCAATTGCATTTACCTCTCTGTTTTTTCATCATGCATGTCCAAATCTTCAATCCCTCAACCAATTACCCGTCTCCTGACACCTCCAGTATCTGTCTCTCTGCACTCTGCACCACAAGCCCACCTTTTATTAATCTGTTTTTTCTTATTACCAGTGGAAATTGAAAAGGCGGGGAACTTGTAACTGCTGCCCATTGCTTTATTTCCCTCCTCCTCTTACAATTAGGAAAGAGACGCTGAACTGAGAGACACTGAAGGAGAGAAGGAAAAGCTTGACTGATTCATATTCTGGAAGGTTTGTGGATGGAGGTGAATGGTTATCAGTCTGTTTATCCCTGTGTGTGTGTGTGTGTGTGTGTGTGTATATACAATTGATCCTTTCTCATGTTCGCCATTGTACAAAAACCAAAGTGTAAAAATAACAAGCTGTGACTTTCCAGGGGAAACATTCTGGCCTATAATTTACACAAACTTTGTTTTTTGTTCAGAATAAACAAGACATAACGTAATTAAAAAGTTCGAGTTGCTGGTAGGTGATTGTTTTAGCTTTGGACAGGGCCAAGCTAGCTTTTCCCCCTACTTACAGTCTTTATGCAAAAGGATAAGCTAAGCTAAGCTAAGGTTAGCATCTCTTGGCTGAAGCTACATATTTAGCATACAGTCATGATATCAATCCTCTCAACTAACTCTTGGCAAGAAAGAAAAAAAGCGCATTTCCCAAAATGTCAAATTATTTCTTTAAATCAAACACATTTAACTGATTTAGGTTCTTTTAACGCCTTGAATTTTGATGTGATTTAATACATTTAATACTCCTCAAAGACATGCAGTCTCAGAATTAGTACTTTTCTAACTTTAAATAGGCAAGGTGGATTACTGTCTTAAAGAGCTAACAATGCTGAAAAGATTCCATTAGTCAGAGTTTCAGTAGTGAGTTTTAATGTTCCCCTAATGGTTCTAAATGGTGTTAGAGAGGTTTCTCCACCCTGCCAGGAATCAACTTTTAAAACACTGGTGTGTAGTTTACTTCTCTGTATCTTACTTTTGTAGCTAGCAGCCTGGTCAGGTAGATCTCGGAGACCATCTTGCTGCCTCGGTCGCCCTCCCTCTGGTCTGAGTGGTCGTGGTTCTTCACCAGATGCCACAGTTTGGTTCCACTCTCCAGGTCAGGGGTGATCATGGGTGTTCGGGATCGTAGACTGTCTGGACTACTGGCTGTCCTCAACATACTCTCTATATCCAGAAACACAAGACAGAATTATTTGATACAGTGAATGAAATAAAGAAAAATTTCCCTTATTAGAGCCAATTTTTAGAGTTTCAGAAACCAGCAAATGTTGCAGACGATTCTTATTCTCTCACATATTGTACTGTATAATTAAAAAGCATGACTTGGGTAAGTTAAGTAATAGTACAATAACCCCCCCCCCCCCAAAACTGCATTTCTTTAATATTTATCTCCCTTTTACAGTCTATGACTCCCCCTCCCTCTTTCTCTATCATCTGTGTCTCTTTCATTATTCATGGTGTGGGTGTCAAAGTTGATTAGAGCGAAGCAAGGAGATGCGTATCTTTGACTCTTGCATTTAGGAAAGAAATGGGGAAGAAAACAGGGAGGTGAGATGCACAGGGGGGAGATGACGATCTGCTGAGTAGCTGTTGCTCCTGGGCAAGAAGGGATATTTATGTTTGTTGAAAGGGAGCAGGAGGAGGAGAGGGTGTGAGGGAGATGACAGGAAAGGGGGGTGGGAGGGCTAAATGGACAGGGAGACAAAAAAGGTCAGGAGAGGAGTGAAATAGAGAGTAATGGGAAAGCATGGGCTAGAAAAGTGAAAGAGGCTGAGTGGGGTGGTGTCTAGTGCTGTTGTTGCTTTTGCCAGTGGGGTGCTGAGTGGCTTTGATTCCAAACCCATCATGGTCACTGGTGGCCAACATTTACCAAATGTTCATAAACACACACACTCACACATATACACACCCATATGATCGCAATTAAACTAAAAAGCAAAAATGGACACACATTTTGAAAATGTATTCACCGTGAAGCTAAGTAGCTGCAGCTGTGGATTTTAGCAGTGTGAGATGGTTAATACAAGATTTAGGATGTGATTTCAGAAATGTAGTTTACTAAAACTAGTTTCTCTTCACTAATCCAGTACTCAAACAGTTTAGGCACTGTTTGATAGTACATTACTTCCATTTTTTCCATTCTTAGCCTTGGGAAACTTCGTGGTAGATATGATTAAAATAAATGTCCACACTGTGGCAGAATGGTGAAAACGGTCACCGTAAGACATGATCTCATTGTCCAAACCTCTCTGCTGAGTCAAATACTCATGAAAATATAATATGACCCACCACTTAAAAAAAGCAGAGCTCTCACTCTCCTGCCATTTTCAGGTATCACAACTGCCACCAGAATCTGCTCTCAATGGATAAAAATAGCTAAAAAAAATATGATTCACTTTCTAACCAAACAGCAGAGCAGTGGCTATGCTAGCAGCTGTGCATGCATGAGGACTAAAATCCCACTTAGTATCAGAAAAGGGTTCAGTTTTTTACTACAGAGTAATTTATCTTCTAAATAGTTTAATTTTCCACTGAAGTATACCATATCGATGCAGAGCCTTTGTCTATTGCTGACTGCCAGGTGTCCTCTCTCCTTCTCCCTTTCACTCTGTCAGCTGGGGATCGAGGTGTCTACTTTAATGCCCGTCATTTACGGACTGCTTGGAAATAGCCGTGAAATAGCCTTGGCCTGGGCTGATAGCATTGGATAAAAAGGATTGCCATTCACAGAGAGGGGGCAAAGAAAAAAAGAAAAAAAGAATGGAGCCCAATCATGGCCACGATAAACAAAGAAAAAGAGAATGAAAGAGAGAGAGCGAGAGAGAGAGGGAGGGAGAGGGTAGGCGGGGAGAGATGGGAATCATTGACAGAATGATTTAAATAGGATCAAGTCAGGAGGAGAATGGGTACCGTACCGTATCTGCTGAGGCTCTTGGTGAACGTGGAGGAGTTGGAGATGTTATAGGCAGAGTTCTGCTTTGGCACTAGGGCGATCACTGAGCCATCTGTTACCTGCACATAGAATAGCCATTGTATCTTAACATGCGACTCTTCCAAGTGTATCTTTATGTATTGTGCGTCCATGTGCCCATTTTTGTTCTGGTGTACCTGATAGTGAGCCAGTGTGTTGAGTCTTTTCCAGTCGTTGTCAATCTTAGTTGTAACATCTTCATCCTGCAGAATGATTCTGGCCATCCGACCTTGACGCCATTCTTCAGAAAGAGGGAACAAAGGTTTAGAGTAATGGACAAAACATTAATACCCTGTCTGTGTGTGTGTATGTGTGTCATTTGGAGTGAGGTCATATCATTTCAGTTGCTTCTAAATGCTAGTCATCTTCTTTCAACTTTCATGAATTAAATGGTGTTATCTCCTCCACATGAGCTCATGCATCTGACATGCCATGTTTCTTTATAACGTGTATGTGTTGTGAATTCCATGAATTTGTTTCTTAATGCTTTGAGCTAGTAAATGATACATGCAGTCAGTTAAGGCTGCTGTAATTAATATATTTTAAATGACCCCAAAGTACAAGACGACGTCACTGTCACAGTGTCACAGTATGTCTTACCCAGGTCCATATCAGAAGCCTTGGGTCTCTGTGAATAGGGGCTGCCCTTGTACACAGCATCGAGCAGCTTCTCTTTGACCTGAGTGATGGTGTCACAGTTCAGACACTTGACCGTCACCTCGGAGGCGTTCTCATTCTCTGGGTTTACACAGTGCAACGTCTGGCAGAAAAACAGGTGTAAGCAGAGGAGAACGGAAACAGACAAAAGAAGTCAGGCTTAAGCAGAGACACTACATGAACGTTGCCAAATAGTGAAATGTTTGGGTGATTGTTTAGGTGCATTTGAATGTACCTGACAGCATTTTCACACCTAGTTTGTTTGCAGCAGCTATTTTAAAACATTTTGCTAGTCGGTTCAGGTTGTTTGGGCATATAATCATTCAGCATTCGCACTTGGGTGCAAACCAAAACAACTGTAGCAGATCCTCCTGACAAGTAGGTGCATCCAAACCTGAAGCGCTTTGTTTGGTAAGAGAATGAGATTAATTCTGGGCAGCAGTTGGGTCGGTTCACGGCCAGATCACGTTCTCCCTCCAAACATAACTGAAAGTCCGTGTTTACTCTGGAAGAAAGTCCGTCCCCACAGCGGACTCCTAACCAATTAAGGAAAAGGTGGCACCCGCATTTCTACCGCTGATTAGGTAGAGTTTACTTTAAAGTTTTCATCATTGTCAAAAATGACTAAAGCTGAATAACTCATGCAGTGATTCAGACCAAAGCAGACAGAAACAAGCCTCAAGACACTGTAAGTTTACTGACCAGTGTTTTGTAGTCAATCTGTTGCCTGATGAGCTTGTCCTCACTGAGCGAGTAGCGAGCTTCTCCTGTGATGGCATCTATGGGTCCCTTCTCCATCTGCTGCTTGATGGCACAGTAAAGCATGAACAGAGGCTCACCAGCACACTCCTAACCAGGGAGAAGACACAGAGAGAAAGAGAGTGCTGTAAATAAAACAGAATAAACATACAAAATATTATAACTAGCATGTATGCATGATTCCCCTTTTGGATTTACCTTTGGGATTAATAAAGTACTCTGTCTATCTATATGTAGTGTGATAATTTGGGGTTTATCTCATGACCTTTTTTCAACTGCCCAATCTCACCCCCTACCCCCTCTCTATTTTACACTGCCTACTGAGGCAATATTAGCATGAAACGGATCTAAAGCAATCATTAGGAGTGAGTGACTAAGTTTAGTCATGTGATCACGCCATGAATTAGTATCAGATCTTCAAAAGCAGTTATGGAAATGGTAAGGCTAACTCTGCAAGAGATACCAGTGAAAAGCAGAAAAAGGTATAGGCAGACTTAAAAAAAAAATAAAAAAACACCAGATTTATATAAAACAGCCACAAAGGATCCAGCCTGTGCAATATGGAATTTTAGAAACTCTTTAAATCTTCTCAAAATGACAAGTGTAAGCATTGGGTGAGTCAACCTGAAGTGACGTCTCAAAATTGTGAGGGACACAGTGGAGTTATGTAAACATCTTTCTTTCTTTCGCAAGTATAGACTGAAAGCAGCGTTACATATATCTTTTCAGTCATCTCCCGTCGTTTACATCTCCGAGCTTATGTGACCAGACACAGATGTTATAAATATGTTTCTCACTCTCCCCTCTGTCAAAGACACTTGCCAATCAATAGTGTCATTAGCCATCACTTGAGCCCAAAGAAAACACTCCCGCCTGAAGTAGCAGCAGTTTAGAGGGGAGAGAGAGGACACATCACGGCCAATACTCAGTCTGACGAGAGCTTAATGATCGACCGTGCTGTGCTTAGGGAGATACTTCAGACTGTGTGTGTGTGACTGCTGGAGATGCATGAGGTCCTGATGAGAACAGGGGAAAGTACTAATTTATCTGTCTCACCTTCAAGCACTCTCAGGAACTCACTTTTTCTTTCTAACACACACACATTTCTCCTTTTCCTATCTTCCTGTAATACCCTTCCTCAACCCCTCAACTGTGAAATAACAAATGAGGGGTTCCTTCTTTTTCTTCATCACTCTCTCTTACAATCATACATAAAGTATGTCCTATTGTTTCTGTAAATGATGCAAAGCCATTGGATTTTATGAGCTATAACATGTTAAGGGAGTATATTATACTTCTGAAAATGAAACAGAGTCATTATCGCCATTATCAGGTCAAAATTTCAATTTGTCCAATACTGGTATATGAGCAAATACCTGCAGCTCTACTAAACATCAGCATGTTAGCATTATGAGAATTTTAGCATTCTGACACCACTGTGTCAAAGTACACCTTCACAAAGGCACTTAGAGCAGCTGTAGTCTTCTTGTTACTTGTTGTTACTTGTGTTAATATTGTTACATTTTAAAGCCCCTAAAATATTTTAAATGAAACAATCTGAGAGGGAAAAATCACTGTAGCTACCCAGCGACATTCACAACTTGTAATGAGGGGTTGCAAGTAGAAGTAGCTTCATTTGCCAATGATCTAGTAAATCACACTAAAAGTACCATATATATATTATGTATCAGCATGTTTAAACTCTTCATTGGAGTTATATGATGTTATATGTTTACACACTACAAATCCAAGACTACTTTTATGTTGACTGTGTATGTATGATTGTTTTTATGGCTGCATCATTGTGTCAAATGTCAATATTCTAGATGTCTTGCGCATCATTTTAAACATATTTCCCCAAAATTCAGACATATGTGGTATCTGTGGAAACTCGTCTTCATTTGTCGCTCACCATCTCATTCAACCACCAACCTGCTACCAGCATCTTTTCCATTGTTTCCTTTAATTTCAACTTTTTTCTTTCATTCCTCCAACCCCCTCCTCTCCTCCTCCTTTGTCTCTCCTCTTTTTACATCCCCTACAGTACCCTGTCTTTTCTCTTTCCTCCTTTCTCACCACCTTCCTGCCTCTCCTCCCCTCTCCCGCTTCCTCCTTTTCCTCTCCTCTACTTAACTCCTAATTGTCGTGTCCCCCTCTATTCTTCTTCCCTCTACCCACCACCTCTAACCCCTTCCTCTCCTCCCCCGACTCTCTAGCCAGCCATTCTCCTCTCTTCCCTTCCTCACTTCATATGCTTTAAGAACCTTGTTAGCATCTGGGCCAGTTATGTGGGCAGCTGTTAACGAGACAGAGCAAGCATACATCACACTGTTATGCTTTTGCTTCGGCTTTCGCCTTCGTTGCTCGGCCGCTGCATGCTTGTCTATGTAATTTGCCTTTACTCCACATACTGCCTTCATTAAGGCTTCCTAATTGTATGCTGACATTTACATTTCAGGGTTATAATAATGGCTGCTGCTGTACAGGGAGTGCAACAGTGGAATAAGCTCAGATTCCTACATCACTAACAATCTGTAGCAACTATAAATCAGCAATGCACAAGTCAGAAACATGGGGTGTTTACATTTTGCTTGGTAAAAAAATGTAAATGTAAAGGGGATTTAAGTAACAGTTTAAATGCATTTCATGCACATTATAAATGTATAAACAATAAAACCATCAAAATGAGAGAATTACATCCACTTTAAAGTCATCCTTTACAAAGTTCTCCCTAAAAGTACTCATCTCTTACTGTGACTATGAGAATCCTCACATTGTACTAATGGGCCTCATTCACAAACACACAAATCTGCACTTAAACCGTGCATACGAACATTTTGAGCACAAATCCGGGATTCATCAACATGTTCTTACATGAATTTGTTCTTACTCTGCAAACAAATTTAGAACAGCCTTAGACCATGCATATGCACAAATCATAAACGTCCCATGGTCTTAAAAATGATATAGTCAATATTTATTCAATGTAAACAGTATAGTAAAACCACAATTATTTAAAAAATGACCAAAAATGACCTAAAAATGCAACATTTATAAGTGTGAAATTGCTAATAATACACAATTTATTTACTAACTATAAAATTAATAGCTAAGACGTTGTAATCCATAAATCAATTATTAATATATTAAAACTGTCCTGTTACCACTTTTAGATTACAATAGCTTATATATCGAAATTTCCATATTGGCATGTGACAGCGATTCATTTCCCCCATCAGATTTGGCTGATATATGCAGCTGGTTAACCAGCAGCCTGACAGGTCAGTAGTGTTACAGGGAGGGGCGCTCTGCTTTTGCTACATCACAGCCTGTTGTGGACAGAGACGCACGGTGGTAAGAACAAAATTGGCCGGTGCGCACGTGTCAGGAATCTGACTGTAATTTTGCGTGCGCACTTATTTTATGCGCAAAGTAAGAACATTTCTACGCACATACTAGTGAATGAGGCCCAGTGTGATTAGGATTATAATGGCATGTAAGGACAACTTCAAGTCTTACAATTTTTTAATGAGAGGCAGAAGAGAGGGGAGGGGAAACCACCGAGAAAGGAGCATCAGAACACATTTTCTGACTGGACTTGCTTTCTATAAGCAGGCATGTTAAAGTGAGAGATGGGATGAGGGGACAGCATGGATGAAGGGAAAGAGGGGGTGCGTGAGGACAACGCGAGTGACACTGCACCCCCTGGTGAGGCAAATGACCTTAAGGCAGAGAGGAGACTGACAGCCGAATAATGACAACAGAAACTACACAGAAGAAAGAGAGATCACAGGAAGAGAAGATGTGAGCTAAAAGAACAACACAAAGGTCAGTGAGGAGGACCTGTCAGATACAAGGGTGAAATTATGAGAGTGGAAAGGATCTGTGGACTAAAAAAAGGACATTAAAACAGCTGAAAAAGGACACGCATGCTGCTGGGAGGTTTTGATGATGTACTGTATGTATTCTGCACTAGTAAGAAGGCAGAAATAGGAAAAACCTTTTAATAAGCAGAGTGAGATAAATGCAACAGAGAAATAATATAAGCCAGGAGCATTTAATAAAAGTCTCCAACACACAGCCAATATAAAAATATTTAAAAATACTTTATAAGACATTGCTCATTATAAATCCACTTTAGCTTTGACTAGCATTCAGTGTTTAAAAGAAACAGAGTGACTAAGGATAGTACATGATCATGCTTTGTTGTTGGCCTTACCTTGAGGAACTTATACAAGAGGAATGTAAACCAATTGGTCAGCATTTTCTCAGCGACAGACTCCGTTCTGACACACAGGAGAAAAGAGGGACAAAAATACATTTTTAAAAGTAGACATTAAAAATAATCCATCCATCTCTTTGACTGTCATGCACCCTCGGCTGCCTCCCATGTAAGTCATGGACAACTTCGCTTGCTCTGATCACACATCATCAGCAGCTGTATTCATATTTTCTAATTGTTACTGGTCCCCTAATACTACTAACGATGCTGAATGTGATCTGTTTTCCTCTGCTGATGTCTGACAGTTGGACTTAAAGCTCTACGGTTTGAAATGCTTCTTTTTACTCTTTGGTGTCATTTTGTTGTGAATTAAACTTGCACACAAACAGAGCTGAACAGATGCCTTATGTAGACATTCAAGGCGTAGATTATGTGAATGATCAAACCTCGTGAACACGCACCACTGCATGAACATGTGGCGTTCATTGGGCTGAAACAAGCAATTTTCGACAAGTTTATGCAGTTAAGAGAGTTTGCTGAATCCAACTTAGAACACTCATACGAGCAAACGACACAGAACAAAGTAAGAGACGTATCGGATAAGAATACGAAAATGTTACTGCAAGAGGCTCGTAGTGTTCTCCAACTGAACACAAGTCTGTTCACACTTCAAATGAATGCTGTGTCTTGATCTGTGATGGGGTCTAGCTTTCCAGTGCAATATTATAAGAAATACTTTGGTAACAATGGCACAGAGTCTGAGAGAACCCCCCCCTCCCCATTATGTTTTTTCTAAAGTTATGGTAGATCACAGCTTTATGTTGCTCTCTCTCTTGCTGTGAGACAAATCTTTAAAGTAGTCCACGACTGTTGTGGCAGGAGAGTTTGGCCTGTCCCTGCAACACCACATGACCATTGGCTTTCATTATGTACCTGTGTATGTGTGTTTTCATCATGTACCTGTGTGTGACAAAAACTATGGAAAAAGTCATTGACGGTTAATGTGGATAACAGAATCCACATCATTAATGGCCTATAACAACATTAAAAACAAATATTTAACAATATGTATTCCTCTGGTATCAATTTGCTGCTAGTAAGACTGAAAAAACTCGAGGAACAATTTTAGAGACGGATAATTTTATCATTTTTATACTGACTGATACTAAGATTTGGTTCATTTGCTGATCTTTTTGTTCTTCTCTGTTAGCTTTGATTAATGGTAGACAGAGGGATGATTTGTTCTCTAAGCTTGGAATATATGACTTCCACATAATGAGGAGAAAATTGAAATCAAAATATAGTACTTTAAGACTTCCTCTCTGTCACTCTGTCTTTATTTTGTCTGAATCCCAACTGCTTCCCTCCTCGCTCTTTATCTGTTTTGCACCCATGCTTAAATCCTTCTTGTCTCTCTATGTGTCTTCCTGTCTCTCCACGTCTCCCTCACCTCCTGAGCAGCAGTTTGGGGTGGTTTTTGCTCTCCAGGTTTCTGTCTATCAGGTCAGACAGCAGCTGTTTCAGGACTCCGGTGGCGTACTCCATCTCCCCCTGCAGGGCCGTCATGATCAGAGATGCCACATTGCCTCGGTCCCGCATTGAAAATGACCTGGAAATGCATTAAAACTGTTAACAATGTGTCATATAAATATTTCATAAATGCTATCACCAGCTTTTGTTGAGTCACATCCAAGACTTTAAAAAACATGTGCACCATTAACCTCATAACAGTTCATTTAAATATTAATGCACATTTAATCTTAATTAAATGGTGTTATAACTCTGTTTTGCCATAAACCATTTGGCTAAGTGCTTTGCAGTCATTTTAGAGCTGCTAAAATGTTTTTACTCTGTTTATCAATTTGCCTTTCCTGTCCTAATCCGAGGCAAAGCACAGCCTTTCATGTCATATTAGTAAAATTAAACAGGTGATAATGGCACATTTTCCCAAAGAAAAATAATCCTTTTGTTCTGCAAGAGAAAAACATTTTTGTCTGAAAACTTTTACCCAGCATTTATAAAAAAAAACATCAAAATTTGATGTTCATTCCTGAATAGAACAGATGCAAGTTTGGTTTCATCACAAGGCAGCAGTTGAAGTGTTTACTATATTGAGAGCACCATAGATTTCACAGGCAGTTGTTAACCAAAACTAGCAACCTCTCAACTGCTATAATGACCTTCCTCCATTTATATAATCCTGAAAATATTCCGTGGGTATATGCTAAAACTAGTGAATGATATTGCTTTTATGTCAGTTACTTTTCAAAAGATATAGATTCATAGTACATGTTCATGTACTAAAAGCAAAAGAATCTATATCTGGATAAAAAAAAAGAAAGACACACACCTCTGTGCTTCCAGGGTTCGTATGAATGTCAACAGGAAATGCTTCTTTGTCAGCAGCTGGCCAAACAACGTCAGCGCCTTCTCAACATTTGCTTGGACCTGAAAAAAGGCACATAGACACACAAGTTACAACAGGGACTAATGGCAGTACTCTCTATATACAAACATTTCTGTTTTTGTTTTTGCATTATTGAAAGATGAGTCTTCTGTCTCTTATAATCCTACATTTTCCCAAACAACAACACATAATGACAAGTTACAACAGCGTCTTTAAGGCTTGTTTTCCTTCAGTCTCTGTCCTGTTACAGTGACTTCCCATAACAAAAGAGAAATACCGCTTTTTCTCTGTGAACTTGCATACAGTGGAATGACAAGTTGATTTTTTGAAGTGGCCAACCTTGCGAATTAAAAAATTAGTAGTTGCAACAAAATTCTTCAAGCAACCACCTAACTAATCTTTCAGCTTGCACAGTTAGAGACACCCATGAGAACATTGTGTGAGTAAAATCAAATGCCAAATATTGAAAATAACATACAGATTCTGAACACATTTGCAAGCAGATACTATTTTCTTCTCACCGTATGATGAGTTGAGATTGGCTTATAAACAGCAAGGTAAGACTGATTGGCTACTCTCTCTCTCTCTCTCGCTGCACTGCTGTGTGTTGCTTTCTAAGTATTTCTCAGTTGTTGCTCTCCAAATGACTTTAGCAGACAATTTGACATAATTGTCTTCTTGACATCAGGGGGTGGATGGCTCAAAGCATCCTCCAGTTGAATATCGATAAGACGAGAATATTAATCTTCGGTCCTGAGCAAGTTGCACACACACTTTAGCAGCCTGGGCTCTCTGTGCAGTAACATGATGTATCTGTCTATGCATCTTTAATACCAGGATATTTGTCATTGCTGTTTGACAATTCTAATGCAATAACGAATACAAACATCCCATTTTGACAGCTCAAATGTTAAAGAAAAATCGGACTTTCCCAGTCATTGTAATCTGAATCTTTTAATAATGCTTCAACAACCTCACAAACCCGCTGTCACTGGAAACTCTGGCTGCTCAATCTGTTCAAGGAAGTTTCCAAAAATGTCTGATCAGGCTGGCCTGAGCCAGCCCAGCACGAGATTCTTCTGTCAAACAGAGAAGGAAGGGAGTGATGGAGAGGAGGGAAAGGAGAGAAAGGAGGGAAGAAGCATCAGGGTGTGTGTGCCAGGGTTGGTGACAGAGTTGCGCCCTGCTTGTTCCACTGGCTGGCACCTGTCACTCCTCATCAACAACACACTAAACCCCCCGAAGACACCTCTCTGTCGCTCGCTCACTCGCTCGCTCCATCTTCCTCACCGCTCTAATTCTCTCACTCGCACTTATTGTTGACTGTTTCACATCACTGGTCTTCTCCCATTTTAATTTCTCTTGCTCTTTGTCTTTGTGTGTCTGTCTCACACATATGCACACACAAACACACATTAGTTCCACCTATCTCTCTCTCTCTCTCTCTCTCTTTCCCTTTCTCTATCGTCTCCTTTTGTACCATTGTAACATCTATTCTCTCTCCCCTCCAATGTGTCATAATAAAGTGTCTGGGCCTCTCTCTAAAGTGCTAAATGAGATTCTTGGGCCTCCAGGGTGGATACTGAGTGTGCTGTGTGTGTGTGTGTGTGTGTGTGTGTGTGCGCGTGTGTTTGAAAAGAGAGAGTGAGAGCAAGAGAGAACGAGAGACAGATGGAGATTCACGTACATACAGAGTCTTTACCGATTTTCAAAGACTGAGTTAGGAAGTGTTCATCCACATATCTGCAAGACTGCGTATGTGTGTACATGTACTGCATGTAGTGCATGTGTGTGTGGGAGCATAGCTGGTGTGTAGTGTGGCTGTCTGGCTTAAGGGAGAGAGCAGTCACACACAGCAATAAAGCTAGGGGCGTTGGTTTACACAGGCCATTGGATTACACCCCTGGGGGAAATACAGAGGCAAGAGGAAGGAAGTCTGGACATAACTATAAAATACGGAAAAGCCCAAATACATCTGCCTGACACCTCGAGTTAAAAGGTGCACTGCTGCTTTTTGGAACTTGGATCAGGGGACATCTTACCAACAGTGTCATGTCTCTGGTAGAGATGTTGATCTGTTACACATGCTGCAACTTTAGCATATGTACAGTATATCCTTACAGTGACTAGCGTTAGCCAAAAAGTCAAAAAAAAAAAAAGTCTTTTGGGAACTGAAAGGCTGACAGGTAGATCAAACCTGCAGGGCGTGACTTGTGTTACAGAGTAAGTGAACAAAAAAAGGTTTAAAGGTTTCCAATTTTGTTTACAGAACTTCTGAAACGTCAGGTCAAAGAATCAAAGCAGTTCTGTTTTGGATCTGTTTGTGTGGACTGTGTGTTTTTGTAGTTCAACAAGGCTTGGTTGAAGCCTTTGATAAACTGCCAAAAAACGAGCCAACGAGATGCAGCAGCGAAACAGTACTGTACTGTATTTTGAAACAGTTTCGTTACTTTATATTCATGTAATAAATAATGTCAATTAGATGGTAATCTGCATGAGAAATAAAGAAAAATAAAAAAGGGTTATAATAATCATCAAATCAATAATCAAAACCCAACCCTAGTCCAGGGCACACTTGAGTCTTCACAAGTGACAAACAACAATATGACCACAAATCAGGTATATTTCCAGAAAAATATTAGTTGATGAAATTATTTTGATAACTATTTAATATGAGGTACACCATAAATTATGTTACAAGCTTTATGTAAGCATGTAAAAATGGTAAACTAAATGAAAAGGAGGGAAAATAAGCAGTTTTTCCTCAGATTTTGCATTATGACTCGTTTTATGTAAAAGGTTTAGCAGTCTCTGAAGACCACAGTGGGCTTTTCCTATATCCAGAGGTAATTCTATTATGTTTCAGTAACTTACCCCTCTAGCCAAAAATAAGAAAGGATGAATCACTGAGAATGACTCAAAAAAAAAAAAAAAAAAAAAAGCAGAAATGGCAGCTATGAGACCACCCAAAGGACTATTTTTTCTAGGAATATAAATCTACTTTCTGGATTAGAACGATTAAATGAAGCTGTAAAAGGTCAAACAAATTATTCCTTGACGCCAAAAAGTCAGTGCTCCAATCAAAGTCAATGGAGCAGCACCAGATTCTACATCTTAATGATACAGCTGATTACAAACTTGGCTCTCTGGTTTGTAGCTTTAGAGGAGAGTAGTTCATGTTGACATACTATTAATTCTACTTCCCTCGGTCTCAGCGGTAAAACATGTTTATAAATCGGGGTGCACTATCGCCATTCAGCTGTGCTGGCAAGGTGGTTGCATGTACTGGCTTAATTAATAACTTAACAGTGATGTATAATGCAAGTAACAATCCTACTAACCCTTAATCTTGTTTCTCCCCCTCTGCTCTAATCCTCTTGCCATATTCCCCTTCACCTTTTCTACAAACCTTTTTACATCTCTTAATCTTTACATGTATCTTAGACAATGTTACTTTTCTGTCAATTTCAAGCAATCCTCAATTTAAAACTCTACTTCTCTGCATCAAGAGAATATGGTGAGCATTTGTCCAATGAGATCAGACTAATGATGATACTAACGCTCTTGAAAAGTCATTTGCATTCATTGAGACAAACTGAATACATTAAGACAAAGTAGGTAAAATATAGGCTATGTGATTAAGACGAACCACGTCTGGAGCTCTTCTTGCTTCATATCTCAGACTGTTAGAGAGGCTTGTGTTTGATGAAACCTGTCATGGGATAATGGCTATGAAGGTATTAAGCAGTAAAGCCAGAGGGACATTTTCATGCCATTAAATCCAACTTTGAGAGTAGTTCCCTGAAATATTTCTCTTCATGTAACAACTTGAAGTGAACTCCTACTCTACATGCGTATTACTAGTTAGCATAAGCAGCTACTGTAAGTTTCTACCTCATGTTAGTTTATTAGTGCAGCGGCCTAGTGTAGTTCTTGGTTCCATTGCAATTGATTATTGATGGTTAGTTTGGTTCAGTTTTAAGTTTGGTTGGTGGTGTACTGACCCGTACCTCCATCTCCTTGAGCACAGGGTGGTCCTCAATGCCTGGGAACAGGACCCTCATTGCATAAGTCCGATAGTCCAGGAAGGGAATCCCAGCTCCATCCAGCTCCTGGGTCAGCTCATGGATGTCTGTCTGAAGCTCGGCAAAGGCTACAGAGAAAAAAGGCAGGGGGACAAATAAGGTGACAGGATGAGAATAACAATAGTGAAGGTGATACTGTTTTTTTGTTTGTACACAGAGATACAGTAGCAACAGCACAGCCATTTTACATCATATCGAGTTTTAAAATCACTGCTTTGTGATTTTAATAGTGTTAATTTGTCATTTTTATAATTTGTCAAAAGCCCTGCTAGTAGACCCTGTACTATAATGCAGTTTATTTTTTACCAAATAGTCCCATTAACTACTCATGCCTAGTCATTAAGGCTCATTCACATCAGCATTTAAAATGGCAAAATTTAGTGGAATCACAGTGATCAGTGGATTCACATGCAGGGGCGAAGTGAATCTGACCAAATCAACTTTGTTGAACTTTGACATGCAAATTTGTGCAGTTGACTAAGAGTAAACTGTCTTGACAGTGCTGTTCTTTGAGGGCACAAAGAGCTGGAGAGCTCTGGTACTTTATTGTGTTGCACCATCAACTTTTATTTAACCCACCTCTGCCTGTGTATAAACTGCTCCAAAAAAGAGATATAAGTCACTACTAGTGATCGGTTGTTGTCTATATAAATGCTGTTTTTGTAGTGTGTGTGTGTGTGTGTTTTCCCCTTGTATTATTTGGATTGACCAATTGCCTTAGCACTGCATTCCTTGTCAATGCTAACTCCAAGGACCCAAATCCTTCACTGGCTTCCTACTTGAAAAATGCACAACCAGGAGAAATGAACCTGTTTTTTCTTTATATTGGCAGTGACATTTGGTACTATTATATCTGTGATACCAGCTGGGCCATAGAAAGCACCTCCTTGCTTGCTTGGACTTGCTTTGATAAATTAGAAAGGGGTAGATTGATGCTATCAATCTACACCATATCAATTTCATTACACTATGAAAAGCAGAGGTTGAAGGGTAATTCAGTAATTATATGACGCGCCCACATTATACTAAATTCATGGCAATGATAACAAAGACAGTGGATATAAAAACTACACCAAAAGATGTTGCTGTAAGTGTGTGACAGCGAGGAGTCAGCACTGTAAACTGGATATATGGGTCAGATGAAGAACCTGCCAGAGACAAAGAAGGGAGGCAATGCAGACAGACAGTGCAAACAGTGCATAATTTCAGGTAGAGTGTCTGTGTCTTATAAAAAGGGCTAGACTGTAAGGTTGGGAAATAAAGGTCAGACATGATGAGGAAAGAGGCCCACAAAGGCAATAAATGAGAACTAAAACACAGTCAAGACAAAGGCAGGAGGGAATACAGGGACAGATATATATAAACAGATAATAACATCCAAAATCAGCAATTCAGTTGCTTTTGGTAAAGGACATGTTTTTTTGTGTAGTTGAAAAAGCATATATTTTTGCTACAATGTTGTGTCTAACTGAGAAACTTCAAAATACATAAAATCCTGAGATAATGCTTCCACGTTTCAGGATAGGAAGGATAGGGTTGCAAAATGTAGCGAAGTGATTTGTCTTCCTTGGTGTCTTAGAACCGACAAATTCAATCATTGCTTGTCCAAAAAAGACCCAAAACAATGAAGCAAATAGGGAAAGCTAGCTCGGGGAGAGAAAGACAGAACCAAGAGACAGAAAACAAAGTTCCTGAAAAGGAAAGTCAATTAATTGCATGAGTGGATAATTATTAAGAGAGCGACGGATGAGTTTTCATGCATAATTTCCCCCAGCTGTTATTGGACTGGTTGGTCCACAAGAGAGATGGAGAGGAGAGGAAGCAAAGGAGATAAAAGAAAAAAAAAGGAGAAGGGATAGGAAAGGAAGATCTGGAGGCAAAAGAAGTGAGGATAGTAAAACTGAGAGGAAAGGAAATTCAGAGGACATGAGTGATTAGGACTAAGAGGAAAAAGAGTGAAAGGTAAACGGAGAGGTAAAGGTCAGACCTGAGGAGAAGTGGAAAGTAGAGTGGAGAAGTGGAGGTGAAAGAGGAGAAAGACAGAGGCAGAGGAGAGGCAGATTGGGAGATAAAGGCAAAGAGGAGAGTGGAGTTAAAGAGAGGAAAGGCTGGGGAGTAAAGGAGACTCAAATTAGAAATTGGTTTGTTTCCTTTTTCTCTACTCCATTATCTACTCCCCTTTTCTGTCCGTTAATCAGTCCATTATTAATTGCTCAACAATGGTTGTGCCAGAGATGGCAAATATACTGTACGCCCACACAATATTCTTTTGTGATTATCAGGCTTCAAAAATAAGTCAAAATAATACATCAGGATACCTCAAACATAGTTTAAGTCAAGAGTTTTATCACCATTTATTAACATTAAATTATCATTAAACTACAGGTAACAATCTCAATAATACATGCAACTGTATTTTCATTGAACTCCCCCAATGTTAAAAAAACAGACAAACCAAGAACACATGAAGATATATAAATATAAGAATATAAATCAATGTCTCACTGTCACCTGATTGTGTCACATGATATTGATTCAACATCTAGTTCATAAGAGCTTCTACTTCAGCTGCTATAAACACTGTATCTGGTAGATTTTTCCTGAGAAATTCCTCATGTGTTTCTGCTTTGAGTACAAAAAGTAAAGAGCACAAACTAAACAAACTCTGGGAGGTGTAGTACAAAAATGCCACAGCAATGAACAGCCCATGATTGTTTCCATGTTGTCCATTTTCCATTTTGCACAAAGAATCTCAAAAACATCTCTATTACCTCCCCTGAACAGTGACACTTGCCAGTCAGCCGTTGTCATTTCTAATGTGTAACTAATTATCCATGTCTGCTAATATGCTAGTTTGGATGATAGTCGGTGTGATGTCTGCTCACAGATGACTGAACCAAACGTCCCCTGTCTCTTCCCCTCAAGACTCTTAAAGCGATGCCGACCTCACGCGCATACACCTCCTTTTGCTATCACACACATGGCGGACCGCCCACTTCATCTGTTCCTCCGCCCACACACACTTTCTTGTCCCTGAAGGCCAGCTGGGAGTGCAGCAGGCAGGGCGGGGCGCTTCGGGTGGATGGGAATAAGGCCATGCTTGACTCCCTGGAAAACTGAATGCTTTTATTTCTATTGACTCAAATATTGTCTCACGGAGGAAAGAGTCAGGCTTTTCTAGTTGTGTTTCTTGAAAAATGGCAACATCTTAAAATGTGGTACCACAAGGCAAGGTAAGAACACATTTCTGAAAATGTCACCTCAGTCAGAAAATGATCGCCCTGAAACTGCAGCACTTTCAATGAAAAGCTGTCACAGTTTGTGTCTGACAACTGATCCTCGGTGGCTAATAGAGCTGTGACTCTGTGTCATGAGTGCAGTGTAATCATATTACAACCTTGTACCATTACCATCGAGTGTAAACACATGGGCTGTCCATACATCAGTCATCCACACTCTGCTAAAACTCACATAAGCTCCTTCTCACACCCTCTCAGCGTCTCGTTCAAGTGTGTCTCTCTCTTTTACCTCTCACCTCTACTTGAACAATCTCCTTGTTACTTTCACCTCTCTCACTACCTACCTCCCAGCACTCTTTGTATACCGTTACTTTTTTGCTGTTGTGTTTTCAATCTGAGGTACAGATGGGTGACTGACATGTTAGACAGCACTTTCCACCACCATCATCAAAACACCAAAGTGGGAATTTCTTTGGAAAAATGATGTCCATCCCTTCAGTAGAGCTCTTCTGGCAGCTCATGGTAGAACAACACCATCTGTGTGTCAACATGGCATACCTGTGAGTGACACATCCTGCATACTGCACTGCACCATTTGATTTGCCTGCTGACTGTAACTGGAACTATATTTGTTGTGAGTTCCTTCTGTTTGTATGTTTCTTCTTATTTTGTATGATTTTATATCAACTCTGAATTCTGGTAAACTTTTTTTTCAATTTGCTATGACTCAGCTGTGCATTTGCCTCAGTAAACATACCCTGCAGAAAACCTGTTGTCAGTGATGATGCATCCAGTTATAATTGATTGCATCTCTTGCTCTCTGCAGTTTCATTCACATTTCCAAGTATCTGTCTCTCTATCTCTATGTGATTCTTTGGCTAAAAATTGTCCCTTGGGCACTCAAGCCTACAGGAATATCCTTGTGTGTGGCAGTTGTGCAAATTATTAAGTCTGGGAATACTATCTTAGATATTTTAAACAGAAAATAAACAGCTAGCCTGGCTCTGTCCAAAGTAACAACCTACCTGCACCTGTAAAGCTCAGTAACTAACACAATATATTTCATTTGTCTTGTTGTCAGGTTGCCAGACAACCAGCAGAGACTCCAAGAAATCACTGTGCCTGGCTAAGAAATAGTGTTGCACATTAACCCCCTCCTAAAAACTATATCTTGTTTTTACACTTCAGTTTTTATAAATAAACTAGATATAATGTGTTAATTAGTGTTAGAGGTGCATATCGGTGGACTTTGTTTCCTTTGGGCAGAGCCAGGCTAGCTGTTACCCCGTGTTCTCAGTCTTTATGTTAAGCTAAGCTAACTGGCTGCTGGGTTCAGCTTCATATTTGCTGTACAGACGAGAGCAGTATTTACCTTCCTCATTTAACTATTGGCAAGAGAGCTAATAGGCGTATTTTCTCAAATGTCAAACTATAACTAATACCTTATTTAGACTACAACTGTACATAAAGTAGATACAGAGTTTTTCAAAAACTCCTTGATTCTAGTGATCTACATTATTTTTTAAAAACCTGATACTTATTTCAGGTTCTCTGAACAGTTAAACTGTTGTGAAATGATTGTATCATATTGGTACACTCTGGTGTACTCATTTAATGGAAAACAAAATTCTCTAACTGAGTACCAGAATAAAGATATTAACACACACATAACTTTTTGTTATTTGGAGTCTTTGGAGAAAGTTTAATTTGGAGTAAAACTGTAAATAAAAGTTTGGACACACAGTGTTTTCACTGCCTACCTTCTTTACACTCCAGGGCCACTCTAGACTCCAGGTTGTCCATCTGGAGCTGAAGACGTTTCAAGGTGCGGTCAGCGTCCCTCGACTTCCTCTTATAGGCTATCAGCACAGCGATGATGACCAATAGGAGCAAACCGCCACCCCCCTCCGATGCCAATGATGGCCGGAAGTGTCAGCAGGCTGTCTGAGTAGATGTGGAGAGTGCCGGGGGAGTACTCGAACCCGCCAGCACGGATCTGAACACACACACACACGCGCACACACACACAAACAACAGTTTTTAAATGATCAAGGGAGAAAATGAATACAGAAGTTCCTCCAACTCCCAGCTTTATTTACACAGTTACACAGTCATTCACCAGAGAGCTTCTTAGTACAACCTCCCTCCTCTGCTGCAGGCCACTGAGCAGCTGCATGATCAGAGCTGGAGGTTCAGTGCGTTGCTCAAAGGCAGCTCCACAGCAGTTGTTACAGGAGAGGAAATTGCTACTTATTTACTTTTTACCTGAGCACATTTTCCCAGCCAGTTTGGGGATTAGAACTAGCGCCTTCCTGAGAGACATAAAAAACCGGGCAGCGGTCATTTCTCCCGCAGCAGATGGTTTGAGAATATATTAGGTGGTCTGAAGAGATCGAAAGTTGGTGGTCTGATGAAAGAGAAGTTGGTTGACCCAATTTCTACCTCAAGGATCATTAAATTTTTATCTGCTCTGTACTCACTCTAAACAGGCCCATCTTTGACAGGATTATGCTGGGGAGGCTTACATCACCTTGACTGCTGTGAACATTTCTTGTCGGAAAAGGTTTTCGATTATGCCTTTAGGGGAGCAGCTTCAGAGGGCTCTGGTAATGAAGATCTCAAAAGTTGACTCGCTCAGTCCTATTAATGATTTTCACCTTCTTCTACACTGTCTGCAGATATTTAGGTTTTAAGAAAGTATTTATCGCTATCAACTTTAATAACGTGATCGTGGTCAGAAAGTGAACGCTGTACACGTGAACATGATTAAAGCAATGCAGTGGAGGTAGTCAAGTCATATACGCAGAAATAGACACATAAGACACCCAGAACACACACACAAATATACACCATACACATAGTCACACTCAGTATAAGTAATCAAACAAAGTAATCACCAGCATTTAAATCTCTCCCCAAGGAGCCATGGTAATTATGGAAAGTCAAACACATGTAATTTTTTTTTTTTCCTGACTAACTACATTTAGTGCGTCTCAGTGTGCAGCATTTCTCAGAGAAAAAAAAAAAAACACACACACAGCACAGGAATCCATCAAATCAAGCTATCCACCAGGGGGGTTGATAACCGATTCAAATGAGGTGTGATTATGCACTTTGAAGTTCTTGTAAGTGCACTTTCATGTTAACATTATCAAAGTCTGATTAAAAAATAAAATAAAATAGAGACGCTGTTATATCAATATCAATGTAGTCAATACCTACAAATTAAATTTGCAATAGTAGAGACAATTACACTTGTTTGTATAAGATTAAGCTGCCAATTAGCTGTGCAGACATGATCAGGTGGCAAAGAAGTTGGAGCTAAATGAACTTGTGCAAAGTATAGATCATTTCAGGAGATTAAATGTCAATATGAGGATATTAATGAAGTTTGATATGTAGCCAATACAGTATGTTTCTTGTAGTTAACAGTACATGATACTGCATTGATGTTGGATATGGAATAACTTAGGGTGTGGAGTTAGACAGAACTCTGTAGCCTGCTCCTCATCTCCGCTTAAGGCTAGTAGGCTACATTAGCCACTACTATTAGCATAAACACACCCAAATCTGTACAGTCGAGGTAAATCAAGTCTATTTGCATGGTGGGTAATGTAGGCACCAGGTATTGACATGAGGGAGAATGTATAGAATATAAAAGACTTAGATGATGTTATAGGTGTGCTACTTCAATATTGATTAATAAGTGGTACAAATGAGTTTATGTTTCACAGAAAATCCAATCTTTCTGTAAAGCTAGAGTATAACAGAGCACATTACTAGAGCAAATTAATACTGTATGTTGGCTGTTTCGGCATGGGATGGGATTTGGTGGCCATCAAAACACATTTCTCTCTTGACATTTGGAAATTTAACTCAGTTCAGAGTGGAGTTCCAAAACATTAACAGGAAATATGTCACAGTAGGAAAAACACAGGTGGAAATAATAAAATTAATGATGGCTGAATTACATTTAGCTGCTTCAGTTTCAGGGTCCTGGTATTTGTGCATACTGGCTCACTGTCACGGTTTACTGGGACACTTGAATAGAACAGAGGGTTTAATGTTATTAATAACACCTGTGCTTTTTCTGCATACTGCCACAATAAGAAAATCAGAAAACATTTTTGAAGGTCCCATAAAATGAATAGGGGTCTGACATGTTTCCACAGGGAGACACTTGATTTAAATATTGATGAGAATTCAAATGTTTATACTGGAGAAATGGAAACAAATTTGTAGATGAGCCTTATGTATGTTGCCACTTCATGTGTTATGTTAAGGACTTGCTGTTTTTCACCCAACCTGTGCTCGCATATTGAATATACAGAACTGCATTAAATGTGAAATGAATCACCAAAAAACAATGTTAGAATTCTGAAATATGGAGGTGTGGGGTTGCATTGTTACCCCTCGCTTTGCCAACTGGTATCTATTATCTAATTTGAGGTCACTGGTATATCAGATACAATTAACCGGGGGGGAAACATATCCCCAGATGACATGAATGCAGCAGAAACATAACCAGTGTAAGTTGGTGACACATTTTCGAGGCATTTGTCTATTTTTATTCTCCTGACAGACTGAAGGACTGATGGAGGAACTTAAAAAGCTGAAGGCCAAAACAACAAGCAAGTTTCTTTAAAAACTCAAGGGAGGCACACAGCTGCCAACACACAGCTGAGCATCTGAAGGGACGTGCAAACACACATCAAACGTTTCTTACTGTACACCCACACATGCTCACAAAAACACACACAAGCTCAGTGTGTCTGGACACCCATTGGGGTCCCCTGTATGTAGGTCATTCTAAATGGGGAATATTATTGTGCTACATCTGTGCCATTTCATTCATTTCATTTCATTTATTTAATGTTTATTTATTAGGGACAGATACAGTATACATAGAGAATTGCACCGCAGTGATCCAATGCAATGCATCACAGCATTACAGCTACAGCTAATTTCCAATGCCCGTCCCTGGAAGGGCCTTTAAAATAACAGACATTCTTCATCTCATCCTTCTCTGCAGCACTCCGCACAACGCACGCAGAGACAAAGTTGCGCACATAAACACAAACACATGAGCACTCGCATGCTCACACATACACGGGAAACAAACACACACTAACACTGCATGTAGTAACACACACAGACAGCAGAAGAGATAGGAACAGACAGCTCTATTTTTTCTTCGGCTATTGTCAGACGAAGGACTAACTCCACCACCCCCGCCAACACATCGCATCGCTTCGATATTCAACATGACATTTTGTTCAAAAAAAAGAGAAATGGGGGGGTAAAAAAAGAAAAAAAAAATCAAGAGCGTTCCACCTTGGAGCTGGCTGGTTCTGTTGAGAGCTATCATATTGAATTACATGGATGTGCTGTCAGTGGCTTTCTAGGTATATTGGCTGTAGCTAGCGGGAGTAAATGTCATAAAGATATAGTGAAATGACTGTGAAAGGACATTGGTGATAAGTTTAAAAGGGGAGGGGTGGGGGTTTGAGTGGGTGTACTGACGGGATATTCAGACAAACATCCAAATATATTCAGAGTGAGTGCTGTGTCGCCTGGCTGAGGTTTGACCTTCCTCAATACAGAAGCTCCGGGAGCTGCGCGGTGATTTTGAAAGTCTGCTCCAGTCAGAGTGAATCAGGGATTTCAGTCTGCAGTCTGTTGACAGCTCAACATTTTGGACAAGTACAAGCTGAATGGTTGCTGCGGGACGCACTTCTAAGCTTGTTCTTTGACTTCCTGCACTTTGCTGTATCGAAATGTCAGAAAATATGATACACAAGTAATGAAAATGACATCGACAGCATTCGCACTGTGGGGAGTGGTAAAAAACTAGTTGCAGTTTGTGACACAGCACATAACTAGGGAAAACTCAGTGTAACTCCATGATGACGTGGCAATGACTTTCAAAATGCTAGGATTTGCTGAGAGTTGGACAAAATTTGCACATCAGAAAGGTTTATACAGTGAACAAGGTTCCTGGATTAGAGTTTACAGGCGAGTTTAGTGTATGCATATCAGTGGCATCCTGGAGAAACAATTCTAATCTTAGTACCACCTTTTATGTTTCTGCATAACTCTAGGACAAAGCTGCAATGTTGACAGTGCTTTCTCATGGACATAAACTGTAGCAAGAGTGGGTACGCACACTTTTCTTATCTCTTACTAAATATGTCAGACATAATTTAGCTCTGTTTGCCCACAGTCCGTTCTAGTTAATTTTCTAGTCTTATGAATAAACTGCTCTGAATTGATAGAGCCAGGGCCTATTATTAGCCTGCTGTTAGTTGTGAGAAGTAGGTATAAACCTAATGCTTCAACATTTTATTTGCCATGTAAGCACAGGCAAGGTTTATGACCAAGAAAGAAGCACTGCATTTGCCTCCATTCCTGATGCACAGTTACATAATGTACAATCTACAATGCAGGCCACATATTCATGATTTACTTCCAAATGTTTTTTTTTTTTTTTTTTAATACAAGCTTTGTTTACTTCTTCCAATTTATGTCTTGTTCTAAGGAATCATGCAACCTGCTTAATCTGGTGTGGATGGCATGGTTCGTATTGGCATGTTTAACGGGAGTCTCAGAATATGACAAATGTGAGATAGTTTGGGGTATAACGCTTACTTAAGTGTGGATGCAGGGACAGATGAATATAGAGCAGTGGGGACGAGTGTAGCTTGGATTGGAGTTGAGCGTGGGTGGAGGATTGGCTTAAGGATTTACTGAGGGTTAGGTACATTATATTCTGTGTACTAAATGTCTACACCATCAATGTAAAGTGAAGCTAATAAAAATACATGAAAAATGGAGACAGCACAGAGGGACTTGAAAACCTCTCAATTCCAAAACCAGCAGCACCTGCAGCAGAGAACTGCTGATGCCTGCGGATGTGGATATGCTTCAGTGGCTACAAAGAAACACGGTTTTCCATCTGCGCACATGTCTAAAGGTTCATTCCAAGGGACACCTCAGCCCTAATGGATTAAACTCAACATTAACAGCACAGCAAGGGTGCAAAGTCTGCAGATCTGTTCTTTGTATTTTGCATGTACAGCCATAAATGTATCAGGGTTCTGGTTCCTGTGAAAAAAACTTCCACTGTCTGATTTTCAGCAACAGGCTAGCTGAAGGCCAATGAAGATCAACATGTTGATTAAGCGTTACATATTTAATAGCAGTCTTGGTATGCAAGCTCAATGGAGCGTATCCTGAATCTGTCAGAGGAAATTGTATAGAAAAGACACAAGGGTTTATTCACATAACTAAACAACAAGGTTAGAATGACATTATGGGCTGAGATTGTCAGACTAGAACATTTTCATATTCATAAACACGAATAACTGGGTCAGTGTGGATATACCAAGATGATTTTTTTTGTCATTTTATAAATTGCTTTTAGAATATATCCTGCAAACTGAAAACTGACCCAGTAATTTAATGAATAAGAAAGAAAATTATATTAAGAAAGAAGTCTACCATGAAGGTCTCAGCCCATAACATCCTATTTTTCAAATAATCAATTCGATGCATGCTGGAGCAAAAATGGGACAGCAAAGAGCTAAATTTTAGTGAGTCAAAGAGGCTGTTTACACTTGGTTTTAAAATGCATTTCGGTGATCCGAACACAAGTGGACAGCCAATACACATCACTGTTCACACCTGTGTCTATCATGTGTCTCCAAGCTGACCACCAGTTGACCACGTGTATTCAGATTTCATTACTGCCTACGTCAGTCAAAGGGCCAAAGGTCAATGGGCCTCATGTACAGTTAGTATGACAGTCTGTCGCCAGACAAGCGCCAGATTTGTTTTGCATGGGCTGGCTCAAGAAAACAAAAATGTTTCAAGAACTAATATATATGTACGGGCTATTCCAACTGTTGAGATTGGCAGGACAAAGTCATTTGGCATTGGTGCGCTGTAAGAAAAACAACCCCCTGCATTGATGATGTATTTTCGTGTTACGTCTTTGTCGGGGACACATTAGCATTTACACTACAAAACATATGTGGTCAAATGCGTCCCAGACCACCTCGGCGAGTGTACACTTGTATTTAGCACTGTCCACTTGTGATCCGATCGCCCAAGACGCATTTTAAAACCAAGTGTAAACAGGGTCAAAGTCATAACAGGTCCAAGTGATCTGACCGTGACTTTGTGCTGTCCGGTGAGGTTGGGCCATTCACACAGCAGCTGGCTCTCAGACAGGGTGAGGACGCAGGGAGTCTCTCCAATCAGCACCGTGTAGTTCAGGCGACTGTTACCTGGAGCTGCTGGGATCAGGTTACGACCCTAAACACAGACAGAGAGAAAAGCGATGAGGAGAGGCGTTCAGCTCATGTATGCATACTTTCTTTTCATACAGACATTTGTATTGACCATATTGTAGAAAAGATTGTTATAAAATATTCTATTTAAATACAAAGTGAGTGAGGTACCACCTTTTACTTCAAATGACTTTCAACTGTAACCCTCTCACTGGTTGTTCAATATTACTGAAATAGTTTTCCTCTAATGAGATTATTTGAGGAAAATCATAGTTGTTACTGTAAATGAGTAGAGACAAACGAGTCACTGACAGTAAAATTGCTTATTTAACCTTGTTAAAAGGTTATTATATTATATACAGTATATTTTCTATACTTTTATTGTTAAAAAAATCGAAAATGACAAAAACAGTAATGTCTGTCTCAATACTTTCTGACTTCTTTACCCTGACTATGACACACAGCCCCAAGCCCTTTCATTCCTAATGAAGACACACATCTTTAATAATCATTTAAAAGACAAAATACATAGTTTAATTTTTCTAAAGCCTCAGTAATTTCCTGTAACAACTGGGCAGTGCAGTTTTTAGCAAACGTGACTCAAACAGGAGAAAATAGTGAGTATTTAGCAGAACGTGTATGTGTGAGATCAAGAATACAATAAAACTACAGATAATAACAATAATAACAATAAACTACACAATCATACTGTTTTTTTATTTATGCTGGATGTGTTGACAATAAAAAAATGTACAGACACTAGACTTATCCCTTAAATGCCCTGAAAACCTTCTTAATTAGCATCATAGTATGGGTCTTTGTTTGCCAAAGTTAAACAGCTTTGGTTATGTGTGTATTTGTGTTTTTGTTTTTCTTTCTCGTTAAAACATCTCCATGCACAAATGAGGATTGAGCAATATTTGAATTAAAATGTGATGGTGGTTGTTGGGTTGCTTGCTTATGTGCTCAGGCCACAGTCAAATATGATCAAACCACATCCACACAGTCCTGATGAAGCAGATTATCTGAGACTGATCAAACTCTAACTTTGATGGGTGGTTATTTAGTCATGAATATAACTTGTTTATTATTACTGAGAACTATTTAAGATTTGAAACCAGGTTTTTAGAGGCTTTAATAAGAAATTCTTTGTTTTATTTGCAAGAAATTGCAAATAAAATCAAAATCATCATTTGATTTTGGTTTACTGTATAAACTGTTTTGTAGGACGGAAAATTCCAATTTAGTATTCTGTTAATTCTGATAAACCAAGCTCAAAACTGTAAATGAAAAATAATAGAGGAAGATGAAGAGGAGGGAGAGGAAAACAGAAAAAGTGCACTCATGCAGTATATATACTACATAGAGGCTTCTAGGGAGGCACACAAACTCTCTCACCCACATAGACCAAAACTGTTTTGTTTTCTGTCCACTAAACTGAACACCACACATAAAGTCTACACTGGAGGTGTGTAAATTCTAACATTTGTCAATTTCAGTTCCAGTTTTCATTTCAATATCAAGTCCACTAGCAGTTCGAATTTGAAACAAACTATGTCTGTGATGGAAAGGGGAGCAGTGACAAGTGAAACGTGACCAGGAAAAATCAGGAGAGCTGGCGTGAGCACTGGATAGAGCGCAGAAAAGATTATGAGGAAGGTAGGACAGGATGAAAGGAATATACTTTAAAGTGAGAAAGAGAGAGGGCACGAGCAGACAATAGAGCTAGTGAGCGAGCGAGACAGACAGAAAAAGGGAGAGAGAGAGAGGAGATAGCTGCCGTGTCTCCCGCTGGCTTAGCAGTGGGACGCAGAGACAGACTCCGTTTTCCAATCCCATCGTCTCTGCAGGCCGCCACCCAACCCCACTCTGCAACCCTGTAAACATGCATCCCATTCCATCTTGCAAACACACACACACACACACACACACACACACACACACACACACACACACACACACACACACACACACACACACACACACACACACACACACACACACGCTGAGTTCAAGCCACGCATGCACTCGAGTTGCTGCCACACACAGAGCTGTTGCCACACATACACACGACAGTCAAGAAGCATCATGTGGGGATACGCTCTTAAAAAAACACAAACACACACACAGGAAAACACTCATGAAACACCAAGACCAGATAAATGTTTTCATTTTTCTCCTGCGAACACACCTCAGTAAAAACACACCCGACACTTCAGATGAGAAATTAATTGCGTGGCAAGCTCAGTGCACGCATCTTAGAGAAATGCTACCCCCGCACCCCACCCCGCCAAACTGCATTTTTGTCCATCTCATCAGCGCTTCCAATGGGTAGGCAGTTCCACCAACAAGCCAAGCAGGAGATTTGGCAATTACTGAGACTCTTTGCTAATAAATTATCATTTAAGAAATAAATTACGACGGTTACGCTGCTTTCAATCTCTTCATGGAAATAAACAGCGTCTCACACTCACTGTGATAACATAGGAGATAGTCAGGGTAAATTCTAGCAAAAGACAAAATGTGAATAATGGATTCAGTGTAAATGTGAACTAAAATCTAAATCTAATCTTAAATAAAATTATATAATTTCCCTTCCCTTATTGTGTAAAATGTACACACACATGAAAAATGATGGTAAATGCATTTCATTATTTTAAAGCACACTGTTCAGACCACATAGTGTGAGCAGTTATATGGAGAAATGATTGATATGTACACTGGAGACATTTTATTTTTACCCCCTTAAGTTATTTCCAGTCACTGATCTGCTGGTTATTTCAGTTAATTTCCTATTAGTAATAGCACATACATATTCGCTCAGAAACAGCCACTTTAATTCCTCTCCAATCACTCTTTGACTAAATATTTCAGGTGAGCTCCACAAGATAACGCAATGACACATACACACAACCCACAAATTGCCAATTAATTTCATATACTTATGTCCAATCACTGCTAATGAAAATGAAAACCAATATAATCCAAAGCTCTTAGACCATGGGCCTGTGTGCTTCCACGCTGCCCTTCTAGCACTAGAAATTAATTACACAACTTGAAAGGAGTGTTATTTAAGAGGGCTCGAGGCTGCAGAGAAGGACGGCAGTCAAAGAAGTTACTGTTAGTTACTGAAGGACAGAAATTGGCCTTGGAAGGTGTGGACGTTTGCTTTCAGCTTTCAATTATGAATTTGTGAGTTTTTTTTCCCCTCTGAGAGACCTTGTAAACACATTTGAGAGCTTTTTTTCCTTTATTGTCTGAACGAAAAATGCAGGTGAGTGTGTGTTTTTGTGCGTGTGTGTAGACTTTTGTCATTATTAATACAAGAAAGGTTCAATATGTTTGAGTCTCATGTAGTCGACCTGAAAGTAGAAAAACCTTGGGAGAAAAACATCTATCTACCACTACCTGAGACCCGAGTTCAAACTAAATATTTAGAAAGTGAGTGCAAGTGTACACACACATTCTGCGCGACATGATTGAATGTAAACACACTTTTTTGTATAACAGCATCAATATTTTGTTAAAAAAAAAGACTAGCGACCTTTAGTATCCATTATAGTGTTAGCTAAATCAACCTTTAGCTCTGTTTACACTAAAAGATCAGTTTTGTGCTTTAAAACAATCTTCTGTTACATAAAACACTTGACCGTTCACTTAACTCCCCAAACAACAATTATCTAATCATAACTTAGCATCCATGGCAGGTATGTTAAGCTTTGGATTTCCTAATATGCTGAAGTGGTGTGCATGAGGCTGTAGCAAGAGCAATACTCAACATTTAAAGGCTTTGGAGGGCTGTATCTCTTTTTTCTTAGCTTTTGCAAAGCCAAAAGCACAAGGGCAGAAGTGTAAGGAATGGATTATAGTGTGTTACTGTGTGTTTATCTGCTCTAACGTAAGATGCAAATGTTAGCATTCTTGGCTAAATAGTTTACTATCCACAAAAGTAACCGAGCATTTCTTCCAAGGAGCACACCATTTCAATTATACTACATTAGCTTGTGGGGTTACAGGTTACATTAAACTGCCCTGTTCACAACTAGCACATCCACTGTGTGGTTTCTCTCCACTGTGTGGGAGCTGGTCCTGGATGCTATCATAATTTAGGGTAACATTAGCAGCTCTGTCCTGCTCTTTATTAGATTTTCGGAGGGTGTACACTGCAGCCGTCCCAGCCAGTGTTGCTCAAGATAGAGTAACGTTTGCCAACACATTATTAAGTTGTCATCCTAAATAACTTTTCTCATATGATGTGAAAACATACTTTACTAGTTTCAAATTATGAACAAGTGTGCAAGATAAGCAGCTGAACAAGGGTATATTAAATTAAATAACAGTCTGATCCCACAATATCATTTATGAAGCCATCAAGTGCTATTTAAGACCATTTTACAGGTCTCATTTTGAAATGAGTCAGCTGGAAACATTAAAAAGTTAGTGAAGACAGCAATTTCAACCAACTCACCAACTTAAAGGACGGGTTCACAGTTTTTTAAGTCTGTCTTAAAACAACAGTCAGGTCCCCAAATGAACATTGAAATCCCACAAAGAGGGAATCTGAAGCTAAAAAGACAGATATCCACTTGATATGACTAACTCAGACTGCTGAAGCCTCATATAAGCTTCAGATCAACTTTTAAATGCAGACTTGAAAAACAGTGAACCTATGTTTTAATTAGCTACCAAGCTAAAGCAGATCAAATCTGCAAGTGACATATCATTTCAGGCGTCAAAATCGATGGTTGCTGGTTAGAAATGAGAAAGTCTGCGTTTGTCTGTCTCTGTTTGAAATCAAGGACCCATTGTTTCAAAAACTAAAAAGAATTTTATGTGGTAAATCTGCCTCATCATGGGGAACTGCATACGTGCCGTGTGAGAGCAGACAGCGAGGTAGGGATAGCAACAGTAACAGTTTCTTTTCTTCCCAAGTCATGTACTTTTATCATTTCAAGATGAGTGAAGGTCTACACAAGTAACTGTTTGTCCAGATTATTTTCTAACACCAAATAAATGTGACAGTTTCAATTCTGTGCAGGTGTCAATAGCCTTATTCCCACTGCACAAGCTGTCTAAAGGCAGTAGATATGTGCACTCAAGTCTCTTCATCTTCACAGCTGCATTGTAGAACAAGTCCCTGACAAGTTAAAAAAAAGTGTTTACATAGCTCCCTAGATAAGTAATGGTGCTAGCCAGTGCTGTTTGCGAGGTAGAAATGTCAGATCAGAGCATTGACAAATAAAAATAAACTGAAATGTAGAAGCAGGCAGAGAAAAAAATAACAATTACATTACTGACCTTGAGTATCAGTGGTGATGTGGGTTTGAGCTCCAGTATCCCAGAAGAACTCAGAGGTTCAAACACAGGGTCAGGGTAGTAGCTGAAAGTCTCATTGACCACCACCAGAGCATTCACGTTGTCCATGTAAAACCCGATCTCATCTGGGCCGGTGCCGGTCTCTGAAAAACCCAGCTCTGAATCTGCCACTGATGGAGCCAGGCACACCATGACCGAGTTGTTATACACCGTACAGTTCTGAAAACGAGAGCGAGGGGAAACAAGAAGTTTATGCCTTATGTTTCCTGTCATTGGGAGAATCTATCATATATATCATTTTAAGGTAAGCTATCATAGATGAGTAGTAAAAAAGAAAATCCTTTAGCCTTCTTTGAATTAAACTGTTTACACTGAATGTGGACACAAATCTAAATATTTTATTATAACCCTTTTTTATTATAATCTATAGTTCTTTTTACAAGAGAATAGCATGTATAAAACAGGCAGACTGTCTCCTTTAGAAATACTGAACAAAAATCTGCAGGCAATAATTTTCTTTTAAAAGGGATGCGTTGGGTATAAAAATCCAGCCTTTTTGTAAGTCAATGCCCTGTGAAAGTGTGATGCTATTATACCTATTGGAAATGTAAATTGTTGCAAATTTATGATCAACTGTTAATAGTGGGCAATGTGCTCTGTGCCTTTGCTTGTACCTCAGAATATTTTACATCATTGCTTTGGAGAATACATGAATACATGATGTCATGGCCATCTTTACATTAATTTATAGGACTGCTTGGAGGACCATACCAGTGTTTTAGACCATTTACTACAAATGTATTTTACATGAATTTTTGCATACAGAAAAAAAGCATATTACCAACTGTTTTGTTGATTTTGATTTAAGCACAACTATGTACTGTATGTATATAAGTAAAGAAGAAGAGTGAATGAAAAATGTCACTTCATCTAACCTATGCCCAACCTGTGGTATTAAATTAAAAACATGTTATTTGTCTTGCTAACACAGTGCTATTCAGCCACCAGGTTTTTAGGTGGGAGCATCCCACCAGGCCATGAACACATCACAGAGTTTTGTCTGTAGGGTGAGAAAAAATGTATTGAACAATGTAAAGCACTTGGAGAATGACTGCAAGTATTTAATCTGAAGTAAAACATCAGGATGGTCCTTTAAGTGCAGAGTAGCACTTTGATAAAGGGCTGTGTGGGATGCATTGTGTAGACTGTTTGCCTCAATAAACGGTGGCTTTATCTGTAAGTTGAAGTGCCTTAGTATTGTTTGAAGTTCAGTTCTTAACCTTGGCAACTAAAGAACTTCAATTCACAGTTACCATCAAAAAAGTGTTCTGTGAACATTATCTGTGGAATTGATGGAACTCTTCAAATGGGACTTCAGGTTTTGTATTTGTTTTTTTTTGGCTTTCTTCTTCTTTTCTCTGTCTCTCTCTCACTTTCACACACAGCACACACAACAGTCTCTCTCATGTTGTCTCTTTCCTTTTGTGACAGAAACGCTCATGTGGCACGGTGACATTTGAAAAGCTACGTGGCCTGAGGTAGAGTTAGATGTCTGAAGGTGTAACTGTAGAAAGAGGAGACGGGAGCAGAGCAACACACAGAGACAGACTGTCTGCCACCTTTAGCAGAAGTAGCTGCCTGTGAGTGTGTGTGTTCAGCAGTATGTATTTGTCAGCTAATGTATGTGTCAATCTGAATCAATGTATATTATCTATGCTGGGGTGTGTGAATTTATATTTGTGTATACGAGCTTGTGTATGCCAGTGTATGTGTCTGCACTGTCTGCCTGTGAAAGTGTGGAGTGTGTGTGTTTGTGTGTTTGTGTCAGTCACATCAATACTCACATGAAAGGATTCTGCCTGTCCATACTTGGCCCTGATCTTTGGTTCTCGGATAGTTGCGAGGTTGGTCCCGCTCACTGTCAGCAGAGTCCCCCCACTATAAGGAGACAGAAGAGAGCAGGAGAAGAATAATAAATACACAGTAGGTAGGGAACACCGTCTCCAGGGCAAACAAATCTTTGCCTGATTCAGTTCCAATTGTTAGTAACCGACTTCTAAAAACGTACTTGCAAAATTAACATTACTGCAGCGTGCATTTGTATACAGTGTGTAGATCTGCACTCTAGTTCAGCACTCCATCTGTGCAGCTATTATTAAAAAGTTTAGAAACTTGACCACATTGCAGGAAAAAAAAAAGTTAGACTCCAAGTGTATAATGGAGTCTCCTGAGCTTAGGGATGAACCCTAAGAACACAAGGGAGCATATATGTGAGTGAAAGTGAAAGAGAAAAAGGAGAAAGAGAGCAAGAGGCAGAGTGAGAAATTGAGTGAAGAGATACAGAGATACAGAGAGGTACATACCATATTGGTCTGAATATAAGATGGGTTTTTTTTCCCTAAAAATACATCTGAAAAAAGTGGGGTCGCCTTATATTCAGGGTATAGACTTTTAAATGTCAATATACTCTGTGTGTGTGAGCAGAGGCAGTGAACCAGGTGAAGTACTCGAGTTAACAACAACTAAATACAAGTTTTGCAAGTAAAAAGCAAATAGGAGTAATTTAATCCAAGTTGTAAGTCTTTTTCCAAAAATGAGTCTTGAAAAAGGGGGCGTCTCCTTATAATCAGGGTCGTCTTATATTCGGGTCAATACGGTACTTTAATCACAACAACTCACAGTAAACACGCTCGCCTTGCGTCGGTGAAGTTCACTGGACAGAATCCAGTAAATAATGATGCCCTACACGTCATTTTGTTGTTGAGTAGTGTGTTGCTGTAGAGACGTTGATTTGGTTGGATCAATTCTTAAAAGATTCCAACTGTAAATGTTTGCACATTTTAAACAAGTGCTGATTGGTTTGCAAATTTCACCAGTTGAATTGACAATTTTTTTGGAGTTTGTGATGAAAGTCTTGGGAAAATCTTAGGTACCCTTTAGTGGTATCCCATGTTGGTCTCACCCAAAATGGTTGATGGTTGTTCCTTTTGATGACACCCAACAAACCAAGATTACCAGTGCTGTGGAAGGATCATGAAGTTCGCGGAAAAAATAAAATCTTTATTACAGAGGACTTGTGCCACTTGTAAAGGCAATGGAGTTAGTCTGTGTTTTTCACTGCTACACTTCAATTTGGTTTATGAGGTTTTTATGAAACATGTCTGTACCCATTTAATGCTTTCCATGTTTTAAAGTCGTGGTTCCAACCTTGGAGTACTCTACTATGTTTCTTCTAGAAGATCACTGTCTTTCACTTCTTGTCTAGGCTATCTGTGCCTCTGAGAAAAATTGTGTGTCTTTCTGCAGGTTTCTTACTAGCTGGAGGGGGATAGTCTCTCACTGCAGTCTGAAATAAAAGGCTGAGATAAAACCTTGTATCTTGAAACAGTCATAAACAATGTGCAGCTCCCTTACTGCACACTAAAGCATTTTTGAAAACATGAGGTGGGCATCCAATGGGTATTCTGGGCCTTGTTGAAGTTTATAGTTCAAATAGCCAACACCAAAGGTTATGTTATCCCCCTCAAAAAGGATCTCATCTCTCTACAGATGTCTTGTTGGCTGGATGTGGAATGTAATGCTCCCAATTCTCTGTTCTGCTGGGGTAGGGAATGGCTGATAGTCTTCCTGGACTATTAAACTGGCAAAGTCTCTATTCTGTAGACAGACTCACCAATTTTGCTGTTCTTGAATATTGCGGAGATTTATTCCAAAATAGAATTTCAAATAAATAATTGAATAACAGACATCTCAGTACACCTTCACTGATCATCTTTGCAGACCTGTACACTGTGGAGTCCTGAGGATACCTATGGGAGCTGCAAGTGGATGAGCGGTGACTCCACAAAAGACTTACTGCTTCCAGTTTGGAGGATTACAATGTGATGGTTGGTACTGACAACCTATTCGGTCTCAACAGCAATCAAGCTTAAGATAGGGTAACACTGAGTTCCACCTCCCTAACAAGGTCGGTAGGACTTCCCTGTGGTAGTCCAGGTAGTTTCTAAGTCAGAGGAAGTTCTAGAGTGTGTAATTTCCAAGTAACTATATCAGGAAAACCGGTATGTCTTAGGGGATTTTCAAACCTGCATTGTTTAGTCCGTTTAATCACACTCTGGTTCGTTTAGGCAGATCTAACCACAGCAATCATACTCAGGCTTGGACCAAAACAACCTCGACTCAACTTGGTCTGGTCACAGACAAATTTTGGAGTGGTTCGTTTGTGGTGTGAACATGATCCAACCTTGATCTGACCAAACTACAAGGCATACTCCAACAAGTTTACCAACTCATCCATTGATTTGGACAAGAGCAAACAATCTATAGGTTTGGAAAAAGTCCTTACATTCTTGACTAACAGCAGGTCTGCAGGCCATTATAGAAGTCATACAGGCAGACACAATGACTGAATAGTTATGTTACAGCATTGTGCCACTCACTGACACACTGGGCAATCCTTCATCCTCGACTCTGCTAGCAGCTCAGAGGGTACAAAATGAACAACACAGAAAGATAAGATGATTCCTTAACAAGGTATTCCTTCTGCTGGGTTACACCATATTACCACCAAGTTCTGTAATATGCAGCTGTCTTTTCATTCTAGACATTAATCTGACACTCATCCAGAACGACTTAGTGTACAAGCACCAACAGCAGAATAAGTGATATGGTGATACGAAGCAGAGACGACAGAGCCTCTTAATATCTTGGATGTAGAGTCTGACTGGCTCATACTAGACATTCATCCCTCACTCTAATCCAGGACAACTTACAATAACAGCAAACAGTAATGATAGGGAGGGAGAGGGATTGAATGATAAAGGTAGATGGACCATCTCTTGCATTGTTGGTGGACAAAAGGATTCAAGTCTGGCTATTCTTCTCAGGTAGAGAGCTTTTTTTGTTGGCAGATTGCCATTTACTGGCTATGTAGAATGGGTCCCATTCATTCCGAGTCTCCCTGGATAATAGCTTCAACTAAATGTGTAACATGTCACTGATGTTATGGGCAGCATCAAGTCTTTGACTAATATTCTGACACCTGACATAGATGTACAGTAGCTGCATTTCCCAGTAATTTGCTTTCTGCTTTTTGCATACTATTCACATTCACTTTCTATGATACTGTATTCTTGTCATTTAGAGCACTGTAATCTTCAAGAGCCAAATTCAGACACTTCAATCCACTATGGCTGAGTGCCATGAAACCCTGCCATGATGTGGTAAAATTAATTTTGTACAAATCAAGTCTGCTCTGTTAAGCAGAGTCTAATTAATGTTAAGAATGGTAAGTTGTAATATTGTGCAACTTCAATCTCAACTCTTCCCATTATTTTTTTTTGTACACATTCCACTCTGAATGCAAATTAGTTTTCTGATGTGTCACAGCAAGGGATTGTACTCCTGGGTTCTATTTGTTTGGACAAGTCTCACGCAGTGGTATCATTTATTTAGCTAAATTAAATATTAATAATAAATTATGTTTAGCTCAAGTCCTTATGATTGTAAGACAAGGTACCATATAAATCTACACTCTTAAGCACAGGGTCGGGGTAGTAGCTTAAGCATTCAGTACCTGAAAATGACATGCTGTGTTTGCTAACACATATGAAACATTAACAAAACTAAAATACCCTGTAGCGTGACGATACTGTGTTACTCTCTATAAGAGAGATGAAGGCAGCTGATTAACATGAAAGAAGTTGGGCTGGGGCCACATTCGAATGAACTGATTTTTAATTAGATGTTTATGTCATTGTCACAAATGCATCGTGGGACTAGGCAGACTCTGCACTTCTTATAATACTGCCTGTCCTCTGCCTCCTTTCTCCATCTCAGGTTGATGTACATGTATATTAGTGCTAAGTCCCTCTGTCCCTGTTGCTCCCCTCTTTGTCTAAGTGAGTCTCTTTAGCTCAGGTGCATGCTTCAGGGAACAAACAACAAGACAATCAGGATAAACTCTCTGGGATAGCTGGGGAAATCACACCACTGTTGTTACTGTTTCTCTCTGCCTGCTTTTCCTCTCTCTTTGCCATTCTGTCCTCTTTCTGTTTTACTGTTTTCCTTTTTCTCCCCCTGTCTTTGGTCTAATCCTCTACTCACTGTCAAACATTTTTCATACATTTTTGGACATCAGGGGATTCTTCAAAGCTTCCCTGTAAGCCTTGTGCAACACTATTGCCTCATGAAAACTTCAGTTTTCACTATATCAAAAGAGAGAGAAATAACAAATATTGACGAACATAAATGAAATACACACTTAACGCACAGTTGAGCCGGTATTTAAAATGGCAAAACATTATGGCAAAATCGACTAATTTCAGTTTTCTAATAGTAACCATAAAGAGACTCCACTGGAGTAGTAGGGGGATTCAGTGCCTTGCTTACAGGCACCTTGGCAGTCCTTACTGAAGAAATGGCAAGCTCTATTCCTATCTGCTTTATTTGCCAAGCCAGTCTGGGAGGAGATTTGAATATTTTGGTCAAAAATTGCTTCTCTAACCTCTACTGCTGCACCAATTTCTTTCCTCAGTGTCCCAGATGAGCACTCCTCATTGATTTATTTTTCAAGTGCTCTGTCTTCCTCCTAAATGGAATATCATCAGCCAAGAACAATGATAATGCACTCTCTCTCTCCCCGTTCTTTTTCTCTCACTGTCTTTCATCTACTCTTGCTATCATCAGCCGAGCACAATGATAGTGCTCTGCAGGCACACGTGGACTCACACACAGGCAGACAATGAGGCAGATATGAACAAATATGATATCGCATCTTGCTGGTTTGTTATATTTTCTACCTGAGCCAACATGTGACACCGTGGCAGAGGGCACTGGCTGAAATGTATCAGCTGAATTAAAACCTCCTCTAGGTGAGTTCCAGGCAACACACGCACTTTGTCTATCACAGTTTGGTCGCTGTTTGTGAGTGTGTGTGTTGTTTTGTGGTTTTTCTCAGCCAGATGGAGGAGGGATCTGTGACCAAACATCAGGGACTCTGGGAATCAGTGGGGTGTGTGTGCACATGTGTTTGTGTGCGTACATGTGTGTTTCTTTATGTGGGATCATCACCCCTGAGTGAGCTTCCTGAAGTAGAACCCCAGTTTTGAGCCACATACACACAAAACACCCTCACAGTGGGTGTGCAGGGCAGTGATTGGGCCTCAGCTGCTTCTCGGCCAGTCCCACTGGGCAAAGGGAACAGGGCAGGATTCATCAACACTCTTCTCTAACAAGCTCTGCATCTATCTGCTACCATCTACTGATGAGTCACCACAGGGAAGAAAGCAACACAGAGAAGGGAAATAAAGGAGCAAGAGGGAAGGAGGTAAAATGAGGGGAAACAGGGCAGGATATCTGCCTGTTCCAATATCTTACAATAAATTAAGGAGATAGGGAATGAAAAAATGCAGAATAAGAGAGAGTAAATATGTAGGAGAAGTATACAGCAGGTGGTCTGATATAAACATGTAGGATCAGATATAGGGCTATTCAGACGTGATAAATATTCCAGGGGCAGGTGGGTTAAGTACTGCTCTCCTCTATAACTAAACTCTTCAATTTGGACAGTATTCAGAGGAGAGAATTAGAGGAGGACCAACAGGTGTCAATAATCAGTGGGTATTTGGGACTATAATGAATGCTGAGAAAGTGGCAGAAAAATTAAACATGTTTGGTCTGAAAACAGGATTAAAATCACTGATTAGTCCAAACCATATTGAATTCACCCGACCTCCCAAAGAGAAATAAAAACCAGTCCAAATGGTACTTCAGAAAAGCCACTGAGCTGAGGGCTAGGTTCTTTACTACTAACCCAAGTATCTATCATAAAGACCAATATGTGCGTGCGTCTGCCCTCCCTGCCAGTAAATCTACTTTAATGTGAAAGTCTTTGCTTGTGTGTGTCCTCCCTGGTGATGCTCCTGTCATGTTCAATGCTGAGTAGTGGAGGATCTTTATTTATTTAGCTGTGGATATACTGTACCACATGACAAACTGTAGAAAGCAGGGCATCAGACACATAAAACAAAACCTGAGAGTTGCATTAGTTCAGGCAGAAACCTTGCATGCCATCAGCTGGTTGGTATTAGCTTACTCGCCAATCAACCAATCAGCTTTAAACTATTAATGGGCTATATAATCTGACAAGCTCACACTCTGTTGCTGGTGTCTTCTGGTTAAAGCAAATGTCTTGCTTTAACCAGATGAAAAATCTCCGGAGGCACCGTCAACTTACCTCTATCCAAACCCGCTGTCAGAGCTCTCATCTAGCATTTAAGTCTGCTTATTCTGCTTCAGGAATGCCTCCTTTAATTTACACTGCTTATCCTGCTACGTTGTGAGCAGTAGTGTAAAAGTCAGAGTCCGAAATCTGTTTTCAAGCCACCAGCGGTTTTGAATATCCAGCCTGTACTCCTAAAATTCCAGTATGGTGCAAACACCATTTTTGGTTTGGTGCATTTATTAAACATCATTATTTGAAGGAGCATCTCAAGAGCAGAGCTTTTACTACTAAACCCTAGTATATAGCCATTGTTGCTGTCATATATTCTCTCTTAATCAAAATCTTTGACTTGGTATGATAACAAGTTATCAAAACACAAACTACTGAGTCATGCAAGTTACAAATGGGCATTGTGAACCTAAATGGACTAAATACAAGAAAGCTTCTATATGATTATATGCAGCTGAATAAAACTAAGGAACCCTGCTAAGTAAATGATTACATAACATAATAGCTTACCTGGCAATGCTCCAGTCAGGTTCAATCCTCAGGACAGTGGGGTCTTCAGTGTAATTAAACTTGACCTCTGGGTTTCTGAGCTCAGCGTCATCGATGTCCACTAAGACTGATGCACTACCTGGTGCCAATCCAGCTGGCGTAACACACACTATCTCACGGGCATTCCTCCTGGACAGACAGACAAAAGCAAAGTTGGAGGACGGTGATAATAACCATAACCAACAAGCATTTGATAGACAGCAAACATATGGTCAAAATCAATGTCAATCCAAACGAGTGCTAAATTCCCACAAAGCCCTGTGATGGCACATTGTAAAGCTAAAATCTAAAATATCATAAGAAACACATCTAAACTGATGCTGAGGTTCTGTTTTCTCACAGGAATTTCCAATAAATAGAGGGATCAAGGACACTAATTTATACAAAATTCAGAGAGAAGTAGTTAAATTTTTTTGGAGAAAAAAAAATCTATTCACACTCCTCCAGACAGAACAACTGAAGCTGTCTAGAAAAGTCGGATCCCTCTAAAAACAGAATTACAATAATAAAGAGGCAATCAGGGCTGTTTTTGCCTATTTGCATGATAAGCGACTGCAATGGGCCGCCTAACCACCAGGGGGCCCCTGTGGAGTAGTGTTTTTTGTTTTTTTTCCACAGAGGAAATGGCTGTATTTTATGTAGCACTTTTATCCAAAGCGCAACAAGTTTTTTGCTGCTCATTCACCCATTCACACACACACAGTCATAGACACACACACACACACAGAGATAGCAATAAGCTACCATATAGACACTTCGACATGTGGCCAGGAGGAGGTGGGGATCGAACCACCAACCCTGTGATCAGTGGAGAACTCACTCCATCTCCTGAGCCACAGCCACCCCCTTGTGGTTTGACACAAAAATGAAATTTGGCACGATCCAAAGGTAACGTTGGGGAATGGTAATGACATTCAGAGTTTGAATTGTTTGCCATATTGTTTGCCAACGGACTGAACAATAAGACAGGTACAGCCGGAAATCATCAGAATCTACTTTATGAAATCTTGTTTACTGAATCAAGAATAGTTAGATAAGGGAAAAATGTCACATTCATGTGGGTCCCAGCATATTCAGGTATCCCGGGAAACGAGAGAGCAGACAAATTTGCAAAAAAGCAGTCAAAAAAGGAAGTGTTGAAATCAATATTAAATTATTAAAATCAAAGGGGAAAGGCATAGTGTGGAGAAAGGTAAATCAACAGTGGCGACAGCATTGGGATAACACAATAAAGGGAGACATTTACACTCAAGCCAAAACAGAGTAGGTATATTAATAAGTAAGAGAACAAAAGAGAAAGAGCAAGTGATAATAAGCAGGCTGAGAATTGGGCACAGCAACCTTAACAGTACACTTTTCATCATAGGAAAACATCCAACAGGTCTTTGTGATCAATGCCATGAAGATGAGACAGTTGAAAATATCTTTATAACATGCAGGAAATTTACGCACGACAGCACATGAAATGATAACACAATTACAGAAAATAGGGCGGGTAGAGGACAAGATTAGAATATTAGAACGGTGACAGTGTTGAAGGGAGGAAATGGTTATTTAGTATTTTGAGGATGACTGGCCTGGAAAGACGGCTTTAAAATGAATTGACACTGAGGGAGAATAAAACCTGAAGGTGGCAGTAGGAATACAAAGAACAAGTTGCCAACTGCCATAGACAGGCTCCATTCATTTGGCAGTATGCGCTCAAATTTTGATTATTATTGCCCAGTTTAAAACATTTGTTAGAAAAGTCATCAAAAAGTAATTGAATGTAATAAGTTACATTACTTTGATGAAGTAATTAAAATAGTTACATGACCTTTTACATTTTGAACAAGTTAACTACTAATCTATAACCCATTACATTTCAAAAATAACCTTCCCAACACTGAGTACTGGACCAAAACATTATGACACATAATGAATGTGTAATGACAATTCTTTTTTTGGATTCCTACAGTTGGGTTAGACTGTAAAGCTGTTGTCCAAGAAGCCTTTCAGTGTTGACAGCTAGGGAAAATTTAAGCAGTCTTCTTGCTTTGGAATAATGTTATAAGCTAGCTAGCTCTTTAATGTTGCATTGCTGTCCTGTATGTTAATAACATCAGGTAACTAGCCAGAGCTGCAAATTAGCATCATTTCAACATAGGCAACAGTATATACTGTTAGAAATCCCCACAATGCGATTAGCTACACATCAGCTAACAGTATCAGCTGAATTTCAGCTCATATGCAGGAGCAGTTAGTTGTAATTCATGTTGAACCTTTGACACTCAGTTGTTTAGTCTACCATGTTTAATGCTAGCTAATTGTCTCCTGAAATATAAAAATGGATGATATGATCTCAAATAATAGCATATATATCAATCTGTGTGGACTGAATTCATAGATAAAAGCACATTGTTGGCTACTGGATAAAGATGTTCAGTGTTAGCCTATTGCATAATGAAGACATATAATGTAGACCTACCCCTGGCCCTGACATGGTTTTTGTTGCTTGTGAGCAAGAATATTAGCAAATCAACAAGTGTATACTTACCTTATTCTTCTACTTAGTTTAAAGTTATTTGTTTTTATATTGCATTAGAATAATCTCATAATTTACACTGAAAGGATCTGTGTTATTCTATTTTACCAATATTTGTCCAATTTCACTTTTAAAAAAAAATCTTGTACATATTTATTGTTTTCATATTGGGCTTTATTTGTTAATTAAAAGCTTTATTGATAATAAAGTATGCCTAGTCATATATTTTCATTCAGGGATATTAAAATGACATAATGAATGGTTTGGGTTTGTGGGGGCCCCACTGTAAGATGTTGCTTAGGGCCCCAAAATGTTCAGAAGCAGCCCTGGAAGCAATGATTACTTTCTTGTGCCAGGACATTAATACTGAGGTCCAAGCTGAAGAGTTGACATATTTAATGACTTGCTCACTGGACTTGTAATTACTAGTGTCCAGCCTAAGAAGCCAATTAATCTCATTCTCTTAAAATCATACTGTTAAACTGCCAATTCAATTAGATAATTCCACTTGTGACACATGCACTTCAGCAAAGCAAACCAGTCAAGGCCTGCAAGTTGATCCAGCTGGATCACAGGAATCACAGTTGGCTAATTGCAGCTGGAGCTTTTAATCACACCAGGCAAGATGAGTGAGCAAGATGCAGGAAGCGATGTATATTGTATTTTATTATATTGTATTATTTGCAATTGATGTGAAATGATAATAACACGCTGTATATCATGACTGGTGTAACCCCTCCCCTAAAGCATGCATCCTTTCATACGAAAATAAGAGGTACAGGTGGAGAGACAGAGAGAGAGAGTGAGAGAGAGTGAGAGTGAGAGAGAGAGTGAGAGAGAGAGTGAGAGAGAGAGAGAGAGTGAGAGAGAGAGAGAGAGTGAGAGAGAGAGAGAGAAGGATATAGAAAGAAAAAACAACTCATGTTTAATGAAGTCTATATACCTGCTTTAATTGGTGCACTGACAAGGATCAGCGGCACCAATCACAAACACTGGGGAAGGGATGGAGAGAATCTTCGTGTGTGCATGTGTGTGTGTGTGCATGTCCGTGCTTTCATGTCCCATAGGCAAAAAAACATTTTCTATCGCAGTCTTGAGTGCAGTCCCCAGTAGCTACATTATCTAATATGTATTTAGCACAGTTGAGCGGTGGCTGCTTTTCTGGGCCATGACTTCACAAGAGTGATGTATGTGTTTGTGTGTGTGTGTGTGTGTGTGTGTGCACTTTAATGTACTGCTGCACATTCTATTGTGCCTCCATATACCATGGCAGTTGCACAGAGAGGGAGAGAGTGTGTGAAAGCAAGAGAGTCTACAATTTCCACCCTCCCATATCCTTTGGCTGGTAACCATAGCAACCCCATTCACAAAGAACACATACCCCAGCAACCTTCACAAGATGCCACAAACACAGTCACACAGTTAGGGTGTGACAGATAAAGAGAGAGTTGAGGTGAGCGAGCAGTTATGATGAAGTGGAATCTGTTGGATTACTGTGAAGAGGCTGCAGCACAGAAATGACTGCTGTGACATCAAAGCTAGCACACAGTTGCTTCAATGGAGATTAGCTATGAGAGGCTAATCCATGCATTTGACATGCAGGCAACTGTGGTGATAGTTGGGGAATTTTTTTTGGGCACGAGATTAAGGAAAGCCTGTGTGTGTGTACAGACAAAGAGATGCTGTGTGTCTGCAAGCAACAAGCAGAGATTTCTGTTCTGTACACGCGAAACAACCTGAACTTCTACAAACACTGATTACATACTTACATGCATGTAATTTATTCATGATGATGAAGATATTTTTCAATACATGGGGAGGATGTTTTTATGCACTTTATTTACTTCATTCATTCATTTCCTGCATCATCTACAGTAACTTCAGTCTTATTTAGTACTCTTTATTTGTCTTATTCTTATCTAAATCCTATTCTCGTCTGCTGCGATGCTTCAGTTTCCCCACAGGGATAAATAAAATTTTATTTAAAGGGAAAAAAATGCTTCTTACTTTTTAAAGTAGCAGGGCTGCGGCCCTATGTTGACAGACACATAGCTGCCTGCGTTAAGGTAGCTTCCCTCAATGGTGACCCGGGTGCCGCCAGAAATGGGCCCCTGAGATGGCTGGATACGGGTGAAGTACGGAGTCTGGGCAAGAGAAGAAATAAAGTAAATAATAATGTTTCTTATTCACTACTAAAAGTAGTAAATAAGCTTATACTATACAGACAGCAGTCATGAGATGCCTCCATACACCAATTAAAAAACAAAAAATCAATCCAACTGAACAGAATAGAAACTGGTACAAAAAGCATAAAAGAGATCACATAAAATCAAGTGTATAATATAATCAATATGCTAATTTAATTGATAAGTGATATTGGCTAATTGATTTAAGCAATACAAGCAACATTTTAAAAGCTTGAAAGCAAAGCACTGACTGAAAGCTGCAACTGACAGGAACCAGAATTTCTGGAAAATTACAGAACACACAGTACAGCAGCAGTTCTTTGTCAAGGTGTCACCTGTAACCTTATGCACTGACTGAAGCCAAAACCTTTTAACTTTGCCTTTTTGTTCCCAGAATATAATACATTTAATGACACAGTGATCATAAAAAAATTGACAGCAAGTGAAGTGAACAACCTTAAATCTGAAACTTTAAAAGAACATTTTTCTTCATAATGCTGGAAAACAGCTCTTTACATTTCTATCATAACTTAGCAAGTTTCTTCATAGTGCTCAAACTCAACCTTTTGCTTAGGTTACTGGAGACCTTCAAACAGTGTGATTATAGTCCTTATACAACAGCTTCTCCACTACTCAAATCTGCTTCTACAGTCCTTACCACAAAGGTGAAAGGCCTGGGCGACAGGGCTCTGTAGTCATTGACGCAGTCTCTCACACACACTTCCACCTGAGCCTCTTGGACTCTGTAGCCAGTAGCGTCGTTTAGCAGACAAACTATTCTGTTGATGGAGAGAAGGAGAGAAGAAGAAAGCGACAGAGGTCAGGATGGATTTGTAGGCTGTACAAAGTAGTGAAACAGCACAAACCCTTGAAACCAATTAACTCTATATTGTATCTGCAGTCAGATGACACTAAACATATGTCAGCTGTTCTACTCATTCTTTTTTATATCCAATTTTCTTTATTAACACAATTTGTTAAAAGCCTGCTTAAAATTGATATCTCTTTATTCAACATAATATCAGATCACTAGTTTAACTGATTTGCTTCAATAAAATAACATAACAATAAATTAACCACAAACAAGACATTATTACATCCACATGCAATTACATTTGTGAGTCTACATTGCAGTCCCTGTGCTCCATACTGTTTACATTGGACTCAGCAAGATGGAATGAATAGTCAGTCACATGACCAAAGTCGGCTTTGTATGCACCAACATACCTGACGTGATAAATTCATGTTTTAAGGGTGAGAGCGAGTAAAGAGGTAAAAACTGATGTGACAAGAGGGATTACAATGAAAAAACAAAACAAAAAAACAAAAAAAAATGTCCTAGACAAGTGTGAAGTGGTGGAGGAATGTCAGGAATAATGTGTAGAATAACTGATGTGTGTATAATATTTGAATAGAGATGCCCTCTATCTCAACATGCATCATTTCCCAACTAACTGCACTATAGAGAGATTGTTTGATCTGTGTGAACTCAATTCCTCAGCCGTGGAGGACCCTGCAGAGGAGTAAATGTCAGGATGGAGGGATGAGAAAAATAAAGAAAAGAGCATATGTGGGGAGTAATGGAGGGGAACAACAGATGGAATTTCATCACAATCTCGCACAGAAAAACCTGATGTAACTATCTTTTCAGCTGTTGAATGAGGCTGCATGTGTTCAGGTTGACAGTTGTTATGTAGTTTGATTAGTCAGGATGAGAGAGCTGCTGGTTATTGCTGCTTTGTGTGTGTGTGTGTCCTCAGATCTATGTAGGTGTGTGTGTCTGTGAGTGAGACAATTGCTGTCTGCGTGTGCTTACAAATGCATTCATCTTTGTTTCTGTGCTTTGTGAGCATATATACCTCAGTGCCATTTTCACAGTTTGAGTGTGTGTCACTGTGCACATGCGTGTTTCAGTACTGGTGTGTGTGCTTGCATGCGTGGAGTGTGTCCCCTGTCCCTTAACTTACCTCTCTGCGCTCAGGTACTCCTCCTCGATAGGCACACAGGGAACCTTGCCTAACCTGACCCCCATCTGGATGTCTCTGAACAGCAGACCCAGATTCTCCCCCAGGATGGTTACCCTGGTTCCTCCCTGGCGAGGCCCCGTCTCCGGGAACAACTGAAGCAACGAGAGGACGAGAGGAGGCCAGAATGGAAGACAGAAGAGTGGACAGAAAAGACAGAAACAGGAAGATGTAAAGGTGAAAATGAAGGAAAAAGACAATAAAGAATCAATATTTTTACAGACTTGACCAGTACTTTAACACATGCAAAGATAGTCACATACATTCACATTAAGGACACAAGTAGTACCCTAACTTTTATATGCCGTCCCTATTTAGTCAGTTTTAGGTTTGAAAATGGTCCCCAAACATGACCCTGCAAGGACACTTCCACACAAATACACACATTGGCAAACACACACATAAAAACACACGATACACAGACCCACCGACCCACACAAACACACACACCATACAGAATTGCCTGTATCAGGTAATTCAAGTTTTAATGAAGAAAAATCACCCCCTTGGCTTTGAAAAACACTGAAAATGAGATAAAGAGAGGGCGAAAAAACAACCTGCGCCGACATACAGAACCAAACCAGCATCATCTCGGGGGTTTAATTGAAACTTATTACGCCGGCTTGGCTTCGTTGCAGGGGCTGCTGTGGTGTAACGCTCAGTCGTGCCGCCAAACCATAATGTGATTTATCTAGCCAGATTATGGCGCGTAACAGGGACAGGTGTGGTGTGACAAAACAAATATGGTGACTGATGGACGGTGGCTGTCACAAACACGCGCGCACACACACACACACACACACACCACACCATACCACAGACATGCACACACAAACCTAATCCCTAACAAGCATCACAAGGTAATTATGTGTAATCTGTCCATTGCCCTGTTCTTCTGCAGTGCTTCACTGAGCAGACAGCACAGTGAGGAAATGCAAACTCAGGTGCCGACAGTATGGAGACATAGCACTATTATTATACCACAGACAGTACCAAACAACAGACTTTGACACATGGTGATTTCAACAATGCGGACTAGTTTAGGGAATGAACAATTTGTCTCGCCAGACACATGAGATCTAATTCAAATCTTTTATGCAGACAAAGTCAGCTGAGATCCAAATCCTGCTTCAGAACCAAAGACTACACTGATGGATAATGAACAGTACCGCTGGAACAGTTGAAGGTTAAATGACTTGCTGTTGAGGGAAGGAAGCACATTTCTTATTTACTCTGTCCCCCAAAAGGTACCCAGATGGTCCAGTGTTTGCAAGCAATGAGCCAGTTTTCTTAACTTTAGTCTACCGCATTACCAAACGTATGGAGCATAATTTTACCCAGAAATACAATTAAAAAGGAAAATTGAAACGATTAAAACAGAAAATTGGGATGGAAAAGTGGAAAATGGAAAAAATCTTAAAGGTTTAAATGAAAGAGATTAAATTGAACATGGAAATAGAAAATTATAAAGGAAAACATATGTAATAAAAATGAAAATAACCAAAGTGGAAAAGCTTGTTCGACGTGTTCAAATTACTAACTCTGAGGATTGTATGAAAGATTAGTTTAAGACCCTTTGTGTAGAGTTTGAAAAAGTTCACCAGGATTGCCTCATTTTTCTACAAATGCTAACTTATGTCATCAGAGTAATTTAAAAGATGTTATGCTCACATGAAAATACCACACACAGGGGCTTTAAGCACACATACTCTTCTTAAATGAACTAAAGCTTCATCTTGCCAGAAAGCTACCAATTAACAGTATGATAGATTGCCAGACAAACCACATTTTTGGAAGATCTTGCAAGTTTTGCCTTTGGCAGTATTATGGTACTACATATACATAGAATACTATGCATAAACAAAGAGATAGGCAATATCATGTATGTTTAAAAGAAAGAGTTTAAACTGTTTTTAAAACAAATAATCATCTCAGTAAGGTCTAAATGTATCAAACATTGTATGTTGAGGTTTGAAAAGTGACACTTAACATGCTGCTTTATAGACAGAAATCTTTCTGATGAAACAACAATGTAACAGGAGTGATCTGAATTGAGAGACTAGAGGGAGACAGAGTGAGCAGTCTGGCCGGCGATAATGCTGCCTACTATTTGGAAACTGACTCACTTTGGAACCTCAGGCGCCAGTAGAGCCTCAGCACTTTGGTTCCACAAACACAATAGCTAGTAAACACTGACCAGAGTGAGCAGCCATCAAGCTCTAGGGTACGATATGGACAACAGATGTCAGGGTGTGGAAATGGGCCTTCGGATGATTTTGGAAGAATGAAGCTATGATACCACAAAACACAATATCAGCTCGCCACCAAGCCCTGGGATATAAACACTGGCAGAGCCAGAGACAGACAGGCCACAGAGCAAGAGAAAGAGGAGTGCTGTTAGAGGGATTACCATCATCATCTGAGGGGGGCATTAAAAAGGGACCAGTGAAGAGTGAGGGAACATATATTATCACTCCATAAAAACACACAGAACAGTCACAAGGCCTGCATTTCATATCCTATATACATAACATTAGAACAGACCTGTTTTGATGCTAAATCATTTCACTACTACTGTGCAATGTTACATGTGCTGCCTATTGTCCTACATGTAAAGAACATTTCAGAGAATTTAAAATGTTCTTGCAAGCATTGCATCACCTTTAAATACAAATTATTACATTGATCAGAAAGCATTCCTGCATGAGACTGTACTTTTAACAGATGGTGTCACCGAGACCTGTTGACAAACTTTGATATCTCAAATGGGTGGAGTTCCCCTTGAAATATCTGTCGTATTCAAATATTGTATAATTGTGTTCCTGTTTTTTCACATGTAGTTGTGTAGCTTCATCAGTATGGAATAGACTCCAGGTTTTGTGATACAAGACGACATACAACATCCATACAAAAAAATGTGGTTGCGTGGTCTTGTGTGATATTTCAGATTAAAGTTAAACTGCAACTGTAAACTGTTAAATACCTAGAATTATAATACCACATTCACTGAAACTGGTACTCAACTAAACTAGCCTTGGTGCTTACGGTGGTTCTATGATTATCTTATTACTCCTCACTTATTTGTGAGGAGACCCATGTAGGTTTTGATAGTTGGGGCATATTTTGTGCCAACCGCCACCTCATGAACTCAGCAGAAGGATCATGATGGACCCCACAGGGGAACAGGAAATCTCAGCAATCCTCAAAACCTTTGAGAGGGGGAAGCAGTGAGAAGAAAATGGAAGTTGGGTGCAACCTGGCTAACCAACTTTAACTGTGGTTATAGACCAAACACAGATGCCTTACATCCTTCATGGAACAAGGAGACTTAAGTAAGCAATAACATTGTCTATGATCAACCACATTATGATCTCTAGCTATGTATCTGAAACATGACCGTTGTGGTACAGAAGATGGAGCCAGACCACTACACCCACTAGGTACCATGCCCCCAAAAGTGTAATGGTTCTGTACCATTATATTATTCCTCTGACATCTGAGAGTGGATTTCCATTGGAACCTCAGAAACTCTTGGAGGTAGAAAAGTATGGAATCACATAACAAGATAACCACTGCTCACTGAGCCTATGGGTATGCAAGCAGACGCCACAGTGTGGAAATGGGACCTAAAGCAGCTTTGGACTCATGTTGCAGTGATTTGACACAACGCTACTATAGTACACCGAGGCACACAACCGCCACTTTTCTGGGGAATGTAAAGTACAGACGCCCTGAAGCTGAAAATGGACCTCAGGCGGTTTTGGAAGGATAGTGATCTGATACTACAGAACCACATTTAAGCACTATAACTAACAAGTCTTAGGATATAACTGCAAAATGATATAATTGTACCACATGAGCAGCCAAACTGATCTAGAACTCAACTGACACACTAACCACAAATGCTTGTTGATGCATACTAGTATAACAAAAGCCCTGCCAGCTACAGGCCACTAACCACCAAACCATGCAGCTCATCAGCTAATAGCCTGATACTCAGACTGAATGGCAGTGTCGTTACTACTCCATTATTCAGTCTGACACTGCATTCCTGGTAGCAGTTTTGTGTGGGACGAGGATTTGATTTTCCTCTAACAAATCAGTAATGACTTACTGAAAGTATCCGTCTGTTCTCACGCCATTTTCAGTCAACACTGAGGACTGTATTTTCCAGTACACACAGAGCATATGTTACGCAATTTTGCAGAGGCATGTTGCAAAGATAATTAATGAAAGAAAGGAGTTCCTTCCATCATGTCCATTGTTTTGTAATTTTAAGACCCCTCAGAGGGTACATTTGGGGAAGAGGTTTGGATATATATTAATCTAGACTGTGGGAGGCCCTCAGCATTGTAAATAGCATTACTGGGAAATGAATCCAATTAATCTTTTAATCTCTGACACCATTTTTCTTTCCTATGTTTTTACCACTTTCTTTAACTACCACCGACCAGGAATCCAGGGGAAGTAAAGTACTGTGGCGTCGCTCTGTGGTGGTGCGGCCTTTATAATACAGTTCCAACCACATGGTGGCCACATCAAATCATCAATATTATAGCAGTGGTTTCCTAGTAGTCTGTCATCCAGCCTGTACACACATCATGTGTGTGTGTGTGTGTGTGTGTGTGTGTGTTCTGTAACATGGTAATCTTGCTGTGGTTTGAATGGTAACCAATAGCACATGGCCAGTGGCAGGCCAGCAGCTGTTAAAACCTGGGAAAGTTGTTTATGTGGTCAGAAAATAGTTTGAGAATTCTGCTAAGGCATTTTATGCAAAAGTGGGAGTACGGGAAATTCAATTTGTAATGGGCATTTTTTTTCCTTTCTTGGGAATACCAGCTCAAACAAATAATCTATAAGCATAGTTATTATGTTCTAATATCTGAAAAACCTGGGAATACTGAATTGAGAATATAATTTTCTCAAAAGTGGATTAGGTGTTTAGAGACTGCAATGCTATTAAGGGATTCTTGTTTTCAATATGATCCACTCAGGCTATTTTAATGTGTTGAGAGGCTCTGCTGATGGTATGCTCTTGTTTTACATTTGGGGTTACTGCTGGCAATAGCTACGTGATTATCCAGAACACCTAGTGCATGCAGTGTAGTCAGTGCACATTAGGACAGTGGGCACTAAAATGACTAATACACCTGGTTTATATCATTTAAAAGACTAATAAACCTGGTTTATATCATTTAACTATATCCAAAACATACCCCTAACACTACACTTCGTGCAGTACATAACCTTGGAAGGTCTAATATGAAGGTGGTGCTGTATGTCTATTTATTGTCTGTTAATATACAGTAATCATTTCTGAAAGAGGAATGTAATCATCACATTATTAAATAATCAGCAGAGAATAGTTTACCCACTGAAAAAATACTCTTTTTGTGCCTGGTTTAACTAGCCTGTTCAAGGTAGAATGACTCAGTGAATAGTACTTATATTGGTACTCATAATGGATGATTTACTTGATAAATAAAATTTATTGTTTATACACACACACATTGTCTCCATATCAAGATGTCTTTTACTTTTTGCTTATATAACTTTTTAGACATTTATTACTCCTAGTCTCACTCCAGTTGTACTATTATCATCACATAAAAATATCATTCTTACTCACTACTTCTTCTCATGCCCTTGCCTACGCAGATACACACATTCACTCACACACACACACACACACACACAGATGCAAATGCATCAACAGGTATACACTTCTTTGTTCACACATGTAGATATGGTGTCTTTTATTCTTAATTTGTAAATGCACATTTAATGAATGATTTTAGGCATCAAGTAGCAGAACGCAGGCAAAACAACATAATATATTTCAGCGGGTGCAGAGGTGTCAGACTACAACAGAGACATTAACAAGAACAAGACATGTTGTGGAGAAATCAAACCAGGAGACCTGAAGAAAACTTTCTTTCTGCCTCTTTCTGCATCACCTTTCATTCATCATTTTATCATCCTCTCATTAGATTAGCTAACTATTTTATCCAGACCAAATGATAGTATAGTAGAAAAGTCTTTAACTACTATAATCAGTGAGATTGCCAATTCCTTGAGGTCAAGAATCAGAATCACACTACCCAGATCCAACAATATGTTCTGAACCAGTATTGTGATGCTAAAATGATGATTTATCTTGTATCAAGTGAAAAAATGAATAAAAGCCAATACAGTATGTCTTTTGATTATCGAATTTTTCTGTGCATGTTGCACCACATTTGCAAAATTTGCACCTGTTTTAGCAGAAATTTGTTATTTGTTTATATTTTTCAATAGCTAAGGACTGAGAAAAGACATTTCCTTACTTTTTAGACTAATAACCCCTGAAAGTCAACATGGAAAGGCAAGTAGGACAAAGACCCACAAACAAAAGCTAAATAAAGATGTAAGGGAAACAAACATGCATGAACCTGAAATCTAACCGCTCAATGCTGGATTGTGACCCTTTTGACACACTGATAGACAAAGAGACAGCGACATACAAAAATGAACAACAAAGACAGTTTTAAAAAAAGAATCAAAACCAAACAAACCTCTGTGTGTCTCTGTCTCTCTTGAGTACCAGTTTGATGTAACAGTGAGTAATAATACCATTTCTGTGCCAAGGGCAAACGCAACGTCCCAACGTGTGTGTGTTTTAATAGCAGTGCATTAAAATAGAGCACTTTCATTCTCAGTTCAGGACACGTAGGGCTTTCGTGACCACAGGGGCTTCAACAAAGAGAGCTGACGCAACAGCCCATCAAGGTTTACCAGCCTTGGATCTCTGCAGGTAACTTTACACTCCTCACAAATTGACGAGATTATGATGCAGCACTCAATGAAGCCGCGCTGCTTTTCTTTGCTGGTGATTTTAGAACTGCAGCATTGGAGGGAGTTTTGATTAGAAGAGATTCTTTTGGTTGGTGCCGACTGTGGATGTTGTGGTTCTTTTTTTTTTCTTTTCTTCCCAATGATGGTAACTCTGTTGAGCAACACTGTCTTGTTTTACACTGCTTTCACTTTGCCTCAAAATGGATGCAATGCAAACTTAAGTTTCTGTCTTTTTTAATGTTGCTTTACTTCATACAAAATCTCTCATACTTTAAAATTGGCAGAAGATATTAAATCATATATAAATAGCTAGCCAAAGCAAAGAACTGAAGTAGCAACAGAATAGTAGATTACCTGGATCCCAAAATGAATGCAATGAACAAACCTTTGATATTTGCAAAATTTGGCATCATCTGTTTTGTTTTCAGCCTCATGATAAGTTTCATCTACAGCCAAACTGGCTGCCATGGCAGCCAGTTTTAGAGGAATAAGAGCAGCATCAAGGTTTATATGTGTTGGTAATGTAAAAGTGTTCAAGCTGTTTTCAGCATCCTGTGTGCAGTACAGTAGGTAGCAGATATTTTTCCTAGAGAAGCTTTTGATCTCACTTCATTTTATTTTATACCAGCAGTTCATGGAGAATCATTTGCTAAGTGTGCCCCTGCATGTCCTAGTTATGTATTATAATCATAAAGTTATTGGTCCTATTATAGTGATTTATGGCCATTTATCTATAGCAGTTCATATTTGTAAAAGCCTATCCAGAGCATCAAGGTTGTTGTTTATTAATGCAGTACTAAAAAAGTCAACTATATCCTTTTATTTCCCATCATTAAAAGATTGATGTAACACCAGTAGTTAAAATGATTTAATAAAACATGAAAAACAACAATAATCACATTTAAAAATACAGAAAATAAGGGACTTTTTAAAGGCACAATCTGTGATTTAAAAATTAACCAAAGGAAAACTCTACCAAAAAAAAAAAAAAGGATCATGGTATAGAAACTGCTATCACTCTAAAATTGATACTGTAGGCACTTTAATACATGGACTTATACTAGATAACAACTAAAACAGTTTTGTTTCATTTATTTATTTATATTTCTGTACTTATAGTTTATATGATCAACAAAATACTGATTAGGCTTTTAATGTTTCAGTTGGAACCATTATTTAGGTTAAAGCTCCACGTGTTAGCGGAGGCAGTGATGAATGTGCTATGTGCTGGGCTTTAGGTTGCTGTATTTTATTTGACCATGGCAAAGAGGTCAGAGCACATTCTGGTTTCCATCAGCTGCCAGTTCAACATCAAACTCTAAAGTTGAACTTTTCTGTGATTTGGAACACACTCGTTTCTGTGTGAAAGGAAGCCAGGCTGCCAGGCTCAGCGCTCTCTTTCAATCTACCTGGCAACTGTTCCCTATTAACCTTAACAGCAGAGAGGACTGAGTGAGTTGTGTGTGTGTAACAGTATTTGTATATTTGTATTTTCTGCTTGTGTGCATTTGTGTGGGAGAGACTTGAAAAAAATATAGAAGACCTTTAAATGTAAGAGGGTATAATCTATGAAAGCACAGAGTAGATAGAAATTGCTAGCAGAGTAAAGTAAGGCATTCATACTCTGGCACATACACCTGAAAAATCTATACCACTCCATAAACACAGAAATGACACAAGCACATGTATAAATACACCTATAAGTACATTAGCGTCCCCTAACACACACACTATCTGTAAGTCCTATTCAATGCGTGGTGGGTGGTGTCATCCATCCTTCCATGTATGCAGCCATACGAAAAAACACATACACACACAAACTTACCTTTGTGATCTTGGGGTGGGTGCAACGGCTGTTTCCAGATGTGGCATGCATCCACCCTCCACCTTCAGCCAGCTGCAGCGGTAGGTGGGAATTTCCTCCGCTGGTACACTCCTGCCTGAGGGAGCACTTCTTGTCCTGGACGCACCAGCCGCATTCAAACCTGGGGTCAGCCTTCAGGCACATACCGCAGCTATCCCGCAGTGCCCTGCACTTGTACAGGTGGGCTGGTCGTGACACAGAGAGAGTGGGAGAGATAAATATGATATGAACAGTGAGAACAGTGGGTGAGATCATTTGAGTTCAGATGAGTTTTTTCAGTTAGCAGCAAGAGTGCTAGATTTCATGAGCAGACACAGTTATATTATAGAGAATGACACTCTCCTGTCCCAAACAAGTGTTTCTTTTATTGTTATTTCATGTTTCAGCTTTTCAGAGAGTTATTAAAAAAAAAAATTCCCTACGAGAAAACACATTTAAACCCAAAACTTAGTGGAACAGAGGACACAATAAACTTGTTTACAGTACTCCCGTGGGACTGTCGTCTCTTACCTTGTGCTTTCTTTTAAACTGTCCTTCGTGTTACTGCTCCACAGCCTGAGGTTTAATGAAACTCAGCTTTTATATGCTGCTATAAAAGGCACATACAGTTCTTGATACAACTGTATTCCTGGCCCACTTCTGGGCTTGCCCTTCTCTATCAGCATTTACTCCACCATGTGTTACATTAATGTGTCTGAAAAGCTGGGTGATGAAAGTAAACTGTGACTCCATACTTTCTAATTTTGTTAGCACCCAAACAACTGAGGAAACTCCCATGAGTGTTTGCCATAGGTGCTGTATCAGAAACTACTTTTCTATCTCAGAAGTTGTTAAATGTTTTAAAAATATATATTTTTCCTTGGTTGAAATCAATACATTTAAGTAAAGTTTCCAAATTCCAATATCAGTATCGGCAACGTATCAAAAAAAAAAAAAAAAAAAAAAAATTGGTTTATTTTGTAAAATGTATTTTGATGAGCAGAAAGTTCTGTTGAATGTTTTTATTTAAAAAAAGCAACAGAGGCAAAAAACCATCAAAAAACTAATGAGGAGTTTACGTGTCTGTGAGCCTGACAGAGAGAGTAGAACAGCATAAATTAATGTTAATCACCTGCATAACACCTAAAACCTTCAGTAGGTGATCATTACCACTCTGAGGCTGTGACGATGAGAAATTGCTGTCTCCACAGATAAATAGAGGAAGAAAAAAAAAAAACATGAACAAGCGACCTAGAGGGATTACAGAAATTAATTCAACAGGTAATGTCTTCTAACGCCAATGGGGAATTGATAATTTGTTGTGTAAAAAACCATTCCCTCAACTTTGCAGAGTGTAAAAAGTCATTAAAATTAAAAAATGAATAAATAAATAGATTAATAAATAATTAAAACCTCAAACACCTGAGAAGAGAGAGGAGAGGGAGATGAAAGGAAGCCGGGGAGGAGGGGGAGGATAAATTTTAGCTGCACTTGTTAACAAAACAGCAACAAGGATTGTTATGAATTTAAAGATGGTGAGTCCCCGCGAGGCTGAGAGAATCAGAGGCACAGATAGAGCAGGGAGAGTGACAGAGGATGAGAGGGGAAGTAGAGAAAAAGTAGAGACAAGCAAAAACAAATAGAGGAAAGAAAGTCACAGGCAAATAAGAGTGCAACAATTACCAGTAAATGAACATGTTTTTTCTGATTTTTGTTTTGTTACCATTTGTCAGTTGTTAATCTCTATAATAATTATCTCAGTTTATACTGCCCTGCCAAGACCTGCGAGCAGGTTTGTTTGCTGTCACACCAGTTAAACAGATTTGAAATCAACTGAACTGGAAAAACAGAGAGGAAAAAAAAAAACAAAAAAAAAAAACTGAGCAACAGAGCGTGGAAGAATCTCCTCCTTCCTCCTCCTCCTCGGCAGACAGACGGCGGGCTGGACTTCAAAGAGAGCTTCTTTCGTATCCATCTGCCCGCCTCGGCCCTCGCTCGCCCTAATCTGATTAGCCACGGATCAGCTTAAAAGTAGCGCGACGCTAATTAATCTGAACCAAATGAATGATTTAATTAACATTAACATCTCCACTTTACACCGGGGCAAAGCTGGGCCAGCGCCGAGCGGCTCTGCCTCAGACGGATAATACAGCTCCAATTCAGAAAGAGAAAGAAGGATGGAGCGGGGAGGGATTAATAAAGGATGGAGAGCAAAAAGGAGGAGAAAAGGAGGAGAAGGTCTTTATGAGATTTGTATGAGTGAGGACAGTTTTATAATGCATGTTTTTAAAGAGTTTAGACCTTTAACACCACTGAGCTTATATGAATCACAATGGGTATTCTGTGAGGCTTGAGCACAAAGTAACCATGATATATCTGTGGGGGGTTTAACAGGGTTGTTGATTCATCCTAATTACTCATTCAATAACTTGTCAGCTGTTTCAGAAGTCTGTCTGGCCTGTTAGGAGGAACACACCACCGGCCTTGGATGCTGCATAAATTCTCTGCCAAGTCAAGTAGCACATACTACTTACTCACAGTCATACAAACAGGAACATACTTGTCCAAGTTCTCACACACACACACACACACACACACACACACACACACACACACACACACACACACACACACACACACACACACACACACACACACACACACACACACACACACACACACACACACACACACACACACACACACACACACACACACACACACACACACACACACACACACACACACACACACACACACACACACACACACACACACACACACACACACACACACACACACACACACCAGTGAGGAAATTTGGGGGTGTAGTTGGGTGCTACAACAAAAGCAGGGATTGCATCGTTTCTTAGTGTGAGCTTTGTTCTCTTTGTTGTGATTCAGTCACATTTCTGGTCACAGTGTGTTTACTTTGAAACAAATGCTGTGAAATTTCAGATACCAACAAGTCAAGTTCATAGAATTCTTTGACTTCTTGGTTAATCCTTACAGTAAATGACTCCAATTATGACCTTTTAATAATCATAACAGACAGGAAAGATTCATTGTATTTTCAACCATTATCCAAAAATCATATTAGCAGTTTTCTCTAAGCTGATTCTTGGTTGATCTACAACCAATAATTAAATTGGGTGCAGGTTCTTTGTCAAACTGAATTGACACAGTCTGGTTCACTTGCTCCTGACCAAAGAAAGATGAGACTTAATAATCCTGTTGCAAGTTACACTCTGCGTTGCCTAGCCGTGCAGTACAGTACATGCTCACAATGATGTCGCTAACATGCTGATGTCTAACAGGTACTGTGTTATCTTGTTTATCATGTTTCACATCTTAGTTTAGCACATTAGCATGCTAACATTTGCTAGTTAGAACTAAACACAGTACAACTGGGGTTGATGGAAATGCAGGTATTTTGGTTCATAAGCCAAAGTATTGGATGAATTAAACATTGGTGCAAAGTCATTAAGATACATCCTCTGGGGGCCATTAATGTCAGAACAAATCCATCCTATTGTGTTTGAAATATTTTAATTTGGGCCAAAGTAGAGGACCAAACAACATTGCCATCCATAGAGCCATCCTAGCATGGCTAAAAATGATAGATTGTTGTCTATCAGTTCTGGTAGGTTTTGTGTTCACTTGAAAGGAGTAATCATGAAGTCATATGGACTGACAGGTAACTACTTGACAGTTTGGGTGACTGTCATCCTGCATCATGAGCGCTGCATAGCCCAGTGGAGAGAAACAAGTTAACAACAAGTACTTGGTCCGGTTTGCTTCTGTACCACAAACACAAGAGTTTGCTTGGGAGCGTACTGAGATCCTGAACAATCTCATTCTGGTTGTTTGAAGTTTGAGTCTTAATGACAACTTTCACACCAGCTTAAATTAATTGAACCAATGGGTAAATACACCAGAGTTGGACAGAAGTGCACCAAACACAGATGTGAAAGCACCCTTAGTAAATTAAACCTCATGAAATCTTTACATGGTCTTTTAAAAAAAAAGGTGCAACTGAGTTACAGCATATAACTAAACTAACTTAAATGAAACTGAATTACTCAGGCGTTCAATGTTTCCCTCAGTATGAAGATGAAAATTTTCCTTTTATTACTACCAATATTAACAGCAATACATTATACTAATATTACAGTATTATATAACACCTCTTGATGTGATGAAACATGGCATTTTTAAGTTCAGTAAGATCAGTATAAGCTCAGTTGTGATAAGGAAAAATCCTCACATCTACAGTTGAAAATTGCAGCACAGAATCCATCTACTTGATTGCACAGCGATGAGATTTATGGCTGTACAAGACTTCTCAGCACATGCCAAACTCAGGATGTTAAATCCCTGGAGAGGATCTTTTAGCACAGACATACAGAAAACCTTAAAGGAGCACATTTTAAATAAAATAACACAGGCAGAAGAATTAGGTCATGACAGATAAGCAACTCATTTCCGAGCAATCTGCAAAATGAACTGCATGTCTGACTTTTATCAAAATGAGGTCAGATACAACACAAAGGATGTGAGATTAAAACGTGCATGTGTGTCATATAAAGACATACATGCATACAGAAAATGAGTAGGGAAGGTGGGAGGGATTTGTTAATCTGACTCTAGATGTGCAAATTCCAAGCAAAAGACTGTACAGTATGACGCTCTTGAGAGCAAGTTACTTATATCATCTTGTGTAATGGGACGTCTAAAATCATTAGCTTCCACCACCCAATATGTTACACTTGATAAAGAATTTAGAATTGGTAATTGTTTTCTACTTCATGCACAAATAACGATTAAAAATAATAAATGCCATCCCTCCATGTCACTTTCTGTTTTTCTTTATCAATCCTCTGCCATTACATGGTGCATTTATCAACCTGTCATGCACCCATCGTTCTTTCCCTTCATCTTTTCTTCTGCCTATTGGTTTCTCCGTTTGTTTATCTATCTCTCTAACATCCATCCCTATTAATTCCTGTGTTGGATGTTTGTTTGTTATCATCGCCATCCATCAATCACTCCCTCTGCCCCTCTTTTATCCCTGAGACAAGAATAGTGTTTTTCCAAATGGATAGTACACTTTCACCTTTCTCCCTGATGGCTGTCAGAAATGAAATTACAGATTTCTTATGAAGGGGGAAAAACTGCACACAAGCGCTGTTGCTTCACAGAAAATCATTACAGACAGATAAATAAGCCAGACCAATTCAAATTTCTGCCGAGCAACAATGCCTGCGTACAAGTCTCCAAAATGAGAGACGAGATCACAGAGGAGAGATTACAAAAAAGAAAGTGTTTTACCTTGAATGTTGAACGGGTTGTCGATGACAAAGTTTCCATTCCACACCACAGAGAGGTCGACTGGTAGGTCACTGATGTCACTGCCCTCGTAGTCATACTGAGACACACAGAAACAGAAAGATGGGGAGTGCGTCAGAAATTGCTGATTTATAATGGATTCAATGCAAATTGGGAATTGTATGAGCTATCGTTTCATTTGCATAGTGATTCACCCCGGCTTGTTCATTGCAGACAGTGATACAGCGCGGGCATGCATGCATGCATAAATCCATATTCACCAAAACAGACATATTTCATACATACACATAGAGAAATAACAAATGGGTTACAGTTGAGTGGGCAAAGAGGAGTGGAGATGGGAATGAGAAAGGAGGAGAGGAGATGAGGAGGTTGGATGAAGGGAGAAAGGACAGGACAGGTGATGAGAGGAAAATGTGGGAAATGAGTAGAGAAGAGGATTAAAGGCAGGCAAAGAGGAAGTGGAGAAGAAGAGAAGAGAAGAAAAGAGAAGAAAGGAGAAGAAAAGAGAAGAGAAGAAAAGAGAAGAGGTGGACAGGGAGGTGTAGGCAGATAGAAATCGGACTCCGGTAGACATGAGAGGACCTTATTCATTTACACATGAGCTAAGTGGTGGGATGAGGCTAAGGGAGAGACAAGACACGGAACAGTGTAAAGTGAAATTGGCATTTCCAATTTGCTCCCTGACACACTGGATTTGGTAGACGGGGCTTGACCATCCCATATGGGCAACGGGGCCTGTAGCACACAGACAGACACACCACTTACGATACAGTCAAAACTTTTCTCCATTCAACCCTCATTAACCAGGACACATTATACTCAACATATCACTACAGTGAATTGAATACACATGCTTTATAATGTTGTCCTGTGTGTAGATACATTCATATTTTGAAGTTGAGCAGTAGCTGTTTTCCACCCATGGGTGCACAAGTTAGCAACCTTATCTTCAACAAAATACATTCGACTGTTTTTTACGTTCACTGTCAACTTTCATTCTTATCCAGGAAGTGTGACAGTCTTGTACAACACATAGGCTATCCTATTAATACGGCAACATTGTCAGTGTCTTCCAAAATGCATATGACGTTACAAAATTGATTCATGACCATTTTCTGATCTGCCAACTTTATACTGATGGTCAGATTATGTTTGGGCAACCAAGGAAAGGTGGCAGGTTAAGGAAAGAGCAAGGTCACGGCTAAAGGAGACCAACACTAACTTTTAGCAGGAGGTCTCCAGTGTTTCCACTGGGCAAAGCATGCCCATCCATCCACCCCGACCTCCTCTTGAGAAGGTTGTTCAGGATTATGACAACATCACGCTACTTCTCTCTTTGCTTCTCAGAGACGACCATCACTACTTGCATGGCCACAAACAAATGTAAACATGTCTAATGCTGCGAGTGATGCGATGGTCTAGGCAACTAAATCACTTGTTAGAAAAAGACCATGGTTGGGGTTAAAGTCTCGTGCTTCAAGTCAGCACCGACTTTTAAAATATTTAACCAAGACCACATCATCTTTCCCTAATTGTAACCAAATGCTTTGAGTTGCCTGAACATAACTATAAAAATGGTAACCATGATTTAGTTGCCAGGATATTGGAGTGGAAAAAAAGATATTTGTTGCCAGTGAACATTTTGCTAAAAATTGTAATCCAGCCACAACTACTTTTCCTAAAAAACATCTTTACCAATACAAATTAGTTGTATATGAATGTAAGCTTTGGTGTGGTTGCTTTTCAGCACACTGGTAGACATTTTATTACAAATGATAATTCATAGCAGCAGAGACATTTTGACACAGTCAGTCATCCATGCTGATCCTGTAGTGTAGTAAGCCCACAGTACTTTACTGCTCCAAAAGACTATTTGGATAATTTATGGGCCCTAACATTAGTCTTTATGGGCTGGTTTGCAAGTTTAAAACACAGATGCAAATGTACTAAAAGGTGGTGCAACTTAAAAATAAATAGCTGCATAAGTTCTCTGTATACCAGCATAGTATAAGCTACTGGACCTGGCCTGTGGCATAGGCAGTATCGACAAACGCTAGAGGCACCGTCCATCCATAGGGGCACCCCAAATGAGAGAACAAAAAAAAAAAAAAAAAAAAAATCAAAATTTTTAACTTTTACTATTTTTTGTTAATACTATTTTAATACTAGTATTTTGAAATATTTTAAAAAAGTCCACAACAACATAATTAAATAGCCTATTAAATAGGTCCTGTTTTCTGGGTTGCCCGCAACATCAATCCCCCCTCTACTCTTAGTTAGACTTACCTGATTATAGGGGATGGGCGAGTTATCTGAACAAGTCTGAACTATCTGAAACCAGAATGCTTCCGGTAGCAAAATCCCTCCGCAAAGTCCCGTTGCCTACAGATTCTGCATTCATATGCAGATATCTGTTTATAGAGATTAGGCAGTAAGATACCTGGCTGGGCCAGTCAGAGAGGCTTTTGTGGAGGTGAGAGAAACTACTGCAGACCCTGTGGTGAAAGCTGAAGCCCAGCCTTGAGCTGAAGAGATTGGATCTAGCAACTTTTCTATTTGCACAGACATATGGTATGACACCCTCAACAACATCCAGCATGTGAGTAAACTGAAGTAAACCAGAGATTCCATCACCTGCTACAGAAACACGGGATTTTTCAGACAACTGCAAAGGAGACGTTCAAGGAGATGAACATGGAGGCTGTGCTCAAACAAAAGTGGTTAAGAACCACAAAAAGGCACTTTGGTTATGAGGCTCCAGCTGAGCCTATTGGTGAAGCACTTAGAAAAATGGAAACCACATTTTTTGATGTGGTAGTGGATATAGCCCTCTCTTCACTTGATGACAGATTTCAGAACCTGGGAGAGGTGAATGACAGATTTGGAGTGCTCCTCAACTTCCCAAGTATGTCAAAAGAAGAGTTGCTAGAGCACTGTCAAACCCTGAGCACTGTTCTAACCCATGACGCACCAACAGGTATTGATGGCAGGGAACTTGCTGTGGAAATGCAAAATTTTCCACATTTGCCATCAAAAAACATGAACTGTTTCCTGTTACAGTGGCTGCTGCTGAAAGGAGCTTCTCTAAGCTCAAACTCATTAAAACCTACCTGAGATCTATTATGGTACAAGAACGTCTCAGTGGACTTTCCATCATTAGTATAAATTATGTGGTCTCACAACAGCTGTCTTATGATGATGTCATATATGACTTTGCCGCAAGAAAGGCAAAGCGAGTGGCTGTAAAACAATACTTGATTATGCATATTGCACTGAGGTTTCCATAATATATTTTTTGTGCAATACTCTTATTTATATTATCTTTATAAATCATTTTATGTCTGCACTGGTTTCTTTAATATCATATTTTGTGCAATACCTTATTAAAATACTGTTTTTATTGTGTGGGTTTTTTTTCTACAAAGAAAACAAAGAAAATCTCAAAGACATAAAGCTATGCAGTTTCTGTGTGAGTGTATGAACACAATGACTGGTGGTGGAATTGGCTGTGATGCAAGGGGCACCAGCTAAAATCTTGCCTAGGGCACCAAATTGGTCAGGGCCGGTTCTGTAAGCTACTGATATCTATGTAAAAATTGTGTTATTTCAGTCCAGTAAAGGTTCAGCCTAGAGAGAAAATGAGACAAAATAAAGGAAGAAATAGAAGAAAAAGAAGAACATATACAAGAAGAGACATTGAAAGGAGACATTGTAAGCAGCAACAACCAGAGTGGTAAATGATCTACTTGCTACGGATTCAGATTCCACCTCTGTGCTTCTATTACTGGATCTCAGTGCAGCCTTTGACACCATTGATCACTGTATACTATTAGACTAAATTGTAATTTTGGTGTCTCTGGCCTAGCCCTCTCTTGGCTTAAGTCCTACTTATCTGAAAGAACACAGTGTGTCTACTATAACAATATTACATCTAAATTCTCTGATGTTAAATATGGAGTACCTCAGGGCTCAGTTCTTGGCCCTCTGCTTTTCTCTCTCTCTTTTTGCCTCTTGGCCAAATTATACATAGTCATGGAATAAATTCCCATTGCCACGCAGATGATACTCAACTGTATGTGCCTATAAGGGCTGATGATCATACTCAAATTACTAAATTAGATGCCTGCTTGGCTGCTGTGAAAAAATGGATTTCACAAAATTTCCTGCTTCTAATTTTGGATAAAACCGAGATGCTGGTCGTTGCCCCTGCTAGTCACAGACACCAGTTTTCCACTTACATAACATAGTTAAAATTCGGTCTTCCCTGTCAATGGCTGGTGCAGAGACTCTAATACATGCATTTGTTTTATCCAGACTTGATTATTGGAATGATCTGTTTTCAGGTCTGCCACGTGCTACTACTAAAAGTCTTCAGATGGTTCAAAATGCTGCAGCTAGAATCTTAACTTAAACAAGAAAATCTGACCATATTACACCATCTCTAGCCTCCCTTCATTGGCTTCCTATCCATGTTAGATCAGACATTAAGGTGCTGACTTATAAAATCCTAAATGGGAATGCTCAATCATACCGGTCTGATCTCCTTAAACATTATATTCCATCTAGAGCTCTCCGCAGGGCTCCTGTGTGTACCCAAAGTTAAAAAGAAGTCAGGAGACGGCAGGGCCTTTTCCTATCAGGCCCTGTTCTTATGGAATAACTTCCCTGCTGACGTCAGACAATCTGAGTCTGTTGAGTCCTTTAAATCTGAACTTAAAACTCATCTTTTTGCCTTAACCTTCAATTAGTTGTCTTTAACTGAGTACTTCCTGACCTTGTACTGCATAGCAGGTCGGTTTCTGTCTCAATGAATTTTACTAAATGTCCTGCCGACAAGATTATTGATTATTGCAGCTGTTCTGATAACCATTGCATCTCTCTAACCTTCTGTTTGTTTATTCCACAAGCACATGAGCATCCAAGCTGTGTGTCCCTCTCGCTTCCTATTTTCTCCTCCTGTCCTCTGTTGTCTCTCAGGCATCTCTTGCTGGACCAGCACCCATCCTGAAACCGCTCTGCTTCCCTGGCTGTCCGTGCCATTTCCTGAGGTTTTGGATTTGGTTCCCGATCCTGCAGGAGTTCAGCCTCATCTCATGTCGCTCTCTCTCTGAATGATGTCTTTATCCTTCTCTCTTTCCTGTGTGAATAATGTATTTTCTTGTCTCTTCTCTCGTGTATGTGAATGGTGTGATGCGAGTATCCCCTGTGTGCATGTGTAGTCTGTCCTCCCAGGTCTCCATGTTGATAGAGGTTGCGTGGCTCAAGTCCTATTCTGTTCTGGTGGCGCCTGGAAACTTCTTGGCATCCTCTTCATCACATTCTTCATATATATTATAAATCCATTATAATTTTGTTATCCTGTTCAATGCTGTATTCTGTAATTTGTGTTCTATTCTGTACACACAACATCTATTGCACGTCTATCTGTCCCATGAGAGGGATAACTCCTCTGTTGCTCTTCCTCAGGTTTCTTCCACTTTTTTCTCTGTTAAAGGGTTTTTTAAGGGAGTTTTTCCTTATTTGAATCAAGGGTCTAAGGACAGAGGATGTTGTATTACAGTACAGACTGTAAAGCCCCCTGAGGCAAATTTGTGATTTGTGATATTGGGCTATGCAAATAAAATTGACTTGACTTGACAGAAAAAGGAATGTGGGAAGCCTGGTTTTCTGTTGAGACAGTAAGAAGCTGAGAGGAACACAGACAAATGAAACCACAGGATTTCTTGGAGGTCAGCAGCTTCGGAATCAACCAAAACACTCTTTTGCCACAAAAGAAAGGCTGATTGGTCTTATTCCCTTCCCACTAGTTCAGCGTGACCCTGATCCATCACACATGAGGCAGGCTGTTGACTTTATTAGCATCACTATAATGTCCCACTGGTTAAAGGCCTGTGTATGGCAGCTACCAGCCCCAGTGAAACCACAGGACCCACACACACACACACGCTCACATACTCCTCCTCCTCTCTCTGCGGCGTGGCCCCCATTAAACTTTAAGGGTTTCGACTTGTCTGCCGTCACCAAAACACTGGCTGAGCTTGTTCTCTTGTCAGTCCCAGCCCACCGTGCTGCCCGCCACATCATGCTTTATTCATACTGTCACATGGTTTAAAACGCCGACACAAACCACACTGTGACGCTGTGCCACCCAGTCACACTGTGCATCGCCCACTGTCTAACTCGCTTCCTGGGGGACACTGTTTTGTAAAATATGAGCTTTGGGCTCATATTTTATACTGAAAATAAAGGAGAGACAAGGAAAACAATTCAGGAATGGAAAAGCAGCAGAGGCAGACGGACGTAGCAGGATGAGGTTGCTTGATCTTGTCATTTTCCTACATGCAAAAGACAATTGTGTGTGTGTGTGTGTGTATATATGTATATAAAATCACATCAGGGCAGCATTCAGTTGTGCATCCCAATGCTTCCTTTATGCTGACATTTAAATAATTCATCACACTGATCTTGCCAGTCACCAGTTATTACTCCACTCTGACCTCTGAAATTTGAAATTCCTCTCTAATGAGATTTAAAAGTATTTCTGCCACCTGATATAGATGAAGGTGTTTTGCCAGTTAGGGTTCAGTTTACAAGGCATCTACTTATCCACAAAAAGTCCCTATAAAGTTCTTATCAACGATGCGGTGATATTTTACCAGTGATCACAGACATTGTATATTATTTCATCTTCTTGATGAAGTATGCTTAGGCTTTTTGATGGACAGAAATCTGAGCGAGACATAAATGCTTTATTCCAAAATTAGACAGGCACAGATACTCTGACATCATGATAATGACTGGCATCAAAGAACATCTAATTATGGAACCTGTATTTGAACCTCTTTTTACAAAATGGCAACATTTTTAAGGATCTGTGTTTGAATATTGAGTGTTGACGATCACAGAAATGAAAAGCTTTGAGGATATCTTTAACTTTTGGGAGAAGAAGCAAAAGGAACGAGGTTAGTATCTACACTGCAAAAACATTCATCACAAAGTAGATTTGTCTTCTTTTAGTAATCTATACTAAAAGAAGACAAATCTACTTTGTTTAAAAACTGCTAGAGGAAACAAGACATCATCTCACCACAATGGCAGAAAGCCTCTGTTTGTTTTCAGCTTGTATTAAAATACTTACCTAGAATGCATAATACTATAAGTGATGCTATAAGTGATGGAGGTGTTAACAGTTGTGGGGAACTCCCGATCCCTTTTAAACTCTGAAGTTTGTATTTTTCCACCCTATATGTCCCACAACAGACAGGGTAGAGCATGGCTCAACTGATATATGGACATGAAATGGGCTGTAATCTAATTGGAGCTGATGAATCTCAAATCATTTAAAAAAAATATTCCAGGAAAAAATGGACTTACTGGCTGAAAACAGCTTTACCTAAAACCATCTTTCTTTTAAAGTAAAGACATCTTTGTTGCCTTAATGAGGAGCTTTAGCTGGATTTTGTTTATGTGATTTATTATCCATGTTCATGTTTTCCACATTTCCTGCATTTAATTATGTTTTTGTGTCTCAGCCATACCATTCTGGGTTACCTCTTTAACCTCCATGTAGGATTTCTTCCATACTAGGCATTCCTCTGGTCTACTGCTGATTAGGTGTTTGGATTTCTGCCCTGCTGGCCTGCAGCTTGTTGGAATTATTGATTTCAGCTATGCAAATATATCAGGTATGGCTTTGTCCTTAAGAAACTGATGATGACTTCTGTTTCCACTGGGTACTTTTTTCACTTATCAAAGTGAAATTTGCAGCTATCGACTATCAGCATGTCACGGACTTTTGGTAGAGCTTTGATCTAAAAGTGGTGCCACCAGTGCTGTTAAAAGCTCTGTATTGGTGAAAACCCTGCAGGTAAAAGTTGCTCTACCCCGACTGAGAGGCCCCTGTGCTGGCCTGCCGTCCTGACTCTCCTCCCTTGAGCGCCCGGAGCTGCTGGAGATGAGTAATCAGACTCATTACTGAAGCCTCTGGCCAGCTCCTCCATGTCACTGCATGTAATTAATCTACCTGAGCCAACTCATAGTGTGGGTTCCCCTGGGGAAAAGAGAGAGGAGAGGAGAGGAGAGGAGAGGAGGAAGAGGAGAGGAGAGGAGGAAGAGGAGATGCGAGGAGGAAGAGGAGAGGAGGACAGCTAAAGAGCAGATAAGGGGAAAGTGAGAGGAGTGGAATTAGGATTAGAAGGGAGACGAGGACAGCAACAGAGGGCAAAGAGGAAAAAGAGTAGAGGCAATGAGAGCTGGTAAGGGATGACAACAAGAGGAAAAGAGGTGGAGGAGAGATACAAATAGGGAGAAAGGAGCAAATGGGACAGAAGAAAGGGACAGTAGAGGGAAGGAGAGGAGAGTTTAAACAAGGAAGAGATAAGGCAGATGAGAGGTATAGAGAGGGGAAGGGTCAATGAGTGGAGACAAGAGAGGGAGGGAGGGAGAGAGGGAGGGGAGGTGACAGGAGGAGAAAAAAAAAGGAGAGGGAGGGGAGGAGGTGTAAAAAGTACGAGGTGAGCACAAAGCCGTCCCTGGCCTCATTACAGTAACACACCAGCCTGGCTCGGGTTCATTCGTTATCTGCTCCTGCACTCGTTTATTCTCTCGCTACATGAATTGTCTCCATGGATTGCATGTCTCCACAGATTGTATGAATAGATATGGCTAGTGTGTGTGTGTATGTGTGTGTGTGTGTGTGTGTGTGTGTGCGTGCGCATATGTGTGCTTGCTTGTCTGAGGGAGTGAAAACTGCCGATGTTAACAAAACAGAGCAGCTGGCTGGTCAGGGGGGAGAAGGTACAAAAACCAAGAGAAGTGTGCATATGCATGCGCGTTCATGTGTGGGTCACCCTCATGTAATTAGTCATGTTGAAGGATACCTGAGCGTGTGTTAAAAATACACTGTGAGCACACACATACACACACAAGTCCCCCATTTCTGCTCAGTTCGATTCATTTCAATTCAATAGGGCTTTGATAACAATTTTGCCTGTTTTTTTTTTTTTGCATTAAAGAAAACAGATACGGTGCATCCACAAATTAATGAATGCAATTAAACAAAATAAAAATTATATTTTATCATACTTTACCTGACACTTTAACTGTTTTCTTTTTTACTTCAACGTATTTTAGTCTCTCTCACCTACAGTACATCTGCAGCAAGTGTGTGCTTTTAGTTATTTACTCATTAGTGATTCCCCAAAATAAGATTACAGGAGAACATGTGCGTACATATAAATACTGTGTGCATTTGCATGCAAATAATGCATTTTGTAAGAAAAGTAATGCCAACCTGATTATGTTTTTTTTAAACAAAGTTTATATTGGACATATGTGCAAACTGCATTTGTTTTCCTACAATATCCACTTCTGGCAACTAAAGCATGATTAGGGTTTTCAATGGTTTTCAATGGCAACTCAAAGTGCTTGGTTGAGGGTTAGGGAAGGACCGTCATCTTGGTTAAATGTGCAAAAACTCAACGTCACATTGATGCTTTCAATTTAACTAAAACCACCATCTTTCCATTACCTTAATCGAGTGTTTTAGTGGCATATACCTAATGACAGATCATTAATCCTTGTCTCCATTGTCAAAGTCCTGTGCTTTGTTCACCCAGTCATCCACCCTGACCTCTGCCTCACAACTACTGTGCAGTACATGAATGCCACACTTCTTGAATTGGAAAAATATATATATTTTAATGTAATCGTGGCACCAATGTATGTATGTATGTTCCAAAATGTATTTGGAAAAGCAAATTGGTATAAGCATATTTTGTAGAAAACAGTGTTGCAGAAAAACGTGTGTGTGCACGTGTGCACTGTATATATTGTATGTGTTACATGCAGCAATTAAAGTGACAGTTAAAAAAAAGTCTAGACTAGTACCAGGTCTAGACCAACATGTGAACATAAACACACACGCAATCTGACATCCTCCCAAAACTTACTGTGCTGCTCAAAAGCGTGCCAGATGCATGGAGTTAACAGTGGGAAGTTCATACACACAGACACACACTCACACAGTATTTGATAGCCTATGTGTGTCAGTGTAATAAATCATGTAAAGCAGGTTGCTGGTTGTTGCTGATGCTACAGTCTCCGTCTGCTCCACATGATTAGGAAGAGGATCATGTGGAGAATCTCCATATGTCTGCTTCACATTGGGCTAGCAAACCCCTGGGGAGGAAGTGTGTGTATGTGTGTGTTTGTCAATGAACAAACCAGTAGGTGTCTGCACAGCTTGCATGCATCCTATCTGTGTGTGCCTGTGAGTGTGTGTGCAAGCCAGCGTGTGTTTTTCCTGTGAGCATCCTGGTGTGCATCCATGCATGCTTTGGGTCCCTGGTGTATTTGAGTATGCAGGTTCAATGTTTCAGAGTTGGCGAGGGGCTAAATAATGCACAAAGAGACAGTAAGATTGAATGGATGAGTGTACATCTATTGCTGGCTAATTTTCTTTGTGATTTATTACACTCTACTGTCCCAGTCACAGCCAACTGTGATACATATACATATACTTCCCTACTGAGAATACTGAATACAATGGTAACCAGAGTGCAGATTATCAATCATAGTGGATCTTCTATATGTTAGTCCTCTGTATTAACTCGCTCACTTTCATTTTTCCTGATAATACACTCATTATTACTTATAAGGAAGTAGTTACTGGTGGAGAGAAGGCTATGAGAGCTGCCACAGACTTTTCTTCGACTATGTACAACTCTAATGAATAAGTTATGGCTAAATAAACACATATTAATGTAAATGAACATTTTAACTCCTTAAAGCTGCAACAAAAAATATTTTAGGGTTAGGGTTAAGCAGATGAAGAACCAGATTTTTTTTCTTCCTCAGGAGTTTGTGGAAAACAAAACAGAGCTAAAAGGAGAGTAAATATTGGACTTGCATTTGTCAGGTGGCCAGAAGCACGACTCCAAATGTTTGCTGGATATGTAAACAGGCAATAGTGCGTAAACTGATGGCCATATCAACTCTCCAAGGCCATAATTAGTCAAAAGTGTGTAATTTTTAGCTTGTTGTGCAGTCCTGTCCCCGAGTGTGGTACAAAATTCAAATAGTAGACTTGGAATTTGCTTCATTTGCTTCCATTACATAGGTAATGCAATGTAGACTTTATAAATCAATCTGTGCTCAAACTGCATTACTACGCAACAATAATGTAACACTGACAGAATGCAAATTTGGTTCATACACTGCGATTGATAAAACGAGTCAAGCAGGTTTCAAGAGTGTGCCAATAGATTTTCATAATAATGCCAAAAATCTAAGACACAGTATCATAGTTAGCTAAATATTTAGCTGTAATGTCGTGAATATACTCCATCTTCATCTTCTTCAAGTGCCTTGCTCAAAGGTATGTTGAACAGTAGTTGTTGAGCAGGAAAGTGGGAGTCTTGTTTCCTATTTCCACCCTGATTTTCCCAACAGGTGCTAGGATGTCAAACAAGGTTACATCACTAGGTTTTGGACACCTGCAGCTCCTTTGATAATTAATGCAGTCTCTTCTTGCCTGAAAACTGTACAACCTAATAACTTTGCATGGCAGAACAACTTTGTTACCCGTCCCCCATTGTCCCAACTGTCCTTCCACACTCTGCTGTTCTAGTTAAACTCAGCAGTTTCACTTTTGCACAGATCGTGATTTCCTTTTCTTTCAGCATCACTTTCTCAAACATGCACATCTTTTATATTCCACATACATTGTCTCTCCATCTGTTACTCCCTTATTTATTTGTTTCCCCTAGTCTGCTTGCTGAGCTTAGTCTATCTTTCCTCCCCTCTGTCTTTCTTTATTTTTCTCATTCTCTCGTCCTCTTTCTACTTCTTCCATCACACTCTTTGTTGTATCGTCATTGTCTGCTCCTAATTCCCTCACCTCCTCTTTGGCTCTATCTTCCTTTGTCTTTTTGCTTCCATCTTTTCTGTTTTAGTGCTTTCACAAGCTTGTGTGTGTGTGTGTGTGTGTGTGTGCGTGTCAGTCTACCACACCACTGAAATTCATCATCATTTTATCTACAGCTCCCTTAATTGGATCCTATCATAGTCCCACCTGACGAGGAGAGAGGCGGGGGGTGGAGAGGAGGAGGCTTACTCACTCACAGCACCACATGGATGTGTACACGTGGGCGTGCGCAAACACACACACACGCACACACAATTCAGCCCCCCATGTCTAGTTTCATAAACAGCTGCAAAGTTGTGTTGAGGCCTGTATATTTACTATTTTCTCTGCCTTCTGCAAAGAGAACATTGGGATTTTATAAAACATTAAAGTGCAGCGAGGATTGAAGAAATGAATTTAAGTGCATATATATGTGTGTGTGCGTGCGTGCGTGTCCATTTGGTTTGCCAGTGAACCAGAGATTTGCTGAGGAAGGTCTCTGTCCTCCAGCATCAGCAACTCTCAGCAGTTGTACTGGTGTAGTAATGAATGTATGTGAGTGTGTCAAACACTGGGGATCCAAACTGCACACTGCTGTTTCCTGGAGTAAGTGCTGGTGTTTGGAGGCGTGGGAGGCTTTGAGAACACACTTAAAAAAACCAACAGAGAGTGAACAAGAATAACTAAAATATAACTGTGGTCTTAGAGCAATCTGGTGTTTATCTACATAACATTCTTTAGACGTACTGGTGTTATAATATTAAAGATGGAAGTCGGGACTGATGGAGTTGTCATTCAAAGCTATTCAAGAATAAAAGCTTCAGTTCCTTTAGCAACAGAATTCTGCTTCTGATTTTGACCAATTTATTCAAATATTCAACTTGATGTACAGCAATTTCTAGTTTTGCCACTCACTCTCTGTTCAACAGGCTTTCAAGTTGTCAGGTCACTGAGGGCGCATTAAAACCCGCAATAACAACCCAAAAAGTCAAATCTCAAAGAACACTCACTAGCATGGAGCAATTACAGAGACACAAGCCATTAAATATGCACAAATTACCTTTCCAAAATACAAAAGAACTGTAGGAGCCATCATTATGACCACCCCAGAACTATTTTTCATGTTACCATTCAACATCAGAGGCAGAACAACTTCCAGGACTGCTGAAGCTCATTCTTTCCCTTTGTAGGGAGAAAGTGAGTGAAAACAGCAAAAGCAGCAAGTGGCCGCAAATCAGTGACATGTTCCCGAGCCCAGTGGTAATGCAGCAGCTAAATGACCCAGAGCCCCTGACAAGTATGTGACAGGCTGAAGAAAAGGCGGGCGGTAAAGCTGCCAAAGCCGCACACCGGCTTCCACTGCCGTTTAACTGTGAGGACTCGCTATTGGACCTATCACCGTGAGCGAGCGCTTCGATGCGCGGCTCGCATGTTAATCATAAGTCTCGTTAAGTAAGTCATAATTGGTGTCGTTAAAATGCCTCCCCTCTACCTCACGCCCCAATAGGAGCTGAGGAAATTAACATTCCTGAAATGGTCACTCCTTATTAGCGGTGACAGTTTGACTGAAGGCTGAGAAGCAGGAATGAGGAGTGGGAATAAAGAGAGAGTGGCTTTGTGACAGTCAGCCCCTGTGGCCATACGCCTCAGTTTCAAGTCTTTGCTGCACCACTCTAGTCAGTCTCTGCCGGTCTCTCTTTCTCACACTGCAGCTAAACAGCTGTAATGCCTCACAACGGTTAAAGCCAAATGGCTGTACTGAATGGAGCTCCTGTTGACAGATCAAACTGCTGGGGTTGGTCGAAGCAAAGAGATAGTTGGTTAGGATTGGCTGAGATGGTAATCAGTCAATAACACGCCCCTTAGTCGACACATAAACTCACATTTATCAGGTCACCAGACATTGCTGTAATTTACCTGCAAAGCTTTATGACGTCTTGTGTGCACATGAATGTGTGTGTCTTACCGTGGTCTTCTGACACTGTATGCTGGTGCTGTTGAACCTCAGAGCCGGGACGCTGTGTGTACTCCCTTGGATGTGGAAGATACATTCGTAGTTCCTCTGCCCGGACTGCGGCTGGGGCAGGTTCTGGGCCAGCAGGGTGATGGGCCTCATAACTCCAGCAGGGATATAGATCTGGGTGGAGGGCAGGATCTGAGGACACTCCTGGAGATGAGGAAAAATAAGAATAAAGGGAGTGAGACATGACTGGAAAAGAAAGAAGGAGCTCTCAGTGGGATGCAGATCTGGCTGGACAGAATGTTCAGGACATGCTGTGGGAGAAATGGGAAAAGGAAAACTGAAATCTTCGCCAGTGACAGGAAAATACAGATCCAATACACTCCAAGATGCATTAAAAAGTCTATTTATTCTAATTGACAAGTAGTAATTATGAATTAGAAATGGTATCAAATGCATTTTGGCCTTACAGAACTCCCTCATGTCCATCATTATGAATCATTTTCTTATTCCTCCCAAGAGCATCCAACCACATAAAACGCTATTCCAGCATCCTTTGTTCTCATGGTGGAATACGTTTGAAGAATCAGGCAGCCTAAAACCTCCACTTACAAATTATCAACACTCTTGAGGATCAATTTGTCCTATTTCTAAACCACTGAATATTGAATGTGGCAGTTACTTGTCAAAATGAGTACATGGCATTTTGGAATCAAACCCTTCCCAGTATTAATGAGGCTGTTATGGATATTAAGCATGTTTTTTGCCAAATAGAATACACCAAAGGATATTCTAATTCTTTCTGTGTGGACAAAAATGAGAGCCTGAGGCAGCGTCTCAGAGGGACACGGACAGTGTTAATTCTACTATGCTGTACTGTAAAACAGCTACTATAGAGGATTAGAAAGGGAGATGACTGAGGGGTCAGCGCTTCCATTCAGCAGTTTCTTGCTGCTCTTCAATCAACAAAAAATAGGCTAGAACAGTAGCTGCACCATATTAATTGGAGGGAAATAATTGAAATCTCTCAGCATTTTTTTCAGCCCCAACTAAATCAAAAGACAACATGCAGCTGTCAGCTGAAATCCATGTTATATCACTGCTCATGCTCTAGAATGCATTTGTATTTCAAGCCGTGTTATTAACTGGTTCAATAAAATTTCTACACATTCATGTGTGGGATTGGTACTGCAGTATTTACTTTTACTGTACTGCATATTTTCTCAACATCTTATTTCTTCTCAAACAAAGCAACAAACTTTAGAATTTCACTCATTAATAGAACAAGTAACTAGTTTCAAGAGATAGCGCGATTTAAGTGTGTTTTTATTGATAATACGGCAGACATTTGCTTTTTTTAATATATTGTCCAAAGATGGTGGAGTTATTGTTTGTAGAAAATTCTAATATATATTAAGTCTGACTAAAAGACTGACTTGTTAAAACATGATCTGCAGTGTAAGTAGATAAAAAGAGCTTCTGCAATATCATAAAGGCTGTAATTACCACTGAACTAGTTAATATCCACTAATGTGTGTTTAATATTCATCTGGAGACATGGTAAACAAACAAAGACAATACAAATACCAAACTAGAATTTATAAATTTAATCGTATTCCACTTTAAGCGCCATTAAGCAAACTATAATTTTCCTATTAGGATAGAACGTTTATATCTGCAATGATAAATCAGTGGAAAACTGCATTATATTTAATCAGGAATGAAAACCAAAGTAAAACCACACAGCCTCATACTCTGCAGAGTGAGCTCAATATGAGTTTGCTCTGTGCTGAGCTACTGTCTAATGGAGCATCGGTAATGACTTGCAGATTGGCCTGGGAACGGCAGAGAGGATGTGGACGGGAGAGAGATATTTGGCCATAATGGCATCCAGAGACACTTCTGCTCCCTTCGCGACAATACAGCACGCTCCCATAGCCAGAGGTGGTAGCACTGACACCATACGGGAAAGTGCAAGATGTGAATATGAGGAGATTATTTTGACACAAGGAGCATTTTAAAAAGTGTTAATTCAACATATTTGCAGTTCAAAAAGGGTACTGAAATGACATGTAACACAAGAAAGTGGATGAGACAGACATGAACAAACATAGATAACATAGAACATAGAAACATTATTTCACCATAGGGTGTTTGCTTTTATCCAGGAAATTCTGAAAATTGTCATGTTTTGTCATTAGTAAGTTTCCTTAAAGCTGCACTAGTCAATACTTTTTATGTTAACGATCGATCAGATTATAATGTGTCATTCTAACGCCAATCCATCTGACAACTGTTAGCTTCTTTTAGCTAATTCTTTTGGCTTTTGTGACCACAAACTCCTCATCAACCTTGTTTCCAGCTGCAGCAGTCACCTGTTTTTAATGAAAAGGTCTGTAGCTGCTGGCAAAATGAGGCTATAATAAGGCGATCATATATCAATGTTGTGTTTTCAATTTATTCTGCTGCCCTCAAGTGGCCAAAAAACCCCAAAAAACAATCAATTAATGCAGCTTTAAAATTATCCATAATTTGACTACAACATATGACTGTGCAATTTACATTTTTCAAACAGTAACTTGATAGTTACTGATATTTTTGCCAACTGTCATGTTCCACTTTATGTTGGAACATAAATTACTGGTTGGATAATGTGAAAACTCTCACATCCTACTTGTAATTACCAGTAGGAGGCTGGGATGAACAGGTTTTTCCCAGCCGGCAGCTCAGATTTATGGAGAATCTGACATAATATGAATGTGGCAATGGAGTAGAGAGAGAGGAGGAGGAGGAGAGAAATAAGGAAACAGACAGAGAAGAGATCAACTCAATGCCAGTGAGCCCAGTGAAGCAGATTGTCAATTAGTGAGGCTGACAGTTAAAGTTTAAAGTATTCACAGATGGCGACAAACCGCTAATGAACTGCTTCTAGCCTCTAATAAAATGAAAAACAGGAATAAAGAAGCTGAGAAAAGAAAAGTGTGTGTGTGTGTGTGTGTGTGTGTTTGTGTGTGACTAGATACTCTGACTAGATGGCAGAGTATCTAGTCTGAAGTAGCAGTCATTGTTAATGTTGGAAGGACCGCAATCAAGCATCTGTTCCAATTGTCGCATGGAAATCCTGCCTGGCTGCCACATACACACACACTGGAACCACTTCACATCTGTGCCTCTCTGCCGCTCCCTATTGCTTCAACAACATTTGCACACACACACATATTCTCCTAAGATCTCTTCCTTATTACTGATGCATCAGAGTCAGTATATAAAGCACAGTCCTCTGAGGAACTTGATAATGTGCACAACACACACACACATATGCATGAACTCACATGTAAGGGAATACCCCACATAAGGCCTATATACAGCACAAAGACTCGCAATCACACAAAGGGAAAAGAGAGGGTAACATACACACACACACACACACACACACACACACACACACACACACACAGACACACACACAAAGGACACCAATGTCGAAAAATTCCAAACATGACCCAGTCTTATACACAGTGGTTAAAATTCAACAGAGCAATAATGTATTCCTTTTGCTGCTACACAGGTAGAAGCAACTGGTAGCAACTAGACAACAAACAACAAACTAATAACAAACCTCAGGAAGCAGAGGATTGTGGGAGCTGTTTCATTAGGAGTGGTGACAGGTGTCAGAGTTGAGTCTGCATCAGATAGCGGAGCGGTACAACACAATGAGACACAACAATCTCTTTTACCTGGGGGATTCCTCTAATCCTTTGCTTTTTTGGCTCCTCTCTTTTCTTTCTTCCTCTCGCTCACACTTGATCTTCTTTACATCCTCTCTCTCTCTTTCTCTCTCTCTCATCACCTTGTTTTTCAACCTTAATCTTATCCAGGGATAACAGTCAACTGAGCATGCACCCTCTTCTCCAGATTCATATGGTTTCGCACCTGAGAGCCTCCCAGTACAACCAGTCTGCCCCTGGTGGCCACCAGAAACTTCCCAAATACAAACACCCACACTCTAAATTTATTTTGCAGAGGGTGAGCAGAGATAAACCATCGGATAAGAAAGGGTGAGGAGAGGTGAAGCGAGAAGGAAGAAGGGGAGGAGATGAGGAGGCGAGGCGAGGTCTTGGGAGCCATTCACTCGTTTATTAAAGTGGGGGATGAGAGTTGAGGAGGTCAAGTTCCCAACAGAGCGAGGCAGGAGTGGAGCGCTGCAACATGGGAGTCGCACACAGCGCTTATATCTATCCAAACTAAATCCCCCCCCCCCACACACACACACACACAAACTATGTTACATTTAGATAGATATACACAAAATGCACATAATATAAACACAAAACAAACACATTCACGTTGATCGTTGCACACATACAACTACACACACCGATCCAAAGCTAAATCTTGCCCTCTGGCTCTGTGCAGTAAGTTGTGCAGCCTTAGGTCTGTGGAATGTTTTTACAGTAGCCTTGGGGCCAAATACACAGACACTGTGATCAAAGGTAGGAAAGGTTAAGCCTTCAGCAGAATTGGTCTGAGTTTGTCTTCGATATTCCCAATTTAAAATCTCCATTACTCCTCTGTCACTTGCTTTTGGTATCTGTAGGCTTAAGACAGCACCTCGCCTCAGACCCCGAGGCAACATTTTCAGAATTTGTTTGACTTCCCTGATGTGTTTGAACTGAAAAATTGGAGAGAGAGAGAGAGGAAAAAAAAAAAAAAAAAACAGAAGTGTGTCACAAATTCATACTATATATCAAATATGGCCGATCTTTGAGTTTGTGGTTTGCTCACACTGGAAGAATGGCAAAATTAGGTATATGTGGAAATGCCACTATGTGCACTGAGAGCTCTCAACTTTTAAGTGAGGTATTGTTGGGCATTTCTGTCTCACAGCAGCTTTAATTTATAACAACAATGATGGCTGCATTTGTTTTGGATGCATCAGGCCCAAGTCCAAGTACTGTGTGTGCTGGATCACTACGATACTTAAACTAAATGAAACAGAGCCATCATTAACATCATTAGCTTCAACTGCTTTTCCTGCTATGACAACTCAAAAATGATTTTCTTGTAATGATGACTTCAAATGTTCAAAGTGCCACACAGCTAGCTGCCAGTATAAAACATACTGAATTATGTACTAAACTTGACAAAACAGTTTGGAGCAATGGACTAACTTACTACTGAACTGAAGACAGAAGTGCTGAACCTCACGACTGTATTAACAGTGATACAATCACTAAGGTATGTATGTACTGAACATTAGAACGGTAATGCGATCGCTCAGCAAAAAATGATTGAACTACATAGTCAGTGAAGAACCCAAATCAGCAAAGTGATTTGTAATTTCCACCTCTGATAACAGCAAAATGAAACCTACAGTCTTTCCTTACTTAATGGAAGTGGAGGGTTTGGGTTTACAGTATTTGAAATGTGTCTCAGTGTTTCAGTGGTTTGTCTTGGTCAGTTAGCTCAGAGTGAGGGTACTGTGTAAAAAACAACAAGGTTTTAGATGGACGCAGGCATGAACGCTCTATTATATACAATTCTCAGTTATATCCTAGGCCATGTTCATTTCCTACACATAGGCCATAGAGAATATTCCATGGAGTACTTTCTAACTAAACCCTCATCTGATCTTCCCTCCCACCCTCTGGTTGCTACCTCCTCTGCTGTTTATTTAACTGGGATTATACCTTCAGTCATAAACTCCCACTAGACTAGGAGGCTCTACTGCCTTCTCATATTCAGTCTTCCTCTCTCCATAGGCTCCTTTTCCTCACCTGCTTCACCTTTTTTTCTACTCTTTTCTACTCTGTTATCTTTATCCTTCCTCCTTCACTCATTGTTGGCTGCTTGGATATGATGTTTTAGGGGTAGAAGACTTAGAACATGAGTGGGCCATCAAAACAAACAAGAGGGGCCGGTGAGACAGAGAGTGAAAGAAACACACATTGCAGTTATGCACAGAAGCAGGTGTATAATGTTTAGAAAGTTTAACTATCCTGATGCTTTGCTGTTTGTGAGCCAGTTAAGCAAAATGAAAGAAAGAAAGAGAGTTTATTTATGTGAGGGTTGAGACCGAAAGAAACGTGACATTTATTTAATCTATATTTACCTCTGACATACCTAAAGTCATCAGAGCATCTGTTTACTCTCTTTCCCTCACTTGTAATTACTTCCTATCTAGATGGAGACATCGCATCTATGGTGATGTCAGAGATGAGGCGAGAGCCCTGATTGGCTGGCGGCTGTCACCCATGAGGCCACCTCACTGACAACCTCCAAGTATGATGGATGAGGGACTCTGTGTGTTTGTCTATGTGTGTGAGTGTCAGGGGGGGTCACCTCAGTGTAAAGGGTCCCCACAGATTAGCGTTACAGTCCAATGAACCATTTCAGAAAGGAGGGGGCAAGACCCCATCGACCAGTGCTGTTACACACACACACACACACACACACACACACACACACACACACACACACACAAAGAGAGAAAGGAAAGGACCTGATATGATGACCACATCTCCCAGGAGAGAGAGAGAGAGGAAGAATCATCTCTTGAGCAACGTCTCAGTTTTAGACACTAATATAGTTATAACCTTAGAGAATAAATCCAACAGAAAGTAACACACACACACACAGCAGAGAACACCACAATAACATACAATGGCGTATGATACTAATCCCCATAGATCTCTCCATTCAATCAACACAGAGACAGGTCATAAAGCTCTATCTATATAGATCTCCTCAAACATTTTACCCTCATGCAGATACATCTCTCCTTCTCTTCCTCCTCATTTACAACTTCTTTTTCTTTATCGGTGTCTGTCTCTTACAGCCCCATGTGAAATGAAGACAGGTCAAAACGCAGAGAGCTTTATCAGCTTATACATCACGACATCCAGATATTTCTGCTATACTCAGAGCAGTTACTACAAAATATAATATCCTCCCTAGAGACTGCCTATGAAGTAAACCCTGTAAATCTTTTTATGTAAAAATCCAAGAAGAGAGGTCAAACAAAGGCCAGATATAAACTGATATTTATCAGCACAGCAGCCGGGTCGTACTACCCATACTCTTGTGGCTCTTGCTGCTACAGAATAACGATGCTTCATATGTGGATTGTGTACTGCTTTTAAGCAGTCTGGTTGAGTATATACATGAGTATGTGCAGTAATGTCAGCAATGTAGGACCTCACAACCTTTTTCAGCCTGATGACCAAGGCTAATTGAAAAAAAAAAACACTTGCTCGTCCAAAAATGGATCAATTATTGGGCGACTTAGAATAGTGTTAAGATTGATGACATTTCTGGTTTCTGTAGGTGGTGCTCTATCATTTTAGCACCTCATTCTAAATTCTGTTCTTGTTCTGTTATTCCAAACAAACCACAAACATAAAATGCACCCCTTCATGTGCACTGGAGGTTTCTTTACAGAAACGACCTTCCAAGGACAAGAACGCAACTGAAGACGCTTATATGAACTGGATATATCAATCTCTGTTGTGTGATAGTGTGTTTGTATTCAATCTGCATTAAGCACCAGGAGGGTGGTGTTAAGCAGCAAGAGTACAGTTAATTTTCATGTGACTTTCATGTGTGTAATTTTCAACTCTTATCACCTTGTATGAAAGAACCTACTGTATCTCTGACCTAGGACTGTCATATCATAGAAGATATATAAAATCAACTGATTTGTGGTGTACTGCTGCTGAACAACATTCCAGTTGGTGGGTGAGGAAAAAAAACACTGCTCCGTTTTTGATTTTACAACATTTGTGTGGGCTTTAAATTAGAGAGAGGACTTTTCTCGGTCAGAGTAATGTGTTTTTTGTTACTTTACACCGGCCTGTAAGTATGCTGCTAGGAGAATATAATATAATATCAATATCATTTTCTGTAACCAATTTTATGAGCCACTGAAATGTCTGAGGAGTTCAGGGATGGTCATCCAGGACCATGATCCGTAGTATGGATCAGGATATGGATCTCAAAAAAACCTTACAAAAAAGTATTGATTTCCAAAATCAGGTTTGAGCCAGGTCCGCATGTGTCCACTTGTAGACTTGTAGCAAGCTACAGAAAAGATAGCGTGCCTACAGGGGAAAGACCTCTACTCCACTGACTGTATAGAGCTCTTCATCACACATGTCTCCATTAGAATAGCAGCGCTCTGTGTGCTATCTCTGATGACCAAGTGTGATTGTGTGTCTATCTGGATGCTATCAGGTCCAGATGGTCAAAGAGGAGGATGTAGCCGATAAGCATCAGCTAGTGGATCGATAGGGGCCTCTAAAAATACACAGTCTGTTTGTGAGTGTGTATTTCGGAGAGTGACACGGTAGATACATGACAGATAACAAGACGCTATTCGGGACAGCCTAACTAAATACAGCCCTCTGATCTTTTTTATTTCAGCCCGCAGGATCAAGATTTGATGAATTTAGTTCCATCTTGTGAACAGAAAATGACAAAGTGCTTCTTGTCATGTGGGAACCAACCAAAAGCAGTCTCGCAACCCATTTTAGACCATGACCCAGTGAATAATAAGAGATTTCTCTGACCCACCTAAGAATCAGCCAACCTTTCAAGGTCAGTGTAAAAGCCCATGATAAGTGTACTGACTTCCCCATTATCTGCCTCCATGTTTTTGGGTTTTAGTTCCTCCATTTGTCCAGGGACAAGAGAATGAGATTCTTGGTCCCAAGGGTCCTAGGTTGGAAAAGTTTAAGCAATACACAACACAGCCAACCTCACAACAGAAGATATGGCTGTATCTAGTATGCAAATTCACCGGGGCCATAAACTTTTGAAAGAGATCGCTTCTCTATGCAAGACCTGTTTCATCTTTTATTCTAGGTTTGTGACTCATCCCCTGTGCTTCATTTCAACAAGAAGACTTTTCATCTATTTTGCTCAAATGAACCGACTTCCTACGTTGTAGTCTCAGGTGGAAGGAGGGCAGGCACCCATCGCACCAGACTAGGAACTCTTCTGTTCAATAAAAGACACTTTGAACTGTGTTAGAAGCCTTTTGGAGTGTCCACCCACTCTCGCCGCCTTTTGCTACAGGGGGTATGGAGCGAGGCAAGTGAAGTGGTGAAGATAAAACACAGAAAAAGTTCATACTGTTATGAACTGAGATGCTGATACTTTAATGAATGTATGAACATAAATAACGTCTTGACTTCATTACAGTTTTATCAGAAGTCACAGAAAAACTCACCCATTTTACCTCCTTTTGCAAACTTCGATGTAAGTTGTGTATGTAAGTCTGTGTATTACCTTCATCATTTTTAATCAAAGCAACTTCATTTCATTTTCCTCACATCCCAAGGAGAGCCTAACTCAAAGGAATTTACACTGCTACAACATAGCCAACCTATAGGAATAGTGTAGATATTAGACAGCATGTCTTATACAAGGATCCTGTATAATTCATCTCTGAAAAGACTGCTTGAACCTTTTACACATTTTACACACTTGAATGAAACAAAATGGGCTTACATCTAGTGAAGAGCCCTTTTTTAAACTAAACCTGTATTATCTGAATCACGCACAAAAATCACGATAATTCTGAGTATGTATTTGAGTGTCATTGGGTGTGATTACATCTCCAAGACCAAACATTTGTTTGGAAGTTTCTCTGGGAATGATCTGCTTCCTTCAAACTGTGTGGCATTTTTTAAAAGCTTTTGAGAGATGTAAATCTGTTAAGGGTGACATCAACACAAGTTTAGGGCCAGGTATCAAACCTCAATACTGTTTGAGTACTGACTAAAATGTGTTTGGAGCATTTCTCTTCTTTACATATTTTTAAATCAGGTATGTCCCGATGTAGGTCATAACTTTCCCAATTTTATACCATTTTCTTTTGGCCATTTCTTTCATTGTAAAAAAATTATTTATATTCCTCAAAATAGGGTTTTGGTATCTGTAGTGGTATCAGGTACTCTATTGACACCAATGTCGAAAAATTCTAAACATGACCCAGTCTTATACACAGTGGTTAAAATTCAACAGAGCAATAATGTATTCCTTTTGCTGCTACACAGGTAGAAGCAACTGGTAGCAACTAGACAACAAACAACAAACAAACTGAACCTCTTTGAGCATACTGTAGAACGGTGGACTGAAGAGCACTGATACCCATGTTAATTCCTCGTCTCCTCCTCCTCAGTGCATGATTCAACAGTTTGATGGCCATTAAACTCCACTGAATCCACCGAGATTCTAAAACTTCCAAAACTCATTTCCCACATATGATTACTCTTGTGCCTTCAGAGCAACAGTGGAATGAGTTTTATTAAACCTTAAACCTGCAGTGTGAAACTTTTTCATATAAATAAACGTCTGTTACATTCAAGCCCTTGCCAAACAAGTTCATGCAATACTGGCCCATCACTGCTAGATCTCTGTATTTCACAGTATACCAGAGTTTTTAATCTGGTATTAGGTTTGACATTCCTGCAATGGTCGGATGAATGCATGCATAGCAGAGCCAGCTAACTTCTGGTTAGCTCTGTGCTGACTTGAAAGGGGATAAAGTAATTTAATTGTGTTAAATGTTATCGCACTGAACAGATCAAATTCTGATAGTGAAACAAGTCATTTGTGGGGGTTGTGTAACGCTAAAAAACAATATATCCACTGTTTTACAGCTGCAACAGTAGCGATGGAGTAGGCTACGGCGGAGTCTATGACTTAAGCACATCAACAGTGTTTTTGTAATTACTCTCACTGCCAGAAGGGGGAGACAAAAGTCCCACATTGCAGCTTTAAGCATGAGGGAGAAGTGGGGTCAGATGAGGAACAACACTGGAAAGGGTCATATGGATTGAAAAACAGTTGTGATACAAGTCCTAATATACTCAATAATTTAATGGATTCATAAGGCTCAGTTTATTACACAAAAAATATTACATCTACCCCGTTGTGTGGGAGAAGCCATGAATAGAAGCTAAGTATAAAGTAACAATGTAAAAGAAAAGAAAATCAGTGACATTTGAATATTTCCTATTTCTGTTCTGCAGATAAAAAAAGTTGTGTAGCTCTAAGGATAATCTTAACGACAAACATATGATGCAATTAAATGCTTTTCAGCAGCAGAGCTTCAAGAAAGGAAGAAACTAGGGCAGATAGCATTAACTAAATGACATGGAATAATTAAGTAGATACTAAGGAGACATGAGGCACGGGTAGTGTCACGACCCTCAAGTATCCTTTCATCTCCTGAATGGTTAAACATCTCTCGCATCCTCCATCCTTCTCCTCTTTTAATCGGCTTGCTCTCTCCTTCCTCTCCTTCTGTTCAGTGTTTTGTTAATGCTGCTCCTTCAAACACTGATATCTTTCTCTTCTCCTCGTCCCAAATTTGGAATCTTTTTTCCAAACCTTATTTAAGTATGCCAACTAAAAACCACATGTTCAATGAATCCTAATTTTCACAAAGCTTGTTGACAAATTGGCCTTGAGCAATTTGGATAAATGCACCATCCATTCTGCCATCATTCCACAACAATAAGACAAATAAAATGAGCTTCCCGACACAAATTTAATTAGAGGCATCTTATAGTGACCTCTGACCTTCCTCTGGAGAGAGAAAACAGAACACAGTCTTGTGATCTCTTCCATTTATACTCTGTTTATCAAACTAAAACGTTGTTGGTATTTTAACACAACTGTCAGAGGCATCATTAGAGCTAGTATCAGTGTATTTGGTTTATATGCATTTAATTAACCATGTGGAACTGACGAAGCTGTCACTTATGTGCCAAATTACAGGTTGATTTGTTAAAGGGAAACATGCATGATTTAAATTGTAATCATGGTTTATTAACTGTCTTTTTTTGCAGAAGGCATTTTTCCTAATATTTTGCATGGACTGTACACACAGTTTTATTAATGAGGCCCCTGGTTGTTTTAGCAAGCTTGCTTCTTCTCTAATAACTAGGCCACTGCCACACTCTTCCCTGTATGTTTTATTGTGGATGCTCCACCTTTCGCTTCTCATCTCATCTGTCTCTCTCCATTAAACATGCCAACGATCAGAGAGGCATCTGGAGATGCGTCTTTAAGCTTTAATACACTTTGAATAATTAACATACGCGTGTGCGCACATACACACACGCACAGCTGAGTCTATCAGTGGCAGGCAGCTCCCCCAGTCAGAGAGACCCAGAGGGAGAAGGGGAAGCTTGTTGTGTGCCAGCCCACGCCACAGAGCCTCCGAGCTGGGCAACTCAGAGTTGTGTACCAGCTTGAGCTCCAGAAACCAGCAACAATGGATAGAAAGCTGCAACTGTGACAACCTTAGCCGGGAGACAGAGAGAGAGGGTGTCTGGCTCCTTCTAATTGACTTGTTGAGGGACTGAGGGAGTGGGTGAACAAGAGGAAGAGGCTCGGTGGGTTCGAGATCAAAAAGGGAAACCCGTATAGACTGCTATGAGCAGTGACACTATGGGAGTATGTGTGTAGAAAGGTTGGCTTGTGGCCTATGCAGTTTGTGTGCATATGCATACATGCACTCTTGCAGCAGCGAGGTGACTTGACAAAAACATATGACCATCTAGCCAACTCACTCATCATGGTGATTCATCTTCTAATTAGCAGTACGAAGGCTAACGCTGATCCACATATCTATATTCACCTTCTGTTCATCTACAGCCTGACACAGCCTGCTAATGATTATCAATGAGGCTAGGCTACAGAGCCACAGGTTCAATCCCCTGTGCAGCAGCAATGCATCATGGACCTATACTATAGTTCACTGAGCATAATGCGGTCAGGCTACCAGGAAGAGCGAGAGAGTGAAAAGAAAAAAAGAGATAAGGGATTAATGGAAGAAGAAAAGAGGGGGAAAAGGGAAGAAAGAGAGAAAAAGAAAGGTGAAGAGGGAGAAAACAGTGGAGGAATGAAGTAAGAAAATGGAGGAAAGGAAAATGAAATTAAAAAAATTAAACAGACAATTAATGAAGGAAGACAAAACGTACAATTCAGAAAGAAAGTAGATAAAGGAGGAAATGAAGGAAGGAAGCAGGGAAAAAAAGAAAGAAACAAGAACACACAGTACATTCAGAGCTGGTGGGTTACAGCTTCACACAGTGAAAAGGTCAGTGACTCGATAGTAAAATAAACAGTTTCAGAACGGCTGATGCAGAACAAGCACTGGCTCATAATGAGCATTTCCTTTGACAGATTCAGATAACTTCACTCAGGCTGTGTCTTAATGAATACATGAAGCCTAAATAAATACCCTCTAGAAGCTATATACTTTCCTAAACTATGAATAAATGAACAGAAAAAACAACACAACTGGTCTAAATGAGTTTGATGGTTTATTAGGCACCAAAACACTGCATTGTTTCCACTTTACAACTTAAAATTATCATGGCGATGATTATTTTATCTCCTAGTGTAAGTAATGACATTCAACAGATATTGATAGGCTGTATGGTGCATTGTATTGCACAGTGGCCTTATTTCTCCACACAGTCGTATGCTTCAGCTACACTGTTCTACAGCACATGATGGCTGTGCTACCTGAAAGTTCTCCTTGTTATTTGAGTCCAAAATTACAAATAAAACTTTTACATTTTACATTTCTAATATGTTTTTACCATTTTTTTTTGCCCCGTGGGGGGGTGTATTACACACATACACAAAAACAGAAAAATAAGTCCCTTCCTATCTGGGGCTGTTACTTGGCAGCCATTTTGTGTCTCTACTGTCAGTCACCTCCTGCATTAATTCATATTTGGGACATGAAATATCCAGAGTAAAAAGCAACCCCATGCAAAATGAATGAACGGCTTAATTAACAAGCGAGCGAACTGCAATCAACAAATGAATAAGCAGCAAAGCTTGCAGACGGGAAAATAAATGCAAACAAACCTGTTTTTCTATTACTTTTTTTTTGTGTTGGTTTTTATTATTGCCTTATTTTTCCTCTTTTCTTGAATCTGAATGAAGTCATTTGAACCAACCCCTGGGCCCAGTCGGCTCCACCAGCCCAATGCTGGGATTCACTGGAGCAGAGCAAATTTGTTTGTCTCTGTGTTTGTTTGTCCTGGTGTTTGTTTCTCTCATTGTTTGTGTTTATGCACATTTCTGTTGATGGCCTTCTCAAGTGTTTCTCCAACTCTAGCAATTTTCTGCCTGGTCGCCCCTAATGGGCCTCTCTGTTTATCTGCTGTCACAACACAGCTGATTTATATATATTTACATATCCAGGAAATGACAGCAGAGAATTTTATTTACTTTAAGCAAGCAAAAAATTATACACAAGCGGTTATCTGTTTACACACACGCTGAAGAAAAAGTGTATTTTTTTCTCTTTTCATTTACCTGTGGCATAGATTCACATATGCTGTGATTTTTATCAGATATGAAGTGAAGTCAGCCTCAAGAAATATGACAAATGCCTTTGGGAAGATAACCAGTGTAGTGTGAATTCAATCACTTCGGAAACTGTCTGCTAATGACACAGGGGGAAACTTTTTTCAGGCAGCAGAGATGGGCAATATTGCTTTCAGCAGGGGCTACGAACTGGCAAATTTGAACAAAATCAAGGCTAGAGGAGATAAATGTGTAACGACAAAATAGCTGCTGTTGGCTTAAGTGTGCATATGCATTGCTACAAAATGTTACCTGGTCAATGACAGAGACGGAACGTCAGGATACATCAGAACATTTGGCCCAAACAGCAATCTGTCTCTTCCCTGTCTGCCATCTTAATAACAATAATCCAAGTAAGGATGTGGTGATAGTACTGGTGTGTGTGTGTGTCTGTGCGTGCCATTCACATTTCAGCAAACCCCCCCTGACATTCAAAGTGTCTTAGTAGCCATGGCAACACCTGCACCAAAAAGATAGAGTATATCAGAAGAAAAAAGGGGAGAGAATCAAAAAACAGAAAAGGCTGAATTTGTTTGGCTCTCCAAACAAGATGAGGATGGATGTCAGCCTGGTGTGTTTACAGGAGGGTGTAACGTGTGATGACAGGGTGTGTGGAGTCAAGTGTTATCCACCTCTCTCCCCCCTTTTCTCCCTCTCCACCCACCCACACATGCACGCACGATCCTCTAAAATGACTCCCCCATCATTACACTTTAACATACGTCATGATGCATGCATTTTTTAATACCCATACACATGGGCACACACCCCTCTAAATATATATAAACTTCAACATGAAACAGACATACACACACACAAATACACACACCTCCTGCATGCCCAACCACACTGAGTACTCTAAGTTGTATGTTTTTTTCCTGATTAAATCCTTTCATCATCTCAGTTTTTTCTTCAGACAAAGAGAGAGTGAGCAACAGAATGACAGAGAGAGAAGTAAAAGGTAAGTAGAGGCCTGGGTGAGAGAGGAAACAGAGGGACAGTGTGTATTTGTATCCATCCAATGCATAAAATGTTACTTTGACAGATAAAATAAGATTTTTCATCTATGCTGTCAGAGGAAAGAAAAGAAAAAAAGGAAAGATGACAAAAAGGAGAGAGGGGTGGTGGGAAAAAGAAAGAAATGTAGAATATCTTAAATAGCCTTCTGTCACCTTTTAAAAGTCATTTTCAACTCAGTGTTTGTCTGAGCGAATGTGGTGGGTCATTAAGTGCAACTTTCTGAAGATACAAAAGTTAATTTGTGTTTGTCTGTGTGAATTTCTACTAGAGACAGTGAGAATTAGAGACTTAGACGGAGACGGAGGGACTGTGTGAGCGAGTCAGGTCAGGGATGGATGAGGGTTTTCATGCAAATATAACATTTGGTACGGTAGCGTGTGCTTCCATTTGCATACTCATTCACCCCGACTTGTTTATAAGTGAATAAATCCAGCGCTGCTTCGAGTACAACAGCTGCTGCTGGGCCACTCACAGCAGCAATCATTCATACACACACATACACACACTCAAATGTTCCCAGCTGCACCCTTGGCATTACTATGACACTACATATACTTGTGTGTGCATGTGTGCACATGCATTAATACTCAATTTATTCATGTGCTGCGTCTGTGCTTCTGAAGCTGCGTCTTTGTGTGCGAGTGTTTGTGAGAACATGTTTAACTACATGTGCTCATTGATGTTTGTGTGTGCTTTTGTATGAGTTTTGTGTGTGTGTGTGTGCGTGTGTGCACACTCAAACCCTCACCTCAGAGGTGTTGACTCGTCCCTCCTGGAAAGAGCAGTCGCTGGCATCCTGTGTGCACATGTGGCGATATTTGCACCAGTGACAGGGGAAGTTTCCATTAACACAGGATAGGCACCTGGAGCGAGTGAGAATGTGAGAGAAAGAGGAGTGAAAGGTGGGGGGGTTAACATTTTTACAGCAATAAGCTGAGTCATTTTTTAATTTAAACTCCACAAATTTGTAGTGTGACGTCTCTTTCCTTCCATTTTTTTGCTTGGTCAGCCTTGATGGCTCTCACTGTTCATGCTAACTAACTACCCTGTTTTTTTTTTCAAAAGAAACTAAGATGAAACAGCAAAAAACTGTAAGATATCAGGTGTACAGATTAATATTTAATTAGTTGAGTCCAAAGTAAAAAGCCATGTGTACAGATCACAGAATAGGTTAACTTTAAAAGTTCCTCAACCAGCTCTGCACTGGGTAAGGCTGATTTCAATAAACTGCAACAAAAACTGAAATTAGAGACACTCATGCCTCTGAGAGTCTTTAAAATTGTACTTAGATATTTTTTAATAATAACTGTGTGTGTCTGTGTGTGTGATGACTGCTATGTGTTACTGAATGATTCTCCCTTCTCACATTTGTACATGCAATTTTGCTCTTGTTGAGCTTCCAAGAAGTAATTTTACTACTTGAAATAAATCACTAAATACATTTTCTCAATGCAGCACAAAAGCTAGGGCTAATGACTATTTCTATTATCGATTGATCTGTCAATTATTTTGTCCAATTAATTGATTATACAATAAAATGTCTGAAAATAGTGAAAAATATTCCAGATATTCTATTTACAAATTTACAAAAAAAGCAGCACATTTGACAGGCTGGAGCCATAATCATTAGAATTTATTGCTTTATAATTGACTTAAACCTTTAACTTCTGATCGATTAATTGACTAGTTGTTTTAGCACTGCACAAAGATAAATTATAAAACATCCATGTATAATGTACTGGGAAAGTTATTATTCTTTAATGTCAGCCATATTTCATGCTTTAATCGGAGGACAAATTCAAAGAAATCCACCTTGCAATGAGTAGTGTGTAATGTGTAAAGCAAGAGGTTGTAGTCGCAGCACTTGGGACAAACACCGACATTATCAAGGAAACATCTTTTTCAAAAACCTCAAAAAACTTCACTGCAAATTTGGGAAATTTCATTGAAATTTGCTATTTTCATTCATAACTTCTAGACTGTTCATCATAATTAGTATAAACCTGCAGTGGTAGAAACACAGCTACTATGACCTGGATTAATCATAGATTAGGTACGATGTGCTTGTGGAGAACTGTTGCCAAGTGGAGGAAGAGTGGAAACACAGATCAAAAGAAAACCTTCAACAGGGGACGCGTATCACACACTGACAGGCCGTGTGTGGACATGCATCAGTGCAGTCACACAACATCAAATGTTTATGGCCAAATCTCCAAAAATCACGTTGGAATGACAAGTGTAACTGTGGCCTTGTGCATTAAGACTTTATTCCAGCTGTCAGAGAGGCCAGGGCGCATGCTGAAAACAGCCGAGAGAGAACAGGGAAGAATCCTTGGCGATCCACTCCTCCCTTCTTATTCTCCATGCTTGGAGGCTTACAGTGAAGTAAGCTGGCAGACCAAGATAAGCCTGTTTTTATATAACACACTTTTTTTTTCTTCCTCAGAGTTGAGGAAGCAAAATGAATATATACACATTCGGGCATGGATTACCAGACAAAAACAAGGCTATCATGGCTACCAGAAAAAAAAAAAAAATATGGAAGGAAAGATTGTGTAAAAATACAAAGGTTAGTTTAGGTCTTTAAATTGTCAAAGTGATGAAGAAAAATTTGTTGTTCAATGTAACACAGTGTTGTCATGATGAAAAAGTAAAAATAAAACTTAATAATGGCACACATACATTCTTTTATGGACATTAAAACTTTATATGGTCTGTTTCATAATCTCCTCAAGTGTTTTAATACCAGTGCTGTATTACATCTCCCTGCTTTCTGTCAATCATGCAACACCCTCAAGAAGAAAGTCTCCACTTCCCAATCTTTATTGTCATGTTCTTGTCATTTGAATGCACGAGGTCTTTGCAAGCTGAAAAAATACACTTAATTTGAGCTGTAAAGTTTAAAGATATTGAAAACAAGTTACATGTTAATTACAGAGACTGACAGAAGTACATGTTGGGTAACTCTAAAAGACATCGATGTGTTCTTTCAACTAAAACAAGTCTTTATAGTCTTTACACCACTTCTGAACTTAATTTCACGTAACTGGCTGAAGAAAAGCAGGCTCTAATTATAAGTTATGTCAGCCCTCTCTTCTATTACTGTCATTGCACTCAATCAGGCCTTCTACAACTCAACCCCCACACACCCACAGCCTCTGCTTTCCAACTCACATTCACCTACTGAACTGACTGGGATCCTGTGATATCCATTGTATGTGTCCGTCATCCAGCTATCTTCAGAATTATTATTTTAGTATAATTAGTATTTGACTTTTTAGTGCTCATTCTACAAATGCTCCACTACATTTGTGGGAAAAGAGCCTCAAATTTATTTCTCATAGCAGTTAAAATCATATTTACAATGATAATTACTTTGCAAATTGAGCTCTAGTGAACCTCGAATCAAAATGTTTTTGCTAAATCACAAACTGGGGTTTCGCAAGAAGCTCACACATTTTTCTTACGGCTTCATTAACTAACATTTTTTCCTAGTAGCCATTAAGGAACGAATGCAGGAGGTTGTTGCTAGGTTTGAAATTTTGGGAAATATGCTTGTTCTCTTTCTTGCCGAGAGTTAGGTGAGAGGATCAATACCACTCTCATGTCTGTATGGCCAGCAGGCTGTTAGCTTAACTTAGGATAAACACTTGAGACCAGCAGAGGGAAAGAGCTTGCCAGGCTCTGTCCAAAGGCGAGGTAAAGAAATTTGCCAACCAGCACCTGATATAGCTCACTAATTAACACGTTACATCACAAGTTGTCATTTTACGGGTGTAAGAGTGGTATCAATCTTCTCATCTAACTCTCAGCAAGAAAGCAAATAAGAGTATTTCCCAAAATGTCAAACTATTCATTTACTTATTGTTAATTTTATATATATATATATATATATATATATATATATATATATATATATATATATATATATATATATATAGATCTATTAAGTTTTAAGAATAACTTACTTACTTAAAGAGAAACTGTTCCTTTAAATTACATATGTAAATGACGGGGGTCTCTCCAGAGTTTTTATGCCTCTTTTAGTCGTTTTTTGGTTTTATGGTACATGTAGGTTAGACAGCTTTATTAATCCCCAATGGGGACACTCATTTGCCACCAAATCAACTCATACAGACAACAAACAATATAGATGGTAAATGTACTGCATTTATATAGCACCTTTCTAGTCTTCTGACCACTCAAAGCGCTTTATACTACATGCCAACATTCACCCATTCACTGATGGCAGATGCCATGCAAGGTGCCAACCTGCTCATCAGAAGTTTCTATTCATTCACACTCACACATCAATGGCACAGCCTTTGGGAGCAATTTGGGGTTCAGTATCTCTCCCAGGGACATGTGGACTGGAGGAGCCAGGGATCGAACCGCTGATCTTCCGATTACTGGATGACCCGCTCTACCTTCTGAGCCACAGCATTCACAGTACACAACAAATAAATAACACCATAAAAAGCCGTTTGAGACATGATTAACAACTGAAAGGTGCTATGGATCTAGAGCACATCTAAAAGGGTTCATTAAAAAATCTGACCGCTGCTGGAACAAAAGACCCTCTGAGTCGTTCAGTAGAACACTGAGTCATCACTAGTCGCTCACTGAATGAGCTTCTGAGTCCATTAAAAACACTGTGTAACAGATGGCCTTCAAAATACAGAACCATTTTTAGTTTGGTCCTTGTTCTCTTTTCTACAGTGACCTCAAGTGAGACTGGGGTAAGGCCAATTACTGAGCCAGCCTTTCTGATCATCTTATTGATCCTGTTTTTATCATCATCAGTGATGCTGCCCCCCCCCCCCCCAGCAGAGCACAGCATAAAAGAAGACACTAGCTAAGATTCCCTGATAAAAAACACAAAGAAGCTTCTTGCTGGTATAAAAAGGATCTAAGCTTCTGCAAGAAGAATAGTCTTGACTGAGCCTTCTTGAGTACATCAGTGTTCTTTTTCCAGTTTAATTTACTGTCCAGGTAGACACCGAGATATGTGTAAGACTGGACAATTTCTATCTGCTGCCCCTTAATTATCACAGGGAAGACGTCCTTCTTCTACCTTCTGAAATCTATAATTAACTCTTTGGTCTTCCCAACATTCAATTTTTTAAAAAATGCCCTGTGGGGCTCCTATGTCAGTTGAGACATTTTGTTTGGAACAAGACAAGATGTTTTCCATATTTCTGGAACTTTTGATGAAGACAGAGACAAAAAAATTGAATAAAAGACTGAGCACAACTGGTCAGGACAGACTTTCTTTCAGGGTGTGTGGATGGACACCATCAGGGCCTGCTGCCTTGTTAGACTTAAGGCGCCTTAACTGCTGTTGAACCTCATCAACAGCAACATTAATAACAATAGCTGGGCTACAGTCCTCAGCACTACTCTGTGCAAGAGATGAGAGGATGCTCTCATGAGAAGCAGAAAACTCAAATTCATCAAACCTTCCAAAGAGCTGTTTTGCCTCATTTACATTTATCCCAGAACCAAGTTAACTAGGATTACTGGTCACATAGTCAGTAAAAGATCAAATCATGCCATTACAAAGGCCCCTTGTTTTACATCTGTCCTTCAACCCTTTCCTTATATTTACACTCACCCTGTTTGATTATTGCTTTCATTTCCTTTTGAGCAATTTTAATCTTATCTTTGTCACCACTAAAGAAGATTTCTTCCTATTAATAGCAACTTTAACCTCCCTTGTCACCCAAGGTTTATTATTAGGGACATTTTTTATTTGTTTACAGGGAATGACAGACTCAACACAGTAATTAATGCATGGTTCACTCCCACATCTCTCTTTGACAGTTTCCAGCAGTAGCAAGCAGCTGTTAGCAAATAAACTCAAATAAGCCTACTGTATGCTAGCTCTCCAGCACCAGCATATTTTTCTCAGGGGTTCGTGGAGACTGAAACACCTTTTTAAGAATCAAACTCTTTTGACAGTAAAGTTAACAGGATATATTACAATACCACCCACAATGTTTGACTGACAAGTGATCTGAGGAGTCTGGTGCAGAAACACCACACTAATGAGACACCATGGAGGTTTAAAACTGGGTCCTCCAAACTCAAAAGCAATTGTTTAGCTCACAATGCCACCCTGCTGCTGAAAAGACTGACTTTTCATTGGATTTCAGCCTAATCCTTGCTCTGTCTTTGTCCTTCTGTCTTTGGTTTATTCAGATTTTCGGGGGTTAACTTCAAAATCGGCTGTATTGGAGTGATAGAGTGATAGAAGGGGGTTCATATGGTGATAAGCTAGTGAGACTAGACTGAACTGCAGTGTGAGGTTTATAATCAATGCCAGTGGATTTCCATGGGGAGAAGGGTGGACTGAGGTTATGCTAACAGTCTGATGTTTGTTAGTAGAGCTGGTGAGCCAGTTCCTCCTTACTATTAACCCCGGGGTTTATCGATTTCTTGTTGCAGGGACGTGTGCGTGCACATTCACAGGCGTGTGTATGCACGCTCATGAGTTCAATAACACACACCCACAAACTAAGACACATGTATACGCACAAGCTGTCACCTGTGTTGACATCGTAGCGTTCCTCTGGGTCACATGGGCAGTGGAGACTTGTCCTACAGTAGAGCTGTCAATGCCTGGACAACTGGCTTGGGTAAATGGCTGCGCTGCTGCAATGTAGTCAATAAAATCCCCTGCTATTTAACAAGGCCTAGCAACAGAGCCAGGTCAAACGCCTTTTCATCTTCTCCAAGGTTTTGTTCTAGTGAGGCGAGATCGATGGAACAAAGCTGCTGATATGCAAGCGATGGCCCCACACAAACATATATGAAAGGAGAGAATGATCGTATGCTCATTTTTAATTTTGGTGAATGTGGATAAAGTCACAGATAAAGCTGCAGTTCTTTGCTAATTAGGAGGTTAAGTCTTTAACCCTGTAAAGCAAAGCTCACCTACACATGTCGTAATGTGCCGACCGAAAGGAATCAATTGAGAGATCCATTTTAAACACCACTTGAGGCGGATATAAGCATGTTGTGATTCTACTTAAAACATGTGATTGGTGTGACATCATATCTCCCAGGTATCAAATGTGGACAGTGTTTAGAAGACACTTAAGACTGACTGTAATCTATAAAATGTGTTTTATCCAATAAAGTGAGCAGCAATAAACTGATACATACATCGTTAGGTTATACAGCACTGGAGCCAAATGAGAAGATTAGATTCTCAACAGGGGACTCAGACTTATTATAAGATTATTGCATCCTGTCATGGCGATGTCCAAAAGCAGCAAGTCTGAGAGTCTCAACCCCCTGTTTAATTAGACTGGATCACTCTTACCACAAAAATCAACTTGCTGCTGATGTAGCCACAGAAAAGTTTAACTCTTAACAGTCTCCAACAAGTTGTGTCCAAAAGTTGCCAGTGGATAATATAGTTGTGATGTGGCTATTCTCTGAACAGGAGGCCACAGTGAATGGTCTGCCTGGAAATGAGAGCCCATCCGGGGGGCCGGAGCGTGGGCCGGTCCCCTCCCTTGAGTGCTCCTTTTCACTGCATGGATTTCAGCCTTTTCATATTGTAATGGTCACGGTGGCCTGAGGCTGGGGCGCTAACCTTTTAGCTGTGTGGGACGTATTATTCCTGACACAATGGCCACAATCTCTCTCTCTCGTTCGCTAACACTCAGCTTTATATCTCTCCTTCCCTCTTTATGCCTCCGTCCCAGTTGTCTTTTCCCTCTCCAGCTCTCAGGGAAAGTGAAATTTCTTCCTTGTCCCACTCTTCCCTCTAGCACTCCCTCCCTCCTGTTTCTCTTCCTCCTCTAAAGATGCATTATTCCTCCTCCCGCATGCTCAATTAAACTATTCCAAACCTCTTTTTAATGCAAATTTCTAATATTGTAACAGCGTATGTAAATAGCTTGCAGCGTAATTCGCTGTGCCAAGTCTGTGCCTTCTGTCTCTGCATGCGCCTTCTGACTGTGTGTGCACCTGTTTGTGTGTGTTTGTGTGTGTTTGTATGTGTACGCCTGGTGATGCCGGTGCTGCATCCACCTTTGAGTGTGTTGCGCGAGGCTGTGTGAGGTTGCGCACGAGCCCGTCTGGGTGCTTGCCTGCGGGCTGCTCTGCTTGTGCATCTGTGCTGTTACGTCTGTGCGTCTGCTGTTGAGATTCTGTGCTCTCACACGCCCACGAGGAGAACTCCATTAACTGAACGCCGTGGCTCCGGCACCCGGCTTCCTACAGGCGGGGTCAAAGATTCATAGGTGAAAGGTGACGGCAGAGGGGGAGTGGTGTATAATATGTGGGTTTATGTTACAGCTGCTGTGGTAATAACTGCGCTGTAGTTTTACAGTCCTGCAGGAGTCCTGAGGGGGCCAGCGAAGCCAACATCAAAGGCTTAAACAGCGGCGCTTCTGTTTATGCAGCAAAGAGAGGAGGGCTAGGTGGGCTGGTTAATCAGGGGTACGGAGAATAAACACACACACACACACACACGAGAAAACACCTGCTGCATGGACACAAATATGCATAAATAGATGCTACAGTGCTCTTTTTGCAGTTACTATGACACATCCTGTATGCTCTTTAGTTCACAAAGAACACACACACACACACACACACACACATTCACAAAATGAATCAAAGCCATTGAACTAGGCCTGGGGGCCCTGAGAAGTGGCCCAGGTGAGCTCTCTCTCCAAGCCCACTCCATTATGACCATCTCCACACAGGCACCCCGGCTAGAGCTAATTAACGGCCTATTACTATGCAGATATATGCGGGGCTGAGAGCAGAGCGCAGGCAATAAATGGACTTGATGAACGAGAGAGGGGGGCAAGAAAAGGGAGGCCGGGGGGTTGGATGGAAAGGATGGCTGAGAGGGGTCGGGGTCGGGGGAGGGAGAGGTGGGTAAAAAGAGGGATGGGAGAAGGGAAAGTAATAAGCAGACAAGAGAAAGGTGGAAAGACAAGGAAAGAGCTAAAGGGCTAGAGGGAAGGATGAAAGAGACTGGTAGCAGGACAAGTGCATTTTACACTTCTTATGTCCAGGAGCTTGTAATGTTGGTGATCCAGGAATTAAAGGTTACTGTCGTAATTAGTAGTGTTTTGTTCATTCACTTGCAAAAACTTCCAGCAGCCCAGGAACCTTTTAAGGAAGTCGTGAACTTGATCTACATTTCAAATAGAGGAACCAGAGTCTACATTTAGTTCCTCCACCACTTATTTTAATACATTGCTGGAGTATTTGCCTAATCTTCATGGTTCTTCATCTGTTGTGAGAACGCAAACATGAACAGGCAAAAGAGAATGCCTTTGAGTTTAGTTGCTGGTGCTTTTGGGTTGAGAAGGGGCTTTTTTTCTTAAGAGTTATTAACCATGGTTTGTCCCTAAACAATACAGTTGAATATGTAGGGTGATCAATACATGATGGCGATAGGCGACTGAATAGAGTAAATGTGTAAAATCCAATGTCCAGTCAACAGGTGCTTAGTCATGTATTTGGCCTTATCATCATCTAAGTGAAAATTAAATGAATCCATAACAAAAGCATGGGGTCCACTTATGGACCAGTTCAGAAGACATATTGACTAGTGACAAGCATTTTCTAATGCTTATTTTAGGATATGATGTAATAGAATACATCATATCCTCAGGGAAATAGGAAATGATGTAAACATTAGGGAAAGAAGTAATGCTGTCATCAATCTAAACTTGGCCAGAGAAAGAGAAATCCACTTTGAGTATCCCGCAGATGCATTTTCATTTCAGGTGTATCGACACCAAGTGCAGATACCTAAATGAGAGATGTGAGTCTGTGCCAGGTGGAAGAGACTAGAGAGAGCGAGAGATGGTGGTGGAGAGAGTGTGTAACTCTGAGCAGTGAATCCCACTCAGCGACGTCAGGGCAGCAGCCAAGAGTCATTTAGGGAATGACATTTTATTTATTTTCATTTAACCTTTATTTAACAAGGCAGGTCAATTAAGAACACATTCTTCATTCATTATCAGGCTGATCTCAGTGCTGCTCTGCCTCTCTCTCTCCTCTCTTTATAAGTTCAACTGAGAATCTCCTTCACTGGCATGAAAAGAAAAAAAACTATTAAAGCTGAACTGTGTTTCTGACTGATATGGCAATTTTCGTTTTCAAAGCAGCAATTCGAGCAACTTTATGGACTTATGGACTTTATATGCCTTAAAGAGACTTGCCATAGGTGTAGAAAAGGGTATGGATGGTAGGGACATGTCCCTACCAATGTGAAGGTGTTGCTGAATTGTCCCTTCTTATATTTTTACTGATCTCAAACAATCTTGCCATTTTAACTCCATTAAGATTTCTGTAGATTTGCCAGGTTTCTGTGTTTTCTGCAAAAAGTGGGTTATTACGGTCAAGACTGAAAGAGCAGGATATGGGGATACCTGACCTGATGATAACTTCAAGCTGTATTGTGCATTGTTGTTAAGCTGCAGTCAGCAGCAGTTGTGGTAGAGTCGGTGATGAACAGTGGTAAATCTGAGGCAAGTTGCTTGGTGTAATCTAGTGACTTCCAGAAGGCTACGGCTACTATATTACTGAACATTAGTCTTACAGACTGACACATCAGGATGCTTCACAGTCCTGAGTCCTGGAGGTCCTTATTTATTTTATTTAAAGTGATAACCTAAAACAATATGATATAATGCTTGGTCATTTACACTCAACACTGAAAGAGCTAGCTGCTAATGTTTCTCTAATACACGTGTTGATGGTCCTTCTTGAAGAGCATGAAGACACAGTTCCCACTCCAACTTTTCAAACACTGAAATGATACAGGGATGTATCTCTCTTGGAAAGAACATCTTTGGCCAAATATCATGAGAGGAGACGGCATTAGGCGTTTCAATTTGTAGTTTGGCCTCACAGAATCAACATTAATTAGATACAGTGGAGAGCTGTCTTATAGCTGGCATAATTGATGGTCCTCAAGACATAATAATGTACCTTATAATCAAAATTGATATGAAAACAATTAATTGTTCAGCCCTGACAACTATGATACAACATTTATACTAAGGTAACATTGTTGATATGAAAAAAGATTGTAGATTATGATTAAATACTATTCATAAGAATCTAAATGAACTGAAATTAGTCAGAATGTTTCCTAAATAAAGATACTGTGTGTAGTATTTCTTTCTCTCCTTCCCTGATGTCCCAAAACTTGTAAGCAGCTTTCAAACCAGTGCTAAAAAGTCGAGCAATATTCGCATACTTAAATTAGGGATAATTCATTTCCAAGGAACACGCCTGACATGTTTTAGCCTCCCAAGCCTGGCTGCCTTTCTGGGTCTTGCATGGTGAGGAATCGATTTATTATTTCACTCACCAGTAGTCCCTTCATTGCTTGAGATTTAATTAACTAATTGATTTGTAAAAAAGCTTGAATACATTGAATAATGAATTAGCAGAGGTCACACACTGTTCTTTCCATTCTCCATTATAAGAATTATTTGCAGGCCAATATTTCAGCACTATTGCTTTTGGTAAAGAACCAGAGTCACCCTTCTATTGATCAATGCTTTTCACCAGTCTGCATCTTGCTGGGTGTGTGATATCATCGTATATTTGAAATAGCATTCAGGCTATTACACACCCCTCTCTTCAGGTTATAAGTCTAATTCTAATGTGTTTCAGTGGTGCATATCATACTTAGCAACAAACTCTTCATTTTGAAATTAGAAAAAACTTACGATTGGTGGACGCTGCAGTTGTAGAAGACAAAGTCCACGCTGGCAAACTTCTTTCCCGTCTCCTTTGACTTCAGATACAGCTTTATTACACGTCGGTCACCTACAAGTAGTCACAAAACATCCACATCATATATTATCTCTTTTCCTTTCAACAGTCTTCCTATATTTCCATAGTGTACAACTGACATTTTCACTTACACTAAGTGTGTGGAAAGTGTTGCATGACCCTAGGATCATACCAAATCCCAGGTAATGTTTTCTGAAATGTTAACAGCCTCATTTTAGGTGTTACTTGTCAATTCCTGCATAGCTGACATTTTGGAGCCACAGTGTTTCTACTGGAAAGTAAGCAGAGCCTTGAGCAGAATCAATAGAGTCTGTAGAGAAGTTACTCTGTGTAGGAAAAGGTTCAGCTGTCCATATACATGTCCAGCCGTTAATGTGTGAATAAGCAGTTTATAAGTTGATAATCACAAAGAAATGGGTGCAGTTAAAGAGCAGAATGTCTTGTGTTTCACACAGTTGAATGAACAGACTGCACAAAGCAAACAGTTTATATTTGTGCAGCATCAAACAAAACTGCTCAACCCAGAATGAAGTAGAGTCTTCTTCTCTCCAAAACAAAAGTTTGTCAGATGTACGAAATGTCAGGAAACTTTGGGAACTCCACCCCATGATTCCACACCTTTCTAACTTCTCTATTTTTGTAATGCTGGGATTTTTTTTTTTACCCTGGTCCTGTGTGATGGGGGCCACCTCTTTTGTAGAGGGGGACAGGCAGAAGATCCGTCCACTATAGATGCGTCCTTCCGTCTCTACGTAGTCATCAAAGGAGCAGTTCACTCCAGCAGACAGACTGGGCACATTCTGGGTCTGAAGTACCAGCTAGGAGGAGGAAAGAAAGCAGAAAGATGAGAGAAAAAAAATCAATTTAAAATCGATATATTTCATTAGTGATGCAATAAGCAAGATTTCTGCTGCCTGAAAACAGAAAATCTGCCCAGATTTGTGTCTCAAAACTCACTTTCCACATCATACTCAAAATGATGGACAGACTGCCAGTGATCACTCAAGTACAAGTATTATTTAACCTCATTTGAGATCCATCTTACTCACTTTTCCTGTCTATCTTTCATTCTCCCACTTCTTCCTGTCACACAAACGTGCACACATACAATACAGTACACGCTTGCAGAGACAGACACACTCTGACGCATCTAAACGCACACACAGCGGTGCAGCAACACACTGTACCTGCACTTCCGACATGGTGACAGAGACCGTGTCGGGTTGGACCGAGAGTCGGACACACTGCTCCACTCTAGTGGTGAAACGCTGAAGCTCCTCTGCTCGCTCACAGCGATCCTTCCTCGAACATCTACGAGAAGAAGAGAATTTAGATTTATTTATTATGTTAAATCCACACTAATCCTCTTTAGTGGTTACCCTACAGGTAAAATAGGTATTTGATCAAAATGTGGCACTGATACCCTCAGCTGCTTCTTGCTTGTGAAACTAAATATCACCTTATTCACAAAGTTGTTAATATTCCAGGTTGTTTGGAGGGCAACATTACTGAGTTAGTGATATATATTGAATGAGAGGTTGCATTGATCAAAAGTAATGTAATGTTTATCAAAGTTTAAGAGCACTGATAAATGATTCTAAGGCTGTCTATCATTATGACAGATAAAAAAATCATGGTATAGCACAACAGTTTAACATACAGCCCGATACACAAGCAGAATGAAAATCAAATGGAGCATTAGTTCAGGCACAGCACTGAAATTGTGCTTCCATTAGCTGATTGGCATCGGCTGCTTCATTCATGCCTCACCATCATTCATCAGCTGCCTGGCTACCAGCTGACTAGTACCATCCAATCATAACAGTACAGTTGTACATGGTGGCCTTTACAACCTGACTACTCTGCAGAAAAGGCTCATGCCAACACTCCCTCCAACCCCAACCTCCTCCTTATGTGCTAAGATCTAATGTTTATGTGCTGTATATGTTTGTTAAGAGGAATTTGTTTTTCCAGCAGGATCCTTGTTGCATCTCGTATCCTTTGAGAGGTGCAACAAAGATCATTTTCCACCAATTCTAATTGTATAATTAGTTATAAATGGTCATTTCCCTGATGCAAGTGTCTCTGACTGAACCGGCAGGAATGATGAACTGAACTACTGAACAGAAAAAGCCAATATGCTAAGCACCAATTACATCCTTAGGAAAGCTGAATTAGCCTACTTGATGCTCATTGGAGTGTAAAAGCCCGCCACACCAGAAAGTGGCACAGTAAAATTCATCTGCTCATCTTCACATAATTGGTGATTCTAGAGGTTTGGTGACTTATAGGGACTACTTGCAGGCCTAGTTGGTTAACAGCTGTAGCTAGCGAGCTGACGGCTAACATGTTAGCAAGCCAGGAACATGCTAGCTCTTTGTACTATGTTGATTAGCTCTCACTGCCATTTTGTTCTCAGGATTATAAATCATATAATTCAATAAAGAGTTTTATTGAAGGAGGGGGAAGTGGGGGGGCAATTCTCCAAGCTTGCTAGCTGCTACAGTTGTGACAGTTAGCAAGGTCGTTAGCTTAGTTGCTAGCAGGACAATAAGTTCACACAGTTTATTCAAGAGACATATTTGTACCATCGACTACTGTCTCTCACTGTTGGGAAACCATTCCCCAAATCGATGGTACAACACAGCTAATAAGCTATGATAGCTTCCTCTATTTTGGACTCTTCGGCTCCTTTTTCTTTGGATTTTGTTATTTAAAATGCATATTTTATGTTGCCACAATGATTATATGTATATGTTGGCAGCATGAATAGTCTTTTTGTGACTTATTTGCACTTTTTTTGTTATTGTAAGGTGGCACATTGTGGCTTTAGCATTTGGCATGTTAAAATCCATAGATACGGAAATTCAATTAAAAAAAAAACAGGTCTATAAAACACGGTTAACATGAACATAAAAAGGACTAATAAAAATATGAATTTGCACGATTCCATCTATCACAGTGATGGATTATAATTAACAGCAGAGCACATGCTGAATGTACTGTAAGCACTGAAATTACATCATAGTGAACAGATGCACTTACACATTATGCAGCACACACCAACCACAGTGAGGGTCTCCTGATCCCAGACAGGCTCCGCAGGAGGCGTACTGCTCACAGCTCTCCACTGGCACACGAGTGACCTGAAAATAAAAAAAACACACAGCAACACAAACCTGTTTAATGTTGCACACAAACCACCATCAAACAGCTCATACCATACAGGTCTGGTATAAATAGGATCTACCGAATGTGTCCTGTGCCTGGAACGTGAGATTAAAGGAACGAGCACTGTGACTATCAGAGATAAACAGTTCTGGAGGTGATGCTTACAACTCCATACCGTTGCATGCAAGGCTAGCTAGAGGGGGAGAAGTACAGGCTTAAACACATGTAAACAAACACATGGGTTAAGATTACACCCTCTGACAAACATCTCTCTGTAATACACTGTGTACTGCCTGCAGTTCGAAAATACTGATAGAAGCAAGCAGTTTACTTTGAGAGATACTGAACAGATTGTAGAAAAAAGGAAATTTCTAACAACTGTCCACTGGACTTTAATGTCTGGACAATGCCCTTCAAACCTTGAAACTTAAACTTGAAATTAAAACATACTGGGAAACATCACAAAAAATTCATATGTGACAGGGTGCCAGATTAACAGCTGTGCAATTTACGCCTGTGTTATTATGTTGGTTTTGTTTTTTGATTCACTTCTTGCACGTGGAATACAGTATGAATTAAATGGACTACAAATGAATTTAACTGAATTGTAACCGATTAAAAACTGAAAGGTTTGAGAGCCACTACTTTAAAGGGGCACTCCACTGATTTTCTGCATAAAGATCGGTTTACTTGTCATGAGGACTGTGTCATCAGGAATATTCTGATTTGTGTGAGAATAAATTGTAGCCACCAAAAGGTCAAAGTTTTCCCTTATTCAATTAAATACCTCAACTACTAGATGGATTGGCAGAAAATCTTGCACAGACATACATGATTCCCATACAATGCATCTTTGGTGATCCTCTGACTTTTCTTCTGACACCATTATGAGGTTGATATTTTGGTTTTGAGTAAAATACCTCGACTACAACTATTGGAGGGACAACTGTGAAATTTGGCACAGACTTGTGTTCAATTCAGAATGAACTGTAAAAACTTTGGTGATCTCCTGATTTTTCCATCAGTGCCATCATCAGGTCAAAATTTCAATTTCCCCAATACTTTCGTTTATGACAAAATACCTGCAAAAGTAATATGCAATAAAAAATGTCAAGAGTATCCGTGGAAGTCCTTTTAGTAATGAAACAATTTTGTTTGGCTGTTTTGCCTTAATTTCACTACCACACATTCAGACACATCATCTCCTGTCAACCTTCAGCGTAAATTGTGATATATATTGTATATTGTCTATACAGCCTTCCAGCTGGTGTTCTGTCAAGAACTAAAAACCTTCAAAATCATCCATTAAAACTGGCAGTGCTCAAATGAAATGATAGCAAAGAGGATATACGAGACCTTCATCTACTTTTTTTTCTTTTTATACTGAAAACTACACTCACATAGGAACATTGGAGCATAAGAGGACTATGTTTGCTTAATGTCTGTGAATTCCTTGCAAAGAATATCTCATTGTACACGATTCAGATAAACATCGAGGATTACTCCTTTTGTTCGCTAAATCTCTATGGCTGCCATCTGTGTGTCTGCATGTCTAAGATAAGATGAAACTTTAATGATCTCTGTGGGGAAACTGGAGAACTTGGGTATTAACAAGGACATCAAACAATGCTGTCCAAATTTACCTGCCTCTTAAACTGCAACCAAAGAAGTGTCTGAACATCAGGGGAGACAGTGAGACAGACAGGGATTATCGTTTAAGAAGTCCATTTCCACAGAAAGTTGTCTCTGCAGTTATCATAAAACAGACATGTTTTCTGCTGCTGCCTGCATTTTTGCCATCTGCCATCTGTCTGCACAATTATCAGGAAGCACAAGTTACCTTGAATTTCACCCAGGTTGTAGAACACTCTAAAGACGAGGTATTATCCTTTAAGAGGACATTTTGAAATGTTTTAATCATACCTGTGCACACTCGCTTTACTCTGCTCTCTCTTAAATCTCTAAAATCTCCAGTGTATCAGCATCCATGTGTTTTATCTCAACTTGCTGGATTCCGTTTGCCAGTGACAGATGGATTGGCAGACAGGAAACTGCCCCAGGTAGACATAGCCACACACACACGCACACACACACAAGTTACAATTGGACCAAATTGAGAGTTTAAGACAAGTTTTCTGGGGCAGTTGTTAAGTACATCACCTACCACCCAAGACACGTCCACATGCAAGAGCACATGCACACACACACCTCCTGCTGCGACATCAAGTACGACATCAATAACACTGCAGAGGCAGGGGGCACACCAGGTGAGCTGGAAGGTGTTGAGGATGAATTCTAATAGCAGCTGCAGGCGCAGCAGTGTAGAATCCTTCAAAGAGGAAACTATACTTCATGCCCCTTTTTTAAAAAAAAAACTTCTCAACCTTCAAACAGTAAATCAGGCTCTTTTCATGTCTTTTGCCTGCACAGCTTCTGCATGATCAATCAAACACAAATGCATATATATGTTGGTTTTCATGTCACTGTACACTTCAAAAATGTCCACTATTCTTTTTTTCCCCCATCTAATCAATTTCATCCAACCAGTGTATTAGTTTTAGACTGAACATCACACCTTTGTGCGTTGGAAAACTCATCTTGCAGCACCCTGCCCAAGCCCCTCCTTTCATCGGATGAATCAAGACTCCCGCTGCCTGGGGCAGCCTCTGACGCCCTCCTGCAGAGAACTGTACTAGGATCTGCTCCAGCCGTGACTCGTGTGGGAAAAACAGTCTGCAAAGTCTGTACTCAAAGTTTATGTTCAATAAAGCATTTTGTACTCAATTTGTGAGCAGAATATCTACAGCAGAATATCTACAGCTAGATTTGTTTTTAGTGGTAGTTTTTTGCAGGAGTTAATGTGGGACAGACAGCGCTGACATCTCACAGCACAGGAGATACTTTTAGTCTACCATGGTGTTTGCTTCTCTTTTCATCTAGTGCCATTAACAAGTCAATATCTAAATTTGTCCAATACTGTTCAATGGCAGTTTTTTTTTTACACTGTCATTTTTTTTTCCAGTGTCATTGGTTTTTAGTTCAACTTTCTGTCACTGTTTTGGCGTAGAAAGGAGGGCCCCTACTGGGCCTACATTACCCAGTATGCCTTGTGGTCCAACAAAGACATTTGAGGGCGATGGCATCATGGCAGAGATTTTGAGTCAGACTATTGTAATTGTAAATATGTCACTTTATTAAGATTTAATATTTTTTCAGGTGAGAAAGTAACCATGTAGATTTCCAATATGTGGTCAGTTTATCCAAATAACACCTGTTTGTAAATCTGCTGCAATGTTTTCGGAGATGTTTTGGAGCTGCTGGCCGGGTGAGACCAGCCGGTCATCTCACAGCAGCAGCCCGACTCCTGCATCATCATCCCAGGAAAAAATGATCCGATGAACTGATCTGTGCAGCTCTGTGGTGATTTACCGCTGGCTCTAATGTCTCTGTAGCATTTTGATATATGATATATATATATATAAATAAAATAAGATAATAAGATTAATTAATGTAATTTAATGTAATTTCTTTAATGTGTTTTATTTTTCAGTGGAACTTTTTTCAGTGCCAATCCAATTTTTTCCAATACAAGTGCCAAGATTTCCTTTTTCAGTTCAGGTTTTGTTTTCAATGCCAAATTTTATTTTAGATGCCAAAATTTAACTGTCACAGTTTCGGCCCCGTACATGCTGACATTAGCATTTAGCTCAAAGCACCGCTGTGTCTAAGTACAGCTTCACAGAGCCACTAGCATGGCTGTAGACTCTCAGTCTTGGTAATGAACAGACAACAGTGTGGCAGCAAAAACTTCACATTCTCTCTTTGCCATGAGAACTTCCAAACTAATGGTGGTAGGCCAAAGCATACTGAGCATGTATTGTATCATTGCATTACACCTGATATGTTGATGTTTACATTGCACCACTATTAATATCTTAGCTGTTACCATAACCACTGTAACCAGGTGATTTGTTCCAATATATGAACCCAAACTTACAATTTTATTCATACATTTAAGCAAGCAAAGAACTTGTTGTAAAAAGGATATTGTATATATTCCTACAGTAATGTATGATGCTATTTCAAGTTACATCCCTCAACAGCTTTCATACAAGCAGCACATCTCTCAACTAGATCCCAGTAACCCCCCCTTTTCATCCACACACTGCATCTCCTCCTTCTGTGTCACTCTGATGTACAGTTGGACACAATAGTTTATGGCAGATTTATAGCATGATAATAGTAACCTGTGTCTGATAACTATTATAATGCTACCATTACCAGGCACAGGCATCTTACAGGACAACAAATAGCAGCAAATTGCAGTCATTACTTGCGCCTGGACAAATACCACGCTAGTAATACAGCTTATCTGATAGAGGGAGGAGGAAAAAAAACATGTCACGCTCAAGCACAATAGCCAGGGAGAGAAGTTTATTCAATGGGGTTTTGTGATAGTGGGGCGGATGATGTATTCCAATGGAACAGTTCAATTATTGAGTTTTAGAAAACAGATAATGGGATGGGAAACGGGAGTTGCTCTGCCAAAGACTCTTTGTCTTACTGGCTAGGGAACGTGTGTGTGTGTGTGTGTGTATATGTGTGCGTGTGTGTGTGTGTAAGACAGAAAGTAAGTGAGAACCACCTATTTATATTAAATATGGCATTTTCATTCCTGGCCTATTTGCTGCTGCAGAGGGAAACACATTCATCTGTGGACAGTGGAGGGAGGTGGGTGGAAAGAACACGAGAATTAAGAGACGAGGTAGAGGAAGATAGAAAGAATGAGATCATAGAGGAAACAAATGTCCATTTTAAGCATTAATTTTGGTTTTCAAACTGATAATGGACTGTTTGTGGACAAAAAAAAAGCTTCCAGTGGGACTCAGATGCCTTTTCTCTTTTCTTGTCATGCTTCCAGAGTAGAGGGAAGAGGGAGAGCAGAGGAGAGGATGGAGGGAGTTTATTACAAATAAATAACAGCTACAAATGAGCCTCTCTCATTTGGGTCATGATAGAGAGCCTCTTAATTTGCCTAGTGGCTGATGAGAGGAGGGGGGGGTGGGGATAAGGAATGCAGGGAAGGATGGATGAGAAAGACACACAAATGTAATTGTGACTGATGTTTCATTCCACATATGGGGCCTGTGCGGTCCCAGCTATAGGCCCAGCTGTAATTGTCCCATCTGTATAATATGGGGAGAGAATATAAGGTGCTATCACTACACAATAGGCTGATGGATGGCTTATTCTGCCAGCCACCCAGATTTGTAAGACTTCCACACAAACACACATGTAACTGGCAACAGAGTGCACGCAGATATGCTATTTGTGGAAAACACACATTCTGATGCACTATTTGCACATGTAGAGTTAATAAACTGTATGAACTTAACATGGTAATGTGAAATACAATGCAATGAACACAAGGGTGCTTGCACACATAAATGTATTATATGCATACAGTATGCAGGTACATACACACTCTGAAACAAAGTATACTGGATGATTGGATAATGACACACTTTTTCTCCCTTTTCAGAGGCGTTTTTTTTTTCAAACATTTATTTTATATATTTATTTCTCTTTCTCTCTCTCTGTCAGTCTTTCTGTTCTGCTCTCATCTGTCTTGAATTTGGCCGGACACAGAAAAACACAGCAAATGAAGCCATAGATCACAAGCAGACACCGACAGACACAACCTTGGAGGCTAAAGACAGAGAGGAGAAATATGGTGCCTTGTAAAGAGAGGATCTCTCCATCATTATTCTTGAGGAGTATGTTCTTGTTTTTGTAAGTTCTCTGATCACCAGCAGGTATTAGTCATATCTCAATAATAAGTACACAATGGGAAACTTTGGCAGTTTCATATCCAGCGGCTGTCATAGAAACCCAACTCCCCTTTGACAGCGGATATGGTCAGCAGTAACCCTCCTCAATACGTTTCTCTTTGTCATCTTTCCCTTTTGTGTCACTTCTGCACAAGGGAGATACTAGAGAGAAAGCAAATTGCTGTATGTAACATTACTGTCCTGTATTGTCTGGATTAGGCTAAGATTACAACGGGCAATGTACAGTTTAAAACCGCACTAAGAAATGAAGTAAAAATATACCCTTCATATTAGTTACTACAAAAAAGGGGAGTGTTCCTTTTAAAGAAGAAGCCCTGGAGTCACACTATTCAAAATATTACCTTTATTCTCTGCTCATGAAGCAACACTTAAGTGACATATAATTGTTGAGATCAGATACATCCTAAATCATTTCATTCTCTCTCTCTATCACACTCACTAAGTTTAGCTCTTTCACAAATCAACTTCAGCCCATTTCCTTGTTCAAATCCAAGTCACGCTGATCCTCTCAACCAAATTAAGACATCTCTCTCTTTCTCTCTCTCTTACAAATCACATTCTGATCAGCCGATCACTCATCTCTCTGCCTTGACAGACAGACAGCTGGTGTGTGTGCATATTCGTGTGTAAGTAAAGAAAGGACACAGGCTTTCAGCAAATATCCAAAACTATACTATAGTACATTGCTAAATATATAAAAGGTACAGACAGTAATATGGTATGGAAATGGTATGAATTGTTTGGAAATTCCACAATAATTATTGTTGAACTGCATTTTCTGATTTTGAAAATACAGGCGGTCTAATGTGCACTTTCCAGTTTTTAAATCATAAGACATAAGGCTTGTTTCCTCAGGTTGGTACCTGAAGAAACAAGCCTTATGTCTTAGACTTATGTCCAGTTCTGAAAACCCTCACAATAAAACTCCACAACACATCCAGTGGGCTACACACAGACTGTTAATGAACACAGGAGCATCTGCTATCAGCACTTCTCCCTATGCAAATCATGAAAAAAAAAAGTCTGTTTCTTGATGTCTCTGCTTAAATCTACAAGGAGGACAGATGTCAGTTTAAGTCAAGTAAGTTTAAGTATTAAACTTGAACTTTAGAGAGCAGCTGCCCTGAAGAACTTGCTCTGAGACACTTCCGCCATCATAATCACAGTTGTCCTCTGGTTGAATGACAGTGTCTTTAAGCAATAGACCATCCTGCTGCTGATTTCAACGTGCCCACGCAAAACAGCTGCTAAAACACGCCGTTCAAAAACTCAACTCACCAATTAGCTGACAGGGCCACGGGCACTTTGGGCAGATTTCTGTAGCCTCTCCTCATTATTGTCCCTGTCCCTGTCTTCACTAACATTTTTTAGCAACTTCAAAGTTGGACAAACACCAAAGGAGCTGCTTTTAAAGGAGCGCATGGCAGTCTTTTCTCCCTGACCTCCAAGTGCAGTAAATGCTGAGTGAATTGAATATGAACCCTCTCTGATGTGGTGCCAGGGGTAAGGTTTCTCCACCGCGCAGTACAGTACGGTTCACTACATTTCTGTACTGTAGCTAAATCGATACACGGAGGTACATCATCAGACCATTATGCCACTGTCTGAGCGGCCTTGCGGAGGCAGGGGCGAAGCCATTTGCTGCCAATGGGTCACCTTACGAAGCTGTTTTACAAGCAAAGAGGCTTGACCTTGCCCTGTGAGCTCAGTAGTGGAAATCTGGTGGTGATGCTACGGCACAGGAAAGATCAGAGACTGGGCTTGGCCTCACAGCCACACTGTACATCAATACAGGAAGTAGATTACAATTCCAAACTCCAGTCCCAAGGCTCTATTAGTATAGAGAAGAAATAGAAGAATAACATAGGAGTAGTCAATAGTAGAAGCAAGGCTGGTAATTATATGATAAGTGAGTAATGTGGTTCAAAGGTACACTAGAAATCAATAGATTACAAGCTGTAATCCACTTAGTCATTTATTTTAAAGCAATTAGGTGATGTCATCCATAGGGACATACAGGATATCTGAAGAAATATTTCTGACTCGGTGACGTCAACAGCAGAGTATGATGACAGGATGAAAAATCTCTCTTACCCTGCTGTTTTTTATTAGATCGGGACAATTTGAACACGTAACGAGGAAACAACTGCAGTGATAAAATTGATTTAGTGCCACTGTTCATTTTTATGAGGGCAAAAAAAAATCAGTGACTTCACTGGAATAGAGAGAGAAAAGTTGGAGGCAGGCAAAGATACGGACAGAACATAGAGAGACTGTGTGTGTATGTACAGTATGAGTGTATGTGTAGCAGACACACAGTGACAGCCATGTGTAAATCCATCGCTCGCTAATCGAAAATTCTCCTCTCGCGGTGAATCAGGCAGCTTTATGTTTTTGCACTATGTGTGTGTGCATTCTTATGTGTGAGTCACTACAGCTATACAGATACGCAGTCTATACGCTGCAGTCCAATCCACCACTTTTAATTACGTGTGTGAGTGAATATGGGGAAAGGTAAATTGCTCTGTCAAGCTGGGAAATGGGCTTTTTGATGTTTGAGCTCCCATCACTTGGCATTTCTATTATTCAACAAGGAGAGAGGAAAGGAGGGATGAAGAGGAGGAAGAAGAGGAGAAACAGGGCGAAGGTATACCGCACTCAAGTGCTCACCAAAGACACTCTGTATACAGTATAACAGGCTTTTGAGAAAGGTCCTACTGCAGAATCCCAAGTAAAAGTTTTTAAGCTGCATTAAGCTGCACTAAGTTTTTATTCCTATTTTATCACCTGACTCTGAGGTTTTCCTGAGCTCTACAGAGCATTTTAGCATCTTTCATCTCATGGTTTTGGTTTTACAGCCCGCAGCTTCACTGTTTGGTTCAGTCTCACCGCTCTCATTATTCCCGTTTCCTACTGCACCAGGCAACTGCTTTGTAGCAAAAGAAAACTCTGCAAACCCACTGACATTACCTGTCCAGCATCAAACATCAGACAAAGATAGTGACCAGCTGGTGAACATAGTGGAGCATTTAGCAGCTGAAGAGCCGGATATCTTTTTCAAAACAGAGTTAAGAGGAGGATGGTTGGTCTTGTATTCATCGGGTCACCAGAGGCACAACTCCAAATAAATGCTAATGTAGCTCTGTGTCTGCTGGATGTGTAAATAGGCAACTGTTTGCCATCATGTTCACTATAGTTCACTATTTATAAGGTGAAAATGTGTCAATGTTGTGTTCACAGCTTGTTTTGCTGCCCCCTAGTGGCCAAACAGATTAGTGATGCTACTGCTTAGTATTATCATAAGCATTATCATAATGTTGTTGATAGCCAAGAGCCAATTCCAAAAGCTAGCTCAATATCATTTCTTGTACTGTGTTTGGTGTGAAAGAAATATTCTAACATTAAAATAAAAAATATAAAGTTAAAGAGTATAACTTACTGTATGTATTGTACATCCTCTGGAATGAAAACTAAAACATAAACTTCTCTTGTGTTGTCAGTTTTTTTTAAGTAATTTTGTTTTATGTTTGTCTAAACACACTCTGCCTTCAATTCTGAAATGCAAAAGTTACAAATGCTAATGTTTTTTTTTTTGTTTGTTTTACAAAGATCTTTATAAAAAATTGAAGACAAAGTGATATTTGCCCACTTTCATATTCAAACAATTTACCTAACAGCATAGTTTTTCACATCAAAGTTATGGTACCAGTACTTTCTCATCTTGAGCTGAACTAATAACACAGATTTTTTTTTATATCTGTAGCCTCAAAGTAAGTGACACAACTTGGGGAAAAGTGGCCACAATTCTAAACTTCTTCTGTCTCAAGTGAATTGAACAGACAACAGAACTGATCATTAGTTGTATGTTCTCATCATTCACTAAATGTCTGCTGAGTCCAGAGAAAACAGCCACAGTTTTTCCTTTGAATGCTGTTTTTGGCTTGAAAAAATAAGTAGTTTACACCCTTGGGCTTCGACAGCGACCTTAAACCATAATATATTAGTCCAGACAGCTCCTGGCCTGGATGATGCTCCTCATCAGCAGGCCAGGGAGGCTCTGTACACACTCTGGTCCCGCACGGTCTGGAACACAAGTTCACATTCAGCAGCAGAGGGGAGATCCTTATTCTATTCTATGCAGTCTGAAGTCACTACTGGGAGAGCGGTTAGTCCACAAACTCACTCCATCTGAGAGAGACAGAAGTGAGAACCCCTACGAATATTGAAAAGATGAGGCGGGAGGAGTTGGAGAAGGGAAGAGAGCATATCCTGCAAACCAATTATATTTTCCCACCTCCTCAGCTCTCACCCACTCTCTCTCTCTTTCTCTCTCCAATTCTGTTTCATTCTCTGACTGGACTGTGAATTTGGTCAGTGTTAAAGCTGTGGAAGTGAAACGCCATTATCTGCTTTCCAAAGAGATGGTTATTCCATCTCTTTTACTCTGTCCGTGAGTGTGATTCTTATTTTCACAGAAACAAAATTACACAGACTGAAAGGTAAAATTTTAAACTAAAATTGGATCACAGCAAAGGTCTGAAGCAATAATTAGCTCATAAAGGAGAAGCTGCTTTATAGATCTACCAAATTGCAGCCACCCCCAATTTTAGTTATTAGTAAAGGAAAAGAGATTTTGGGGATAACTTGTTTTTACATTTCTGTTTGCATACAGATTAAACAAACAAAATTTAACATGTTCATTCTTACTGTAAAATTGTGGTGAAGGTAGGCAGAATTTTTTTGGGTAAGCTGTTTCTCCTTGCTTTTCAGTCTTTATGCTAAGTTACTCTAATTGCCTGCTTACTTTAGCTTCATGGGGAGAGAGAGCGGAACTGTACTGACCTTTTCAATAAGCATATTTCCCAAAATATCTACCTATTCCTTTACACAGAAAAGAGTTTTAAAAGGAAAAAAAAAAAAGTCAAACTGGACCAACTGCATTTTGATCATGTTCGCAATCAGTCTATTCTCCAGGTTTTAGAGGGAAATTCCTCTTCAAGGTAGAGTAAAAAAAGAGTGCCAGACCTGTATGTCTGCACTTCTTCCCTGTCTAGATGTAGTAAAATACAACAGTATCACCTTTGATATTCGCAAAGAGGAAGCACTGGGGTTTCTATAAGGCTTTCCTCCTGGCATTTACTTCCCTAGAGTCACTGCACTAGCATGCACAGACATGTAGTGGACATATCAGTGCTCATCAAAAACAAAACACTGGCTTAAATAATTGAAAAAGACTTTCTGGTGGCAATAGCAGCCATCTTTAATGCAGATGACAGGAAATAAAAAGGGAAAATCCCAGCAAGGACTTTCAGCTTTCTCCACCGTGCTGAGCAGCTGCTGAGGAGTGCTGGCTAAAATAAGACATACTTGTTGGACACAGTCCCAATGCTGGTATTATTATACTAATTGATATCATCACTTATGTTGACAGCTCACCATTTTTTGTAAACATATTATTCTGAAGGCTTCCCAAAACTCTCTTTTCTCTTCTCCACAAGGAGTTTTATCGAGTGCTTTGGGTGAGACTTTTGACCTTCTTGCTGTTGGTTTTTGTAATATTGCTGATCTCGTATTCTGTCATTATGGTGATGTAGACATTCAGCCTTGCTCTTCTGTTTGTACTGTTGTGACTGTAGCAACTCACACATGCTGCTTCGATTTTTGTTAATGTCGCAATTGAACCTCATTGCAAATGTTAATAATTGTGAGAATTAAATTCCACTCTGAATTAACCTTTCCAAAATCAGCTGTGTGTATGTGTATGTGTGGGTGGACTCTGTATCTCTCTGTACAGTACATTTCAACATCTCTTCCTGGGTTGCCATCCATGATCGAAGGGCCTTATTTCCCCTGTCACATCAACACCGATGTCGTCCATTTGTATCAATTACACTTCACTTCCTCTCCGTGCTCATTCAGACACATGGAAGTTAATTATGTCTAATCGCTGGTAAATTACACAGCACTCACATGGCACTTACTGTCTACGAACTGGGGAAGTCTTGTTGAAGGTTATCACATCGCGGTCATTAACTGTTATGAGATAAGAGAGTCGTGCAGGTAAAGGAAGGAGAAGAGGGAAAGTGGAGTAGAGGAAATGGCCGTACTCTTCAAACTGCAGTATCAAATTCACATGAATGAAGTCGTTTCAAGATGACAATACCCAGATGTGCGGACTGCAGGGTTTTATTGTATTTATTGCTCTGCAGAGGAGGTCAGTATGGGTAATGACAAAGCAATTTAAAATGAAAAACATATGACATAATAATATATGAGCAGTAACAACTGTCAAAAAAAAATCTGGACTTTGAAATGACTTTCCATAAATGTACTTGCTTTCAGAACCAAACTATTTTATTCCTTTGTTGTTTGTAAATGTTTTGCAGGAAGGTTGGGATGAAATCCACATATTATTTTGTGAAGAATGTCCTGAAAAGTTGTTCTTGTTTGAAAGGTTTCCTGATTTTCTAACCTGGGAGAATTTACCAGATGTTAGAACTTTCTCTTTTCTGAAAACAACACAACAAAATTATATGAAAACTGCTAAATTGATCATATGAATTACTTTAATACTTTAGGCCTGGTCACACCAGAAAGTGGCACGGCAAAAATGATCTGTGTGTCTTTGCGAAATATTTTGTCCTACAAGCTTTGTGATGTAGTCATTATTCAAAGTACTAGTTGGTGAACTACTATAGCGGGCAAGCTAGCTGCTAACATGCTACCAGCTGGGAACAGTGTGCTCACAATGTTTCCCCGAGCTTCTTTTTATTTATTCTGTACTGTGCTGTTTACACCCTGGCATTTTGTTTTCAGGATTGTGCGTCATTTAATTCAAAAAATAATTATTGGAGAGGCACAAAACGTAGGGTAACCTTATTTTTAAACCCCCTAACCGGGACCCTTAAGTGTACCGCACGTTCATGTATGCGCACATGTATGCTTGTTAAGTAATAATGAGTGGGACAGAACATGTTAAACATCTATGTAAGCACTGAAAACAAGTATAATATTACAGTTATTATTTTAATTGTGGTGAAAACTGGGACAATTTAGTGTTTTACAGATATTTGTCGGGACTCAGCACACCCAGCCTGAAACCGGGACAACCCCAGACAAACTGGGACTCCTGGTCACCATAACAAAAGTGTTCATGGTAATGACGGTGGAAGGGCAGTATGGTGCTCCCTCCTATATGTGACACACAATATTCATGATATTAATTAGCACTCATGACTCTGAGTGTGTGTGTAATACTCCTTATATAACATGTGTCCCTGCGCTGTATGTGGTGCTGTATGTATGTAATTAGCTTTACTGCTCTCTCCCCCAGTGGATGTTTTTAATACATCTCTCCTCATCACCTCTTCATGGTTCTGTTCCTTTCTTCATTTTTCTTCTGCTCCTCTTTTCTAACATTCACTACATTTATTGTCAGTGAAGAGGTGTGTTTGTGCATTTTTGTGAACACTCAGCAAGTAGTGTATATTTATGAAAACGTGAGTGTGGAAGTAGTGTGTATATAGCAATGCACACATACTGTACATACACTTACAAACGCATACATTGATATAGGCGTGCATGCATGTGTATGCAACAGGCAGTCACATATCACTGGAGACCCCCCCTAAAATCACCAGACCAACCTCAGGGTTGTCAACGGCAACCATAGGGGCTGCACATTATGGGCTGCACCGCTGACTGGCTGTACATCATTGTATTTTGAGTGCGTGTGTTCATGTGTTCACCTGTTTATCGGTGAGGGCGTATAAGTACTGATGATCTGGGCTGAAGAGCAGATCCCTCAGGATGGGGCTCCCGTCGCTCACCTCCACATTTTCATACAGCAAGGCAGGCTGGGTAATGGAGTTGACGAGGATCTGGAAGAGGACAGAGGAAAACAACAAAACCATGATTACAATTTCTTTCTTGAATGATTGTTTTGACTAAAGTTAGAATATGATGTTCTGAATGTTTGACACAGATATTACATTTGACTCTTTTATTGCACCACTGAATTTTCTGGTTAATCCAAAGACTTCACAGTTCACAATAAGTTCTGTAGGTGCAGTAACAGGAGCGCTGCTTCTGAAGAGACATTCACTCACACACATACTACACATACTTTTCATTTCTTATAAGCCTCATTCCATCTTTCTTATGGAAGCATTTCCTCATGTAGAGCAGCTATGTTCAGGAAAATGATGTATTTGCTTCCACCTCATTGTAAACGCAGCCAATTCCCATTTCATCTACTATAACACTTCATAAGCTCACTTGAAATGTGGCCGTCAGCTGAAAAACAGCTACTAAAGTGACAGATGACATTTTCAACACTTTCATTTTGTTCTCAGTTTATGCTGAAACTTAAAATGATAGCAGTTGGTTATGGTACCACACTGTTGAGGGTGTAACTACAACACAAACTAAATGATGGTTCTTCTGTTAAGTCTACTGGCAAAATCACACAGTTATCAGGGTCACTCCCCCTCTACCAGCAAGCAAATCTTTCTCTTTGGCTCTTTCTAATCCAGCCATCCAGTCACCAATCCATCACCTGACAGCGGTTCAGTCTGCTAAAACTTTGCTGTTTTTCTGTCGACCAGACTTGCTCTGTCATCTCTCTTTTTTTTTTCTTCATCTTAGTCTCAACAGTGTCTGTAGCTATTATCTGCCAAATCACTACCAGAGTTGCCTTAATCTTTCTTCGAACAGAAGGTTCATTAAGAGACAGGCTGTCATCACTGTATGTGCTTTTGTTGCTTGGTTAAAAGTCAAATGCTTTGACAAATCAGCTTTGAAAAGTTGCTCAGTGGGACATTGAAAACCTAAAAATATGAGGTACAATTTAGTCGGGAAAGTAGCAAATTACAGAACTTTTCCTCACTTTCAGATGTGTGTGTGTGTGTGTGTGTGTGTGTGGGTAAAGGAGGTGCACCCCTGTTGTTACTGTCCAAAGGTCATTTGTTTTAGTAGTCCCTTATGTTGCTCCCGCATGGAGACACACAAACACACTGAAACTTTTATTGATGTGAAATGAATGTGACCTTTTGTCCCTTTGTATTTCTGGCTCCGATGATTTCTCTCTCCGTCAACAACAGTACACATGAGCTCACACACACACACACACACACACACACACACAAAGAGAGGGGAAAAGAACTTCATTTGGCCATTTTAAAAACATGCTACATGCCCTGGGCCGCCGTATCACTTGTGAGGAGTGAAGGAGTGGCGGGGGGAAGGGGGAATAGGAGCAGGGAGCGCGCTCTGCCCTACAGCTTGGGGCAGAGGGCAGTTGGAGTGGGATTCAGGTCAGCTGGCACAGAGGGGACTGCAGACTGGAGCAGGTGACTGTAGATTCTCATCTAGTCTACTAGCCTGCAGGTTTGTGCTCTCCTTCTGCGACCTCTGCACTCTCGCAGTTACTGTGTCCAAGCACAGGCCTCTCACAGAGGAAGTGGCAGCACTAAAGGGTGAGAAACTTTGATTAATCCACTTTTTTCATTTGCTTTCTACATTTGGCTGATGGCGACTGCACAATCTCACCTATAGTGGAAAGCTGGGTTGGTTTGTTTTGGTTGAATAAAATAGAGCATTATATTACAAGATTTTCAAATAAATGTCATCTGTTTACCTAGCTTAAGTACCTGCAGGAGCCGGCTTCATAAATTCCACTCTCCTCTCTGTGTAGTCTGTGCTCGCTAAATTCAAAGCCATAAAAGTGAAAAAAAAAAAGGGTGACAGAGGGGCATCTGGAACTTTTTTATGTTTCCATTTGTCTAGTTTCTAACTTTCTGGAACTTATTAGCAGAGAGCCCAGGCTACTAGATGAAAGAGACTTTGCTCCTTTGCAAGAACAGTAAGGGAAGCTTATTAAATATGCTTTTATAACTGCTTCCGGGATAATTATTAGAGCAAACAAAACCATAAAGGAGCCCACTTTGATGTTACTGACAGCTATGAGTCATTAAACCAGACTGTGTTTTTTTAATGATTAGTTTACCTTTTAGGAGCTCGACAACCATACATATTTTTTTTATCTTGCTCAGCAGTGCCTCTCTCTGATGAGTGCACTGAGCATTAATTGCTGCAATTTGCATTCAAATTATCTACCAATCAATTAGTTTCAAAACTCAGTGTTTATTCAGAATATATGCAGGCTAGAGTGACATATCATTTCAGTCACTGCCAGTTGAACAGAAGATGAAGCAGCATGCCGAGCAGGGACGCTGCATGTATACGATTACTGAACTCTCCATTTATATTCCAGGCATTTAGCTGATGCTCTTTTCCAGTGTGATGTACACTGAGGGAGCGGGAACAGGTTGAGTATGGTGCTTAAGGACAGCGCAATAAGACATGCATCAAGTCTTCGACCTTTCGGTTGAAGGACGGTCTCCCTAGGCCATTTTGAGTTACGCAATTCTGTGACACTGTAGAGAAAATTGGGATCAGAACAGAAGTTAAAGGTGACTTTTCCTGGTGAGTTTGCAGCCCACGCTCCAACTTGACCTTCCTGTGTGTCCCTCCCTCGGACCACTCCGTTTCCTCTATCCTCCTGGGATTAGGCTCATTACCAAATCAACGCTGGATATTACCAAGGACACTGTAACCCTCACATACACACTGAAGTCCACAGGTGTACATAGAAATGCAAACCTACACACTCACACTTACTGTTACGCACTTACACACATGTCCAAACTAAACAACAAAAAAATTGTTTCAAAAATGACCCATATTGATGTTTTCTTCTCTGATGTCTCTATCAACAGGTGTTTTTCAGCACCTTCCAAAACTACGGTTTATGGTTTTATTAGGTTTATGTGGAAAAATTGCTTTGTTATGATTATGTTTATCAAAGAAAACACATCGTCTGTTGGTAGGAAACAGAATGTGACTACAACATGTCAGTCGCCCTCGCTGGTTTCTCCTCCATCCACTCCAACCTCCTCCCTATGAGGTTTTGTGGCTCTATAACAAAGCTACTTCAGCCTTTGTTCCAGACAGACAAAAACCATCATTCACACGGCCACCAGAGTTTGTTCTCAAATAAATGGAAACAAATTGTTGAGGACAGCCTCGATCTGTCTATTCTACTGTGTAGGAGGGATTAGAAAGCAGTTTTCAAGAGTATAACAGATCAGGGGAGTCAACAAAAGAGACGCTAAAGAGTAAGAAAGTATTTGTTCAAATCACAGGTGGTAGTATTGTATGTGTAGTATTCTAAACCAGGAGATCTACTGATATTTAAAGCATATAAGAGTAGAGTTACTACAAAAAATCCTGCACCCTAAGTATTCAAACGTCCTGGTTGTAATGCTGATTACAGCTGAAATTAAAGGCTGAGGACCAAGCAGTTCTACTTTATATATAAACATCATGTAACAGTTTCAAACATCTTACTGATATCATGAAATGTCCTAATGATTTGGACTTGGAACAAAGCTGGTGACAACTAAGGAAAAAAGATAATCATCTACGGACAATCAACACAAAAATAAGTGATCAAAGCGAACACTGGAACATTTGTTATTTGCACATGTAAATCTTCCTTGAAAAGTGGTTTAAAGGCTTCTGAGAAACTCAAGTTGTTTACACAATGTTAGCTGTTGTTTCCTGACACTTGATGAACAATAAACCCAACCTTTTTTTGGAGTACAATAATTGTACTCTCGTAGTATTTTGATTTTAACAAATTGTTGCACAGTAGATTCATAACAATCATAAGCTATCACGCTAACATGCAGGATTGTTTTGGAGCACAAAGTCAGATGTACTTGTGGATTGAAGTGGGTTTGAAAAGGAGGGAAAACTTGATGATGATGGAGACAGATGAGGTGGGATAAAAGTGGGAGGTGTAGTAGTAGAGAGAAGGATGCTTAGTGTGTGTGCACACAAGTGTGTCAGGAGTGTGTAGAGGAGGACAAGGTAATAAAAGTGAACAAAGGGGAATAATGAGGTTTGGCTGGAGTGCTGCAGTGATTAATACCATGCTGGGTTCAACCACCGGTCACACCTTTGGGTCAGGTACACCGGGAAAACACAACCACATGCTATCAGTTCTTCAGTCTTTACTTTTCTCTGTGCTGTCTTTTTTTTGTTGTTTGATTACCCAATTTTGCACTTGTATTTTAGTCCATTTGCCTCCCTTCTGTCACTTGCCTTCTTTTTCTCTCCTTCCTTTCTTTCCTCCATTATTTTTCCTTTCTTTCTACACATTATCTCATTTTCTTCTTCACTCCATTTTATCCCCCATGTCACTTCTTCACCCCATTTCCTTTTCTTTCCTTCCCTTTCCCTCGAGATTTCTCCTTTCCGTCCTCCTTTCTCTCCTCCAAGACTTCCCCTTTAGTCCTTTTTCCTTTCCCACAGACACAGACTTCTTTCTCCAACTGTGTGTGTGTGTGTGTGTGTGTGTGTGTGTGTGTGTGTGTGTGTGCATGTGTGTGCATGTGTGTGTGTATGTGTGTCCAGACACAGCAGTGCCCTGTCCAACCTCAGCTGTTAAACATCTAGTTAATTACACGGCTGGACAAAGGGAGGGAAGAGGAAGAAGAAGGAGGGAAGAATGAGGTTAAGGAGAGGAAAAAGAGGGAAATATACGAGCAGCTTGTTAACCTTGTTAGCATTTCTCACTGAGACCAATGTTACAAATGTCCGGTGAGGACGAATAATGAAGCAGAGTCCAAAATGTTCCAAGTAGCTCTTTGATGATGGAGGGAACAGAGGGAGGGGAAAAAGGCATTTCCTTAATGAAATCTACTGTGGTTTGTGTGTGTGTGTGTGTGTGTGTGTGTGTGTGTGTTAACAGCTCATTGTATTCACGATCCCTAATGAAATTGATTTTGGTCTCATCTATTGAGAGGAGCCACACACACACACACACACACACACGCTAGAGAGAGACAGAGTGACAGAGAGAGAGAGAGAGAGACTGTACAGTGTCAATGTGAGTTGCTGGGATGGGATTTATAAAGGTAGTCATTTCAGTGAATGTGTATGTGAGAGTGTGTGTGTGTCTGACCCTGACTGGAGGGCATCCAAAGTATCACAGCACACCTGCTGACTACACAGTCTACAGCTCTCTCACACACACACACAGTCTGGTAGGGCCACATCAGTGAGACAGGTTTCTCTGAGTGAAATTAATCATCGTTCTTTTGTCGCACCGCTGCTCTCACAACAGGAGGCCAGCCCCAGGTGACACACACATATGCGCACACACACGTACACGTACAGCACAAAGAGTGACAGGCAGACAGCTGGCCGGTGACAGCGTGCCACTCTGAAGCTGTTTTCCTAACAGCTAACAACAGTTGGCTGTAGGGTTGTGCAATATGACCAAAATCTCATATCCTGGTAATGATACATATCACAATATAGCACATTTTCTGTAAATTCAATGAATAAACAGTTTTAGGTCTGTTTTTCTATCATCACACAATATATATCATCATATTGCACAGCCCTAGTTGGCTGGTTAAAAAAGACCAACACTGCAAGTGTGTGGTCAAGAGTGTCACTGTTTCTGTCAAAAATGCTTTTTGGAAGTTTTTCTTGGACATACTCACTCAGCTTGTGCTTTTACAAGCAAATGCCAAATGCCACAATCATGCTAAATCTGTAATGTACTGTATGCTGAGAATGTACTTGGATCAAACTGATCACATGTGGAAATCAGCTGTGGTCAGATAAAAATGCTTTGTTGTTGAAACTTCCTGGAACACCAGCAAGAATTTAAACATTTGTTGCTGTTGCATTAACAACACATTAAGACGATTTCCTGTTGTTGCTCCCCAACTTTGGAACACAATCCTCCCCCATAAAGTCTCACTCTGTCCACATTTTGCTTTTTAAATGTTCTTATAACTTTACATTTTGTGGTTTTTACACTTTGTATCCAGCTTTTTATATGCTGTCTTGTCTTTTTCTGCTACTTTTTCCTCTGTCTTTTCTCCCATCTGTAAAGCTCTGTTGTGCTAATGTGCTAACCAAAGTAATTGCTGAGAACTCTGATCATGGTGACATCACTACAACAGAGTTAAACTGGGTGTGAGCATGAGCAGTCACATGATAAAACTAGATTATCTATCTGACCAGACATCAGACCAGATTATGTATCTCTGTTGGCTAACCTGGCCGTTAAAAAAAAAAAAATTATGATCTCTCCATCAGAATTCGCTTGCAGCCAAATTGCTTCCTTCCCAGATCTCATAAATGAACTTGGTGAGTAAATTATTATTAGAATTGACACAAATTATGTGAGAAACTACAAAAATAAGATCCAGGTTGTAAAAATAAAATTCACTTCAACCAGTGAATAATTCAACAACTTTGGAAAATGTTTGGAGCAGCTGACACATTAGTAAGGGAAAGGCACTGCATCTCTTCAAGTAGCGTTTGTGTTGGATAGCACTTTCACTCTCAGCTGCCTCTGCTTGCCAGAATGTGACAGCGGTGGCTAAAGCAGCAATAGCAATTAGACACTCTCGCATTAAAAATTCTCAAAGGTATAACTTGACAGCAGCTTGAGTCGCACTGGTGTTATTTTTCTAACCCAGACCCCTGGCCTGCTTTATTAGCACTATTAGCACTGTTAGGATTTCTCATTGAAACTTCAGGGCGCTGGGAGCTTCAAAAATGTCACTCTACCCCTCTGACTTACATCCCTGCTGGGGAATATGTGCTATAAAATGACACTTTAAAACCAGAAGACACTAACAGAAGATGCCTCTTTTTTATTCAAGTCAGGAGCACGCAGATAAGCATGCACGCAAGTCCCTTCACCAGAGCTGCATGTGTACCCTTCTTGTCAGATAGTGAGACAGGGCACAGTACTTTTTCTGCTGACAGCCGAGCTGCTATGGTATGGTCGCATGTGTGTGAGAGTGTGTTTTTGCGGGTGTAAGGCCTCTTTAATCTTTCACAAGCCTAATGGACTTGAGTTTCCCTACAGCGCCACTCTCGTAAGCCTTCTTCCTGTACACGCGCACACACACACACACACACACAGCTTGCCTCCCCTGCCTGCTCCTATCATAACCACGAGCTGTAACCAGTCCCTGGAATGATCTCTTGCTTCTTTCTTCATTCTCTTTGCTGTCTTTGCTTCTTTACTCCCCATCTCTCTCATCCCGCTCTCAACTCTCTCATCTTCCTTTCTGTTCCTCTTGTTAACTTCTCCATCTCTCTCATCATTTTCTTGCTCTCTTCCTCCCACTCACCCTCTTTTCTCCCTTCTCCTTCATCCGTCTGCCCCCGCCCCTGCGCTGTAAAAAAAATGCCTGTCATTGTAGCGTAAGTCATTTAGTCTGATATTAAGTCTTATTTCTTTTAAAACAAGAGAAAAATTCTGCCAGTGGGGGTTCAAAGAAGAGCCCTTAATTCAATGCCGCCTCACTTATTTCAGTAACAAGTGTCATTATCATGAAACAAGGCAGAATAATGCAGATCACTCAACTAGTATCAAAAAATGACAACTTATTCACTCACAATCTTAAAATGAGTCAATTTGCATCAAAACCAAGTGGAATCATCTCACCCGTTGGCAGTTTAAGATTAGATTAAATGACTTGTTAGGGTAGTTTTTGTGAAGTTCCTCTTCCCTCCTCTCCCTCCGTCCCACTGAGCCATGCCACCCCGAGAATGCTTCTGACATAACTAGGTCTGGCTCTGTGCTAAAACAGCAGCTCCACATTCTTGCCTGAGGCAGATCCTGCAGGCTGGGGCCAGTGTGAAAGCTAATGACATCCACACACTTATGCAGAATGTCTTGTAATGGTGTGGTTGCTGGTTTGAAATCTGCTCGGAAAATGCGGGTAAGGAAGACTTTAATTGTAAGCAGGCCCGAGGCGTGTCTGTATGTGTGTACATTTATGAATTTGAAAATCATATAAGCCTGAAAAGAGCCTATGTTCTCTGTTATCTTTCCTGAGTTAAAATGGCTTAAGACAAGTAATGAAAACACTTTGCGACATCATCATCCGTTAGCAGCACTTTGTCCACTCCAAAGCCTCACTCTGCGTGTTCATGAGCAAGAAAGGTGGTTTCGCTCCCAGCTCCAGGGCTGCCGGAGCAGCCAGTGGAGGAAGGTGCGAAAAAAAAACATTTCCCTACAGGGAGCAGTGCTGAGCAGTCAACATGTCACTCCATAACAGTTTTTTCCTCTGACTTTGGACGTTGTGTGAAGTCAGTATCCTTCACTCTTCAGTGTGAGGACGGGACTTCTGTGTGCGATCACTCAGGCTAAGAGTAAGATGAAAAAGTGAACTACTAACAGCTTTTCACTGATGGATAAGATGCAACTGACCTCTGTTGCTCTTGTTTATTTAGTTTCTTTATTCTTTGTGCATGGTCAATGATGGATTCACATGCTTAACTTATACATGGACGAGAAGGCTAAAAATGCCATCATGCTTCATAACAACTGAGCAAAACTCCGTCCACTGATGAAGACCCTATGATATAGTTGAAATCTCTGGAATAAGCTAATAAGTGCACCTTGAGTTGGGATTGATTTATCAAGCTGTGAGTCATTATATTCTAGTGTGGTTTCTACTTCTGTAGCACTGTACTGCAGTGTGCAGCCATAATGGAGTAGCAATAATACTGTAGCAGTAATAATAGTATTAATGCTGGAGTGGTTTTACACTATTGGTGTTGCTCACTAGTATTATCAGCAACAGTTATCAATCTGGAAATATCAGTCAGATACAAACAAGCAGTAGAAGTAATAGTAGTAATTCAGTAGAGTGTAGAGATTTTAGCCTTTGTCGGATACAAGTTAACAGTTTTCAGTGACTTTTCCTATATCTACATGTCTGCGGATGCCCTGTATAGTGTATAATGTGAAGCTGAAGATTTCAAGGTGAAGCAGAGAGCGATCAGGACATAGGATGCATTCCTGCACCCTACTGAGCTATTGTTTTCACACTCCCACTATAATAGTTTTATCTTGACAGCTCTGAGATGAGAACAAGTGAGGACAAATCTTCATCTCTCTAGCTCTATCGTTGATATGTGTATGTGTGAGTCTGTATTTGCATCTACACAGTATTTCACGTCCCTTGCAGTATCTGATTTGGCACCACCGTTCCTCTCACTCGCTCCTCAGAGCTTTGGAAACAATTGCATTTCTCTTTTGTTTCCGTCTCTCTTTTTTTTTCCCTCTCTCTCTATCCATCTGTCCCTCTCTCACTCGCTCGCTCTTCAACTTGTCACACTCACTCTCTTTTGCTTTTTTTCCCCCTTGATGTACCAGCTCAGCTGACACACATGAGCGCCCAAGCAGAACACACTTGTGTATAGCGCAGCCTAGCATCGTGTGTAGGTGTGAGTGCGTTTGTGTGTGCGTGGGTGTGTGTGCTTTGCCCTGCAGTGAGTAGAGAAACTACTGCTAAACTAGCTCAATTTGTCAAGAGCAGAGAGGTGTGGGCCTTGAGGACAACCGTACCGCTGTCTTCAAGGTAAACAGAGGAGTGTGGGTTTAAAAGAAAAGAAAAGAATCTCGAGGATAAAATTCCAATAGATGCTACGCTATGCTCACACACACACACACACACACAATTGTGTTCCTTCGGAGCAAACACTAGGAGGAAAGGATACTTCATCACTGCCACTCTGTCAGTATGTGTGTGTGTGTGTGTGTGTGGACTTTGACAAAGAGTGGTCAAGACCTCAATGTTGACTGAGCGTTTAATGTGTGTGTCTGTGCGTCTGTAAACAACAGCCTGCCCCACCTCAAGAAGGAGTCAACTCATTATTAAAGATGCAGTGCGTATAAATTATCAGCTGCTGGCCCGAATGAACTAAATAAAGAAAACAATGTCACGGTGTGGTCACGGGGTGAACTTCTTCTGAACGCATGATAAATGTCTCTCTCTTTGCTCTCCTTCTCTGGCCTGTTGCCACGGCGATTAATTCCGGGATGCAGAGAGAGAGAGAGAGAGAGACAGAATAAGAGAGCGATGAGAGTGACACATTTTGGACAGCCTCGCTTCAAAGGCCACAAGCTTATCACAGCTACACACACACACACACACACACACACACACGTTATGAATCAAAAGCAGCTACAATGAAATTTATAAGCAGGTGAGTGTAAGTAAACAGCTATTATGTGTGTAAGTTATTAGTTGATCATTTAGTTTTATATTTGTTTACTTCTGTTTGTTTGTGAAGTGATAGCACATTAGGGAAAGCAATTAAAAAGACAGAGGAAGCATGAATTATTAATTCGTGCTGGTAAGATAATAAGAAATGCAAAGGACAATGTGCAAAAAGCAATTGTGTCAATTGACACAGTAGCTTTCACACTGAGTTTTGATGTGAAGCCTTCATTCCAATCTCTCCTTCCTATCCTTCCTCGGGACACTGAATCATCACGTTACTTCAGATGGCCTTGGAAAAGATAAAAGCTATGGAAAACCAGCAGTGAAATAAAGATCACCAGTGATCACTCGTGCTGTCGCTGGGATTATTGGCATAATGAGACGTCAGTGACTCATTGGCACCAGTAGACAGAATCATTCAGGACAGGTTTCTTGAATGTGTCCTGTACTGCAGGAGACACCAGAGCTCACATTCACGCTACACTTGCTGTCGAAAATGCAACAATTTGAACTGAATTACTTTATGCCATAATTATATGGAAAGTGCTCTCCATGGCAAAAGTTGGATTGTCTAAACAACTATAATTCATATAATTTCTATAGTAGTATACAACTACTATATAATAGCAGTAATTGTAGCGGTCTGATGCACATCTGCTGTATTTGGTGGTCACTGACATGGAATTTATTGAAAAAATATCTCTATTGTTGTCAAGCAACTATTTCTATGGCCTAGAAATAACTGCAAGGGCCACTCCAGAAATTTAGTATTGCAATTCAATGAACAAACAAACAAAACAAAAGAATGGTCCAAATCAATGCAACAAAAGCAGAAATATTCAGATTTTTACTCACTATTATGGGTCAAGCTCAGTGGATCCTACATTTCCCATAATGCCACCAATAGCATCGCTTCATTTGACCTTCCCTGTCTGGTAAATGGCCACATTTTAAAACTCCACGGCCCCCTGTTTGTAACACAGGCTTGCTGTTATAAATGTTTAGTCTCCAAGTCCAAGCTGAGATAACCCCGATGACATCATCAGGGCTTCTTTTCTCAGACTTTAGAAAGCTCCTCCAGAGCCACAGAAAACTTTGCACAGTACAAATGTTTTCACAGGCTGAGTAGGACTGCTTGTGATAAGCAAACTGAACTTTAGATGGTAAAATCAGCATCCCCCTTTAAATTGCTGACTAATATCATAGTTTGTTTTGTGTAGTACTGACCTAGCTTCAATAGCACAAAACAGAAATCACTGACTAAATATAGTGTATAAAACAAAGATAACAAGACTGGATTATTAATGTAGACTGGCTCCTGAAATAAGATAAGCTAGCTAGTAGCTAAAAAGTGAAAAATAGCTGACCAATCAGCTCACACTGTGCTAGCTTTGCTGCACATGAACATAGCCTGATGTTAATGGAGGAATGCAGGTCATTAATTAAGCTGACATAGCTAGCATGCTACATTTGAGGCACTCCAGTTGTTATAGGATTTCATTGTTCTTTTCCCCCTGTTCTCTGCATTTCCTCTCTCCTCACCTTCCCTACTTTCTCGTGTTTGCTGTGAAGCTGAGGGAACAGAGAGAGCAGTGGACAGTCAGATTAATGACCTCGTCCTCTAACGCACTCTGTCTTCCTCTTAATATCTACCTGCTGTTGTATAAGAGCCTCACCACCGCACCGGGATACAAAGACGAGCAGCGCTCATATTTCTGGACTATCTGTTCTCCTGCTGTGCTGTCATTTATCTTCACTTTTGCATATTTGTCACAGCTGTTGACACAAAAAGTAAAAGTCACTTTCTTTAATAAACAGGAAGAAAGTCAGACGGGTAGAGAAACTTTAGCGTATAAGCACAGGTGGTACATAACTATAAATGTGCATGTAGATGCCGATGCATGCACGCCTTTCCTATGTCTGTGCATCTGTCTGCACTTGTGTCTGCTTATGTGTGTGTCTGTCGCCCTACTCGGATGTGTAATTACAAAGGAGAAACGATAAGCCAGTTTTTTTTTTCCCCCTCCTGTGGGAGCTCACAGCTAATTATAGAGCCAGCGGAGCTTCAAATTGCCATTTAAAACAGCCATACGGTGGGAGACAATAACACACTCCCCTGGTGGTGTCACCGCTGTGTAGTAAGTGTGTCTGCATGGAGGTATCACAGGAGAAGAGATAGCAATAGAAGCATCAGTAGTGAGGAGGAAAAAAGAAAGCCTGCAGCCCTGTTAGCCAAAAAAATGACTGATTCTCTGAACAGGAAGCCATATTTAAGCAGCTAATATTTCCTATGAATTTTACAGTGGTTAGACAGATGTAGGGCCAGATTAAGAAGAGAGATTCAGGCTGATGTGAGGGGTTAATGGATGGGGTAAGTCTTTAATACAATTTAAATCTTTTTGTTTTCATTTACGCGTTTAGAGCCCTAACTCCTCTATAACCAAACACAGATTGATTTCTGCTCCTAACTGTACGCGACTGTGCCAAAAGAAACTCCCCATCACCCAGCTGAGGAAGAGTTCAGAGACAAATTTCTACATTTTAGGCAAGACGGAAAACAGAGGGAAAGAAGAAAAAAATAAAAGAAAGAGTGAGAGGGGAAAGAAGAAAGATGCAGAGAGTTGGAGAAAGGATGAGAGAAAGATGGAGGGAGGGATAAGAGAGAATAAACAGAGAGAAAAAGTGAGGAAGGCTAGAGAAAGGACAGGGAGGGATTTTGTGGTCGGCGGTGGAATGTGCTTTGAGGGAACGATCATTGCCAACACACTCTCACACACACACACTCACACACACACACACACACAAACGAAACAATCTCTCTCTGCCTCTGGCCATCTTTTACACACACAGGAATCCTATCTCTCTCTATCTCTCTCTCTCACAGACCACACAAAAATAAAGAGACCTTGCAATAATACACATATTCCTTATAAACCACAGCGTTACATGCTATAACTTGTGTGCATATCCAAATTCTTCAAGACTGACACACACATTTGTACATACAGTACATGCACACACACACACACACACACACACATATATATACAGACAAAGATGGATAGAATAGCTGCAGGACTGTAGCAGAATAAGATGAGAAACCACTAATGAGTCATAATGCAATTTATGTTCATTATGAACACTCGTACTAGTATGTGTGTGTGTGTGTGTGTGTGTGTGTGTGTGTGTAATGGGAGAGGGCATGTGTAAGCCGTGTGTCTACGTACATCGTGCCTCATTGTAGACGTGCGTGTGCCCTGTTTGTGTGTGTGTGTGTGCACTCTTTATTGGTCTGTTTCCTGACAGCACTCCCTCGGGTTTACATGGGCCGTAACGTGTCAATTAATTACCAGCATGGGTGTGTGTATGTGTGTGTGTGAGATAGAGTTACAGTCCATCAGTGTAATGAGTGTAAGAGGAGATGTAACCAGACACTAGTTCTATCTGTAACTAACACCAGGTTAGATGCAGTCAGATATCAGCAGCAGTCATGTTCGGTCTGCAGTCCCACTCCATATACACGGCCGTTGGTCAACAGAGTATACAAACCCATTTATTTTACAAAAAAGCTCCAGCACATTTTTTTGGTAAGACTTGGTAAGAAGACTTTGTGAAGAAACTCTGTATAAAAAAACACTGGGTTATGTTTCCATGCTCATGGTGCCCAAGTTTTCTGCAAATTTCCAAAAAAACTAAACATTTTTAGGTAAATATACTCTGATAATGTCCTTTCAGTGCTGCCTATCATCTAAGATGGAGTGTGTGTTACTGGGGTGAATGAATCTGTCTCCTGTGATTCACATTATCAGTCATTATTTTTTTTATACTTTTGGGGCAATTTGAGCTTCCAGTGTAGACAGGACACATGTGGAGAGAGATGCAACAAAAGTCCCTGGCTGAATACAAACCAGGAATGTTGCAGTTATGATGTTGTTGCGTGGAAAGCAATGGAGTGCAATAACATCTTTTCTGCTGCTGAACTTGGAATATTGGTTGAAGAGAAGACACTTGGAAGTGTGCATTCATCCAGCAAGAAGAGGCCTGTATGTCAGGAAATATGAGTTAAACAGCCTTTTGTTGTCTGCTTAACAAAACGATCAGTGATGGTAAATTCATTTAACTAATAACAGGATACAAGTATTCTGGCTGCTTCAATCATGTTGCACTGGACTGGACCTGCTGTGAGCCATTAAAAGTCAAAAAATGATGTGCCCTTTTGTCTTGTGTTGTAGTTCTGAACAATGACAACTGTAAAGTAATCCTATAATGTAGCTTTTAATTTGCGTCTCACTCTCCATTTTCCCTGCACAAATCCTCAATACGGTCCTTTAGTTTTTTAAGGGGAAATGCAATTTAAGAGTTTAGCACATAAAAGGGGCTGCAAATCCTGATAAAATATCACCCTAAGAGTCGACTTACAACAACCTGTACAGCTGCAGTCTCATCTGCACTTGGAAGTAGCGTTGGAAGTTCCTGGCTTCAAATGGAAAAGATGACGCCGACCGTAAGCAGCAACTCCGGGCTTCAAACTGGCTCCAATGCAAACCAATGGGTGACGTCACACCTTGCTACGCCCACCTTCATATACAGTCTATGGTTTGAGTCCATCATGTTTAGGGAGTGGGTTGTGGGGACTGTAGGCTAATAACTAAACATCAGTGCTAGGAGAGCTATTATTTTTGTTTGATTAGCAAATACATAACTGCCCTTCTAACAAGTACAGCACAGAGTCTACACACAAGCAGGCTGCTGCCTTCTTGACTGTCATTCTAAATATATTAGCCATTAGGGGATTAATGAGTCTAAGTATCACTCAGTGTTAAATCTGATTGATTTGATTGTTTTACTGTAACGTATTAACCACATACTCCTACAGTGTAATGTAATACATAGAATTGGGGAATTGGGGATCCCCACATACCGTGCCCTTCCATGCCACCCTGCCAAATCCTCTTGCTGCCTCCTGTAAAATTTTCTACATCTGCCACTGGCTACATACACACATGGCCATCACCATACACATGCAGAGCTTTTCTCATGACTGGTAATCTCATTACGGTGCTAGGCAGTGACACATACACCCAACAGCCTACTGACCTGTTTTACTTCCCACCCACATGTTTCAAGGGTTTTACTTCAGCTACTGAATTCACTTACAACTCAAATAGTTTCCAACTCCATCTGATACAGTGTTTAAAGGTTTTATGGTGCCAGGCAGCAACCAGGATTCCAGCCACAACAGTGGGTTCATGAGTGTAAACTATACTAAAACTACCCACTTTTATATATTTGGAGAATGGTGTTTACCAACCTTTAACAACCTTTCTAAGATGATAAAAGTTTTTATGATGTAAATTCACATTGAACATTATAGCGAGTAGCATCAAAGTGAAGCAAGTTATTGGAGGATGGATTTGTTTAAGGGCATAATATAAATCAATGCTTTTGTGCAAATGTAATTGATTTTTGTGTATACTGCTGCCTTATGCCTGCAGGTCATACAATAGTTTACTCACCTTTTTATTTACTACTGCATCATCACAGATAATGTCCGGCTGTAACCTGCAGCTTCTGCAGACAGAGACCACATCACTGGAGGCTATGAAAGGTTTCATCCCTCCCATTACTGCTGTAACTGTATTTATGGATATAGGCCTTTGCTTCTACCCAACTCAATTCACAACTGGTGGTATAACTAAAGCCCTGCATTCCGCAAACAGCCACCCACCCAGCCAGTGCACACCCATTACTAAACCAAACACACCCCCAGGCACAGATTTGAATATGAACCAAACATAAGCAAATGCAGCTTTTTTTAAATTCTGCTCTCTTCTCCCGAAAATTTCTCCTCACTTTTTATGCCATCGTTTTTTCCTCCTTTACTTTTTCCTGATGGCAATCTGTCACCCTACTCATTTACTGTAGCCATCCACTGTCCTTGCTTACAGCCTTTTTCTGTCTCTTTTCTATTTATTCACATGGAATAAAAACACAACAGTTGAGAAAAAAGGAATAAGGTGGTGAGAGATGAGACATAAAAGGAGGAGAAATGAAAAGGCAGAAGGAGGTGATGAGGAGAGAAGAGGTGGAGCTGAGTGTGAGGTAGTGTGGTTGGTTTTGATTATCTTCTGCCAATCAACCAATCAGTGGGATTTATTTCTAGCCACCAATTATAGAGGTGGTGACAGCACCAATTAGATTATGTACTAATGAGATCTGGGTGAATAAATGGATGATACAGGCAACACAGATAGAAGGAAGCAGAGATTAAAGGAGCATTACAATTATAGACTGAACATTTGACTGAATGAGTCAATGACAAACTGTTTTCTCACATATAACGTGATAATGCTAAGGCTACATACTGACCGCTAGAATGAATGAAATTTGTTCTTTGGCACAGTACCGCTCATGTTTTGACAGCTTTTATTATGTACTGCCAACTCTACATGCAGCTCTGCAGGGTATTCATGGTCACCTGCTTTCAGTGCAGTTAAAAGTGTCCATAACACAATTTACAGGCCACAGTCACAATAAAGGTACAATAAATAGCAACAGCCAAACAGTTAACGAGCTCCAAAGTGATTTATTCATAGAAATAGGAATGATGGCTGAACCCTATCAATATATTTTACAGTAACATCTGTACAGAGCAAGTAGTTAGTAGTACAGGGAGTTAGTCATGACAGTACAATAATACACTACTACTGGAAGATGAAGAGAAAGAACAAAGAAAGAAACTGAAGGAAGATAACTTTTCCTTATTTCCCTGCATTTTTTGTTGGTTACTTGAATCAACTTTTTATGAGGTAGAATGAAGGTAAAACCAGGGGATGAGTTATGTAAACTTCTTCCTGATAACTGATAAGAGTCGTGACTCTCTTTCTGATTTAGTTTTTATTTACATTTCTCATTTTAAATTATTGTTGCATTTTTCAGTCTGTAAAGTCAGTTTGGTTTTAAAGGTGCAGTGTGTAGGATTTAGTGGCATCTAGTGGTGAGGTTGCAGATTGCAACCAACTGAATACCGCTCCCCTCCACCTCCCCTTCCAAGCATGTAGGAGAACCTACGGTGGCTGCGAAACTCGCGAAAAACGTGAAAGGCCCTCTCTAGTGCCAGTGTTTGTTTTGTCCATTCTGGGCTACTGTAGAAACATGACGGTGCAACATAGCAGGCTCCCTATGTAGATATAAAAGGGCTCACTAAAGGAACAAAAACACAATTCTTATGTTAAGGTGATTATACACTAATTAAAACATACGCATGAATATTATAATCCATTTCAGCCAAGTCAGTTCCGCTAGATGCCTTTAAGTACAGGTTGGATTATTAAGCAGGAGTAGTAGAGCTACAATCGGTTATATTGCCAGTAATAAAGCTGGAGTGTTTGCATTTCTAATGGCAGAAAGTAGTAGACAGCAAGCAGTGAAAGGCAGAGCACATTTGAAGGGAAGAAAGAAGAGAATGTGTGTGAGTGCTGTTCAAAATGAGTGAACAAAAGAATGGGAACGAACTCAGAGAAGAAAGTTTTGTCACTGAACTGAATTTTTCTCCTCAGGCTGCTCTCCACAGCTCTAAAACCTTCCACCACCTCCACCGTGACAGAGCCAGGGTGCTGTCTGAGTACCCTCCGCTGACGGAGCACTATCCCAGGGCTGATCTCCTGTCACACCCCCAAACCTCCTGCTCCTTCTGAGCTCAAGTGATGTGAATAAAAAGGCATCAACTCAAATGTTGGCTGTTGTAGAAGTGACAGTGTCATCATCTGAATGTGACCTAGGGGGCCCAACACTCTGTATAAGTGAGGCTTGGATGTGTGAGGGTGCGAGGGAGAAAACTGTCGGCTTAAAAAAAAGTGGAGCTGTCAATAGTTATTAGTGTGTTTGTTGGAGTACGTTTGTGTGTTCAGGGTGACAAGTTTTTCTCCATCTTTGTATGAACTGTAGCGAGTGATAAAAATACTGCCTTTCAAGTCATTTTGACAGGTTTACCCTCACTTTGAACCAAAAACAAAATTTAAAAACATGTCCAGTCCATTTAGCAATCCCTAGTACAATAGTGGCAGAATGGTCTACCCACTCAATGGTCTGCTATTATTGTCCCTCCCCACTCCCTGCTGAGCTGAGCTGACCTCAGTACTCCCCACAAGCAAACACTTGTGGTGAGCGACGAGGTCAGACCCTTGATGCTGAACATCAGCATTATAACATATTGTACATTCACATAATCATTCCGCATAAGTTGGCTGTGAATTGAAGTGTTCAATATGGATTCCAACTCTAACACCTCCTGATATAAACATGCCTTTAACTGTGTAACAGTTACAGTAATTACTTGTACTACTGAATTCACTGTTTTAGCAGACACATAATCAGTTAAACACATATTTGTGCATTTGCTTCTATAAAATGTTGTATATAAATGTCTCAAACATAAGGCTGTGTTGTCAATGCCTGTCTTATATGTAATTTTTAGGTCGAGGTCAGCTGTTCTCTCTGTCGATCCATCTAACAAGTTGTTTCACAGTGACAGTAACATCTTCAAGTCAGCTAAAGAAATTTGATTCAGTTCTGAAGGATGATTTGTAATATTTAGTGATTTAGTGATATTTAGGGACCAACATCAGGTCAAAATGTTCCCCTCGCCTGTACTTTGGTCCATAAAAAGGTATCCTAAAACTTTCAAATTGCTATAAAATTTAATGTAGATATCCACAGCACCCATGAACTTTCCTTTAGTGCTGCTATCTGGCCACTTGCAGAATTTTTTTTTCTTTTGACCTGCTTCTCCCCTTTTTATATCGTCCGTGGCTATTTTTTAAAAAACATACTCTTTAAATAACATTTGTATGTTTGTACTTTTAAAGAGCTAGGGAAAATAAGATGTTTGTTAAACTGTGTATATGTGCATACATACAATAAGTGTGCCAGTTATTTGCCAGCCTCAGCAGCTGTGTGTGGTAAGCTTGGGAGGAATGTGGACGCATTGATTCCCTTTTTGCTGTGGGTGGGCCCTCGGTGTGTGCTGTGCCAGGCAGTAAAAGACACCAATCCAGCTCGCAGTGCCCTAATCCCTCCATCCTTCCTTTCTTTTTCACCAGGTCTTTCATTTTTCTTTCTTTGGCTTTTTCTATTCGCTTGACATATTTTCCCTTTCGCCTTGGCAGAACACATGGTTGCTGAGAAAAAGGAAATAACGAAAAGACAAAAAGACAGAAAGAACGGAAGAAAGAGAGAATTTGGAGTCTGCAGACGCGGGAAGTTTTGCCCTATGGAGACAGGAAGTTCAGCGTCAGTAGAGACGAATGGAGAGACAGAGGGAGGGCAGAAGAAAGAGCGAGGAGAGATGGAAACGGCCCAGTGGAAACCATGATGTCATGATTAGTGAGGTGCGACCATCCTGCAGTCACATTGGCACCACATGGACGCCAGTGGAAAGCGCACACACACACACACACACACACACAATATCTCTGTCTCTGCCTCTAACCGATCACAGCTGCTGCAAGAAACAATGCAGACATTGTCACTCTTAACTGCCATCATGTGCACGGAGACACACAAGCACACACTCACATAAAACACATGCGCAACACATCATTATTAAAACTTTCTGATGCTTCAAGTCCTGTGAAAGTGTGGAGCTCGTTGACAAAACCATTTAAAGCTGCAGTAAGCAAAATATCTGTGGAAAAGTGCAAACGTCTTATTTTATCCACATCATCATATTTTCACCAATAATCCTTCACTTAAGTTATAATGTGAACTTCTCCAAAGTCACTGTGGTGATTTATTCACCCAGTAGCAACAAAATGTAATGAACTGACTAAATGTTGACTTGTGAGATCATGAGTGTTAAGAAGGAAATGTACGATGAGTGAAATCATAAAATGCTAAATTGGCTCCTCTTAGCATAAATAAATCTTCTAATCCCTCCCTGCATCTGACTTTCTGTCCATAGCAGATTAAATAAAAGCCTGAGTAAAGTTGCAGTGTATTCCTTCCTTTCTATTAATAGGGAAGAGACACATGGTGATTAAAACCAAAACTGGCAGCTCTGAATGAGGTTGTTTCTCAGTCTCGTGAGACTCCTGAGAGAAGAGAAAACAAGCTAGCTGGGTGGGGAGACTAAACGCAAACTAACAGGGCTGATGCTTGTAACTGAAGAACGACATGTTAACTCATTAAAGATCAATTAAGGTGTGATGGAGGCGATAACATATATACAAAAGCACACAAAGGTTGGGGGAGGGGGTGACACACACCAGACTACCCAACAGCAGCAGAAATATATGTCAGAGTCTACAATCATTCTGCAATGGAAACAGACCAAAGCAGATCAGCAGGAGGGAAACCCCTGAAAAAAATGAAGGGGGGGGGGAGAAAAGGGAGGAGGGAGTATAGTACAAAGATGGAGGATAGAGGGACAAAAAGAAAAAAGGAAGTAATGGAAAACATTCCGCAAGCTGCTTTGAAAAAAAGAAAAAAGAAAACATTCTGCATGTCACAGTGGAAAACAGGTACAGCACCAACTTATGTTTTAACTGGGAAAGTACACAAATGGAACAGTATGATGTCTTGCCACACCACAATGTCTACATGATGTACATTTATGACCACGGGCAGTACACGCCTACATGTAGCACGCCAGCTGCACAAGCACAATCTTTGCAGCAAGTCCTCCAAATAAACAACTAAAAACATTGTTTGTTATTAAAACTATACATTTAAGAGTTTTCTCATCTGCTGCAAAGATAAAAACCCATAACTCATATATCTCATACAGCTATGATTAAGGTTTGGTGAGGTTTAGACTCAAAAACAACCTGCATTTCTGATTCTACGCAGAGTCTACTATGGTACAAAACCCCAGACCCAAACATTCATACAATTTCTTACCAGCATTAAATCTCAAAGAATTAATCAAATAACAGAAAAGGCAACTACACCACATTTGCATCACATTTGGGTTTTGTTAAAAGCATATTCTCATTTACTAATATGCAGTGTCAGTGAGAAGTTTCTCAAATGTTTATACAAATGTGCATTTTTGTTTTAAGTAGTTAACTCCTGCAACTCTTTATTTGCTGTAAAAGAAATAGACGAAATTGCACTGAATTTGCATTACATTTGCCTTTCATTAAACCTGTTAATGTTCCCATTTTATCCCATTAATAATGACCTATTTTAATAAAACTGAGCCCCGCATCAATTAGATTCTACTTAGCGTGACACGTACTGCAAAGTTACATTATGAAGATTGATGTCAGCTTAAAAAGTTGGGTAAACTCTGTTCTGCAAACTGAAAGGTGTGTAAACAGGTTGCGGATCAGTGGTGCTCCTCACAACAACCCGCTCATTAAGACGGCAGAGCGCAGAGCAGACTGACCCTTGATCGAAAAGAACACACAGAATCAGAAACGAGCTGTTTTGTAATTACTGCAGCGAAAAATACAACGAAAAAAAAAGCCCAGTGCTTAAAAAAAATTCTGATTTCTGTGATGAGAGGAATCAGCATGCATATCTTGTTGCCGTATATGTGTTGAGTAAAGGGAAATGAAGGGAAATGTGAAGTAGTAATCTTTACGGTTTTGATACTGCTCTATAATGAATGCAATTTCATTTTTGTCACACTCTGTGTTACCAATGTAAGAATTCCCAGCATCATGCCAATAAAGCACCCAGTGAATTCATGTGAACTCAGAGAGATGGAGGGAGAGACTATCTTTGTATTTTCCATTATTCTGAAGATGAAAAAGCTTCAGAGGAGAGCGAGCTGTCCGGCTCTGCTGGCGCTCCTCACAGAAACACGCTCATTAATACAGGAAGCTTGGAAGAGCTGAAACCTCCTGCTACTTCCTGCTAACAAACAGGAGAATCAACTGAACACCTGCTTCATATTCTCCTTGCATTAATGCAAAACACACACACACACACACACACACTCGGAGGCTCACTCAACTTTGAACACTTGCTGTATCTCTCTCTGGTCATTCAATTCAATCAGTGTGTTGAGCGAGACAGATGAGATCAGAGCTTTGACCTCTACTCATGAGCAGTCATCTCACAAAACACACACACACACACACTTCAAGACAAGGGCCCCATTTGAGGAAATGACATCATCATCAGCCGCGGTGTCAGCAGGGTCAAGGCTGGTTGAAACCCGTCTCATCACGGTGGAGATTACCCCGGCGAATGGTTATTACAAACCTCATGAGGGATCGCTACGATGAGGGTGACTACAGATACACCTCTCAGCCTCACACCCCCCATCCTCCCCCACCTGAGCTGGATTGATAGCGCAGCCCATTACTGATAGATGGATGGAGCAGATTATGGAACGCTCCATTAGTGTCACTTAATATAGGTGGGCGAGGTGTGTGTGTGTGTGGGTGTGTGTGTCTGCAGCAGAGGCAGCTGCACCGGAGAAGGGGGAAAGGTGTCTAGAAGAACCTGGTACTCCTCACTGATTCTAGTGGTCGCAGTGTGGGACCCACTGGAGAGTTTATTGGAACAATCAAAATGGGAATCTAAAGGCTGATTGCCAACGTATAAAGACAATTTAAACATCTTGACCTGCACATTTCATGCAATCTGCAGATACACCATACATCAAATTTCACACCTCTTGTCTTGACATGTGATTGCACATTATTATATAAATGCTTGCAGAGAGAATCTTTCTAATTCCTCAGATATGTGTTCAAGTATGTGTTTCAGTAGTTTTGGAAAAAGAACAGTGCCACACATAAAAACTTTTATATCATATACGATCAGGTAACTGTACCACCTACACTGTTTGATTGACAGGTGATATTGCAGAGAGTGAAGTGCAGAAACACCAAAGCAATGAGCACCCAATATCTATTATCAATCTTTAGCTCCAGCGGACAGCATTTTAATATCTAACCAGACATTTGCTGCATAAATACCACAAACTCCAAGTACAATAAGTGTAGTAATGTAGTAGTGTTCAAATAAATTTTTTATTTTGAACCAGAGTAGAGATTTCTGGCCCAAGTTCTAATTTCATTGTTAGACCAATGCATGTCTGCTTGTAATGTAAAGTATAAGAATAAGGCTGATTTGTTTGTACATTTTTTAATTTAAAGTTTCACACTTAAATTTAACATTTTGTAATTTTGTTTCAAGGTGAGCCGTGATTGGCTAGGTGCAATGCTGCAATGCAACACAGAAGAAAATAATAGGTCTTTTTTTTTTTCCAGCTGCAAGCAACAATGTAATCCTGCGCACTTACCATGTTATGTATTTTATTTTTTATATTTTACATTTTTTGAGGTTGTGGCTCCTAAACTTTGGAACTCTCTCCCTTTGGACTTAAGATCTGTGGGCACCTTTAAAAAGCAGCTCAAGAGCCATTTGTTTAGATTTGCCTTTGTGTAATTTTTCTATTTTCTATTTATTTCTGTTGTTATTGTGTTTTATGTCTGTGTGTATGTTGATGCTTTATTTCCTCTGTAAAGCACTTTGTTACGTCTTTGCTCTTGAAAGGTATATAAACAGTATATAAATAAAGCTACTTACTTACTTGATGCTTTGACTTGCTGTGTGTGTGTGTGTGTGTGTATGTATTTTTCTATCCTTATTGGGACCGTTTCCTGCATAAGCACTGACCTTATTGGCACCAAAGCCCGGTCCTAATGCAGCAAAACATAATTTCTGAGGTCCTGTTTAGGGTTAGGGGTGATGTGTGAATTGAGGTTAGGTTAAGGTTAGGGTTAGGCATGAATTGGTTATGGTTAGGTTTTGGGTTAGGCCATATAAAATGAATGGAGTCAATGCAGTGTCCTAACAAGGATAGCTGAGCAAACTTTTGTGTGTATGTGTGTGTGTGTGTGTGTGTGTGTGTGTGTGTGTGTGTATGCGTATGTGTTGCAGCTGCAAATGTCTGCATACAGGTTAAAAACTGACCTGCAGGAACTGCTCTTCATATGTTTTATGTTCTATCTTATTTATTCATTCACTTATTAAATGCTGCTTTTAGTAGTTTACAGTTTTTTGTCCGTGCCTATATGCCTCTTTCATGTCATGGTGAGCTCAGACTGTAAAACCTAAATGATACAAATTTTTGATTTTGGGCAACTATATAAATAAAACTGACTGGACTTGCTTGGTGTCCCACAAAAGGATAGACATCTACTGGGTGAGCTTTATTTACTGCTTGGCTGCTCCTCAGTGTCACTCCCACAGAAACATGCATGAACACACACACACACACACACACACACACACACACACACAGAAATGATGCATGCACAGACTGCAGAGAGGGTGACCATGACTCCTGCATGTCTGCTTGCTTTATAACAAGCTGCCACCACACCCATCTACCTTGACCCGAGACAACACTGCTACAGCACTGAAGGTCTCTCTTCTCTCCTCCCTCACCATCCCATTCCCTAGATGAGAGTGTTATTAACCCCTATGGAGCCGATGGGAAGGTGATTCACCTCCGTTAAGTTAATGTCGCCCATCCTCACCTCATCTCTTGGCTAATGGAGCCTGGAGGGCTGGCTGAGGTAGAGTGGAGGGGATATTTAATCTTAGGACAAAGATGACTCTGTATCATTAGACCTAATTGAATAGACACAGAGCATCTACAGGTTCGAAAAATACTTTATGTCCCGTTGTGTTTAGTAAAGCAAATAGGATACATATTTTGCTGCTAATGCTTCTCTGGATTCATGCAGCAGTATATATATGCATATATGCACATTCACATTGAAAAAAAACAGCATTTAACACATTTCAAGTCTATTTCAACTCAATTTCTATGCTATCTACAATATGTTTAAACATAGTGTATAATTAAGTTCATTATACAGCTCCAGACTGCTCCTGTCATTAGGTGAGGCTCTAAATGGATTGTGGGAGTTGGAGTCTGCTAGCAGGGCAGGCACTGGGTCCTTTTAGCCTGACCTGTGATCGATGGAGACCTGGCAGAGTTTTAGCCGCTAACGCTGCCGTTATAAAGCTGCGAGCATCGACCACCCTCCTGCTCTCTTTTCTACTGCACTGCTGCTTAACTAGAGGTCTCTCTCTCTCTTCCTCTATCCTTTTCTCTCACCCTCTTTTTCCTCTCTCTAACCAGGCTCCTTCTGTTACACTTCTGATCTGCTTCATGGCCCCACAATCCACTATCTCTTTGCCTCTCCTCTCTGCCCCGCCCTCTGCTTCCTTTCTCTGCCCTGCCCTCTGCTTCCTTTCTCTGCCCCGCCCTCTGCTTCCTTTCTCTGCCCCGCCCTCTGCTTCCTTTCTCCGTCTCATCCATCTCTCTGCTTTTAATCTCTCTCTCTCTCTGCTTGTCTCTCTCTCTCTCTCTCTCCTCCCCGTTGACTTTCATCCCTCTCTCCAGCGCGCTGCTGTTGAGTGACAGTACAGTTAAACTGTTATTGGCTTCTGCAGAGGAAGCAAAGCAGCAGCACCGCGGCTTGGCAGCACAAAAAAGGGAGTGTGTGTTTGTGTGTGTGTGTCTATTGTTGCAAAGTCAAATATAAAAGCATATCATTCAAATCAAACACTCCAACTATTGAAAAAGTTATATGCCGCTGGTAGTGGAGGGGGAAAAAAAAGGGTGAAACATTACCATAATATTTCAAGCCAATCCAATGAACGGTGCTCTCTCTTTTCACAGCCCGTCCTCACAAGAAAAACACTTAGACAGTATAGGTCAAAAATTCAGGCTGGCAAAAACAACCTGTAGTTAGGTTAACACCATCTAGCGTCCGTAGTAATTATGACCCAGAGAAGTGACGCAGTTCAGATGGCGTCAATATGAGGTGACTTGATAAGATGATTTCTGCCTTGTTAGGAGGAGGTGGGTTGGGTGGATGGCTACATAGTTAGTGGAGCCTGCCACAGGAGACCACTATTCGCCTCCCACCTCCAATCGCAAGGACATTTTTTTTTTTAAAAACGTAACATTGTGGTGTTTACTATTGCCATGAAAGTTACATAACTTAAAGGAAGTATGAACCACGTTTCAAGTGATCATTCTAACCCAAACCATGATCTTTCCCTAACCAAGTGGTTTTTGCGCCTAAACCTAACCAGACCTTAACCACAGTGTTGTCACATCATAAAACATCATTATTTTTTAACAGTGAGTTGTAACGGTTTTGGAAAGCCGGAGTGCATTACTACGGCCGCTAGATGGCGTAAACCTAACTATTGAATTTTTAAAAGTAAAGCAAGTAAAGAGAATCATCCATAGCTTTTAATTTCAGCACTCAGTTTCATTTCATTTATAATAAAATGGAAGTCAGTGGGTTTGCTGCCAAGAATCTTGGCTAACGTAGGCTATGACTGCCTGGAAATGAAATCAATGTGAGTATCAAATTCATACTGATGGTAGTAAAACACAAAGTTTAACACTGAATTAGTTGAGATTAATAAGGCCGACTACTTAATGTAAAAAAAAATCTTAAGCCATTTCTCTAAAAGCAGTCAGTCATCACACCTTGTTATATTCCCTTTGTATATTCCTTTACACCTTCCAAAACAAAAGTGTGTCTTATCACTTTCAATAGAATGATAAAGTATCTCGTACTATTTAAAAGTGAGACTGGAGTTTAATGTTATTATTTTTCTGTCTGTCTTTAAAAAATTGTTTCTTCCTCCGGTTTGCATGTCAGCATGAACACAAAGCAGCTTCAAAGATTAAATAGATGATTTTACAGCAAATTTAACTTCTCTTTCAGACAGCTGGTAAAAGTGCCAACAAGACGGCAGCATCACATTTATCTGGCTGGTGATCGCTGTTGCATCTCAAGTCACAAAAGCAGATGAGATGCTGCTCAAACTCTGATTCTAACACACCGGTTTATTGTGAATATGTAAAGCTTTGACACATCTTAAAGCCTTTCAAAAACCTTCATTCTCAGATTGTTCCATTAACTTGTAGCATGCTAACACAGGCCTCCAACTTGCTAGGCCTGACAATCAAGTAAATTGCTATTTAATTTTCACATCATTATTCAGTTTATTATTATATTATTATTATTAGACTTAGAACAATCTGTCCACCTGTGTCTGTCTTATCCATGTTCGTCACAATTTTCCTGTCACCAGTTAAACCTGGTCTCATCTGCATTTAAAATGGTGAAATTTCATGGCCAAATCAATGTCTTGGCTGGTTTGCATCTTAGCAGTTAGCTTGCCAGCAGTACATGATCAAGATTCTAGCACCAAGTATTTCACAAAGACATGCAGAATAATTTCCCTCTCTGGTGTGACCAGGCATTTTTTCTTGCTCTTTAGTTATGTCCCCATTCTACATCCCCTGACAAAGCTTGGATTGTCTCGGTTGCTTTTCTATTTGAACCACTGAAAAAAATCTGAGATCTAGGCAGCAATTCAAAGATCTGGAGACACACTAGCAACGTAGTACTGTAGCTGCTCAAAGCAATTGCCTGCCTGACGGGAAGTTGATTCCCACTGAGGTCAACAGCACCATTTGGAGCCTGTGCCAGGCTTGAAGGGGATGTTAACTACCTCTGACATACATGTGGTTGAGTCCAGGGCACAATGACAGATGAAGCAGTAAAAACCTTTATGATCATTTTTTTTTCCTGATCATCAAATTTGAAGACCTAATCCCATCTGTGCCTGATCAATAATGTCATCCCAAACAGACATTTGAATGTGTCTGCACAAGGGTATACACGCTGCCAAGAGGCAAACTCCAATCAGGTCTGTGCAAATCACAAACAAGGCTTGAATCTTGAACTTTGAGTCCATATTTGTGAACCCTTTTACTTCAGTTTCTGCAACTCAATGAATTAAACTCTGTATCGCACACGCACACACAGCATGACTCAGCTCTCTAACACAGATAACACACAAACAAGTGCTTCATTCAGGTTCACTTAGATAAAAACTCCTGTCTGACTGAATATTCTTTCTTTCACCCCTATTAACAATGTGCGAGATTTACTTTCCTTGGGTGTGTCTGCCCTCCTGTATGTGTGTGTGTGTGTGTGTGTGTGTGTGTGTGTGTGTACCCTTGCACACGGCAGGACACCATCTCACCCCGTCACAAATTACCTCATTAAATTTCATTGCATTAAAGCCACTTTCATGAATTTAGCGTAGTCCCAGGTCTATTGTTCGCCTGCAAATGAGATTAAAGCAACATTTGCCTTTCTCTCCGCTTTCAATTATATTTCTGGAAGGACAGCTCGGGCACGGGGACTTAATGAGGAGAGAGGGAAGGGAAAAAAATGGGTAATTTATAGATTCTAAAGAAATTTGGGTTTGTTTTTGTTGTTATTTCTGGTAAAAAAAAAAATGTAATGGCATAGAAGTATAAAAATGCAATGAATGGTTTTATCCTTCCATTCATATTAATAATTGATGATTTTCTTTATATGTTTTCTATAATCAGCAGTGTGTACTCCTTTTATGTGTGTTCATCATTCATCATGTCCCCCAAAAAGGATGAAACAGAGTGAGCTGAGGTTAAGTGCAGGGCACAATGTAGATTACAACTGATAACATAAACACATACACACATGCACATACATAAGATAAGCAAATGGTCAATGAGCTTGTGTTGCTAGGCAACAGTCACAACTCCAGTCAGTAAAAAGCTGGCTTTTGGCACTGCTGAAGAAGTTTAATTCCAGAAAATACAATCTAAAATACTGGAGTTTTGAATATAATACACAAACGTTAAAGTGCCAAAAATCCTAAACTTCTAGGCCAACATGGATGCCTCAGGGTGCCCGGGTTTAAATGTCAATATCTCAGAACAAGACAGAATAGGGAGCGTGGGTGGCACAGGTGCAGTGGTAAAGTTGTCTCCCACCACAGTAGAAACTTGGGGTTAAATTCCTGGTACCTCTAAGTCAGTGAGGGTTTCTTTTCCTTGTCATTGCACTAGCAGCAAGGTGACAAAACTGGTTGGCTGGCATACCTACACAGGGGTTGAACTAGTGGGAATGGTACGAACCTCCTTTGAGATTTGCCCTCCTGGTTAAAAGAACACCAGATTTAGCAACAACATTGACTGCCTTGCATTAGGGCTGTCACTTTCAAATTCGACCTACCATTCGAGGAGGAGGGGAAACATTAAGTATTCTAGCTGTAATGATTTGTTTGAATGTAAAATGTACACTTTATTAGCACAACAGACTGTGCCTTGTACTGCAGCAGGGGGTGTTTGTAAAATGCAGTGTCACTACTGCATGCCTTGAGCAGATAACAGTATTGTTGTTTGTTAACACAAAATGGAAGAAACTAGCAAGCTGTGTTTGGATAATCATGACACCAAACCATCTGAGAAGTAATGTGTGGAAGCATTTGGAGGTGACTCCATAGACAGAAAAAATGGATAGAGGTAAGGCTGTTTTCTGGCTTTTAAAAATGTACCTGCCTTAAAGTACAAGACTAGAGCTCAAACAACTAGCTGATTATAACATTACTTGGCTCCAGTTTCTCAAATGTGAGATTTTTCTATTTTTCTCTCTGATATTTCATTAAAAATTGGATATCTTTGGGGTTTGGACTGTTGGATGAAGAGGTATTTTTTCTCTATTTTCAACATTCTAAAGACTAAATGATAAATTGATGCCAAATGAATGAAAAGACTAATTGACAATGAAAATAAAGTTGCAATCCTTAATCAACAACAAATCTGAAGTCATCTGTTACCTTGTCCCTCAATAAGGCAGTGGCATCTAAATTGGAGGGGAAAAAAAACAGTATAAAAAAAACAATTGAATTTTAAACCAATCTTTGAATAATTCTGTTTTGCACCAAAATCATCAGAAATAACACATTGACACTTTAAAAAAGTAAAATAAAATGCCTGCACTCAAAACCTGACTACATTAACTTCAGATGGGTGTTTCTTTACAGCGTTGAAGCACACAGGCTTTGACTCAACCAGAACAAACAGGACACTCGAGCCGTCAGCCGAGTCAACAGCCACAGCGGCCAGTGAGCATTATCTCCATAGAAAGGAGCCGGTGGCCCGTCAGCCAGCTATACTGGACAAGTGGGTTTTGTCGAGAAGTTGAAAACTATAGCAGGTCCATGTGAAAGCCTGTGTGGAGAGGCTTATGCAGCTAATCTGCATGTGAAAAACACGAGGGCTTCACACACACATAATACAACACTTTGACCCTCTCAAAGAAATGGACACACACACACACACACACACACACACACACACACACACAAACCAACAACAACAACAAACAAGAGGAGAGGGAGACGATGTAGGGAAGGAGAGTGATGGCACACTGCAAAAAATAACAAGACAGAGAAACAATTTGAAAAATACATAAAGAAAATACATAAGTAATTAAGTAACTAAATAATAAAAAGGAATCTCTTTAAAAATGCATATTCAAGCAAGAGTGTCTAGAATAATTACTACGTGTTGCCACATTTGTTGTTGTTTTTTGCAGTGGAGGAGGGTTAAAAAAAAAAAAAAAAAAAAAATCAAACAGACCACCTACACCAACAAGACCCACAATAAGCAGTGAGGGAGACTTGCGCAACCGTGGAATCCCAATTTGTTTTCTGTTGTTGCACCAGCCAGAGCTCCATTGATGGCCACTACCTTTGCTATTATTGTGATTGCAACGGTTCCTTTCGGTCCTTTTTTACAACTGTGAATTAACTCATCTGTATTCGTCTAGGCTCCGGCATCACTCGCAGCCAAATCCCTCTCCTATGGCGTTCCTCTTAACGCCCTTCAGCTATTTTCCCCCTAAAATAAATCTGAAAAAAGAAAAAACACCTCCCTTCCTTTTTTAACTCCTGTTCTAAAGGCTGGTTCATTTTTTTTTTCTGCAGATTTTTTTTCTAAGGCCTGCTATCCCTTTCTCCATGCCTCCTCCTCTTTCTTTTCATAAACTCCTCCTTCCTCTAAACTTGCTTATTTCCTCCCCCACTCCTACAGGCATACTATGCAGGATTTTCCTAAAAAATAATGTAGACTCATACAAAAATAATCCCTCTCAATCATCACTTATGACCCACTAGAAGTGTGTGGTGCTATATGTATCTGCAGAGACTCTGCCCTCTGCCTGTATTTTCTTATAGGAAGTGGGGTCATCACGGGTTGGGTTAGCCTGACTCTGGAGATGGTACATCTCGGGCGCGACTTGGCGCATTTGAACTGGTAATGGAAACGCAAATCAATGTGGCATGGTTTGACCTGGTGTGGCCAAAAGTGTCAATGGAAAAACGCTACAGGTACCAGATCATAAGCACACATCCAGGAGGAAGATACGAAAATGGCGGACACAGTGCCGATGTTCTGCTTGTTCAACAGTTGTTTGATAAATTGCTGATACTGTCTCCCTTACTGCGGCATTTTGTTGCACTTACGGCAGCAAACAGTTGTAGTTGACTCGAGTAAAGACCGTTTCATTCTGTCCGCTGTGGACTCTAAGCTCTGCAGCCGGCCGCTGTCCGCTCCGTGTGTGTTTGTGTGTGTGTGTGTTTGTGGAGCTCAGCCCCGCCCTCGTGCATACAGGCACAGAGAGCAGAGGACAGAGATGACGAGCTGGGGAGGAGAGGCCAACTTTGAACAGCAACCAACAAATCCTGCATAGTATACCTTTAAAGACATCTCTTCATTTCTTTTTATTTTCCAGTAACGCCTTTACCTTATAGCTTGTATTGATTCTCATGACTGCTCTTCAGCCCATTTGATGTGTAAATGTAATTGAGTGTGTGTATATGCTGGTGTGTGTCTGTATGTATGAGAGCATGTTTGTGTGTGTGCAAGAGGGGAAGGAGGAAGTATGTGTATGACTGCATTTGTGTGTGGGAGAGAGTGTGTGCACTGGTTTATGAACCTGCACGTACAGTATATACAGTAAAGGTGTGTGACAAGATGCATGCAGGTGTGTGTGTGTGTGTGTGTGTGTGTGTGTGGGTCTTTATGTGTGTATGTGTAAAATGTAGTGAGTAAATGTGCATGTCTCTGTGCCTTTCTACACTTTTTTCACAGCATGTGTATTTCCTCAGAGCGCGCATTTGCGTACATTCGCATGTGTGTGTCTGCATCTGCCTGCATGCACTATGTGTGTGTGTGTGTGTTTGATAAGGTGGGAGGCTGGCAGATATGACACACCTCATCTTCTCTTCCGTAGGCCTCTATTTTAATCTGGCAAAACAGACTGTGTGTGTAATGACCTTTAGAAAGGGTGAAGATAAGTAGATGAGGCTGACTGTGAAGAGTGTTGAGTTACTGTATAGAGGAGCCAGTGCTGAAATAAAGGGGTGGATGACAGAGGGAGGAAGATAAATGGATGAGGGGATGGGATAAAGTGGAGCATTTAAGGAGATATATGCAGACAAAGGGCTGAGAACATGGGGGATGACGTTGAATTTTAAACTAAAAGGAACTAAACCTTCAGTCCTACACCCAAGTGGTTGCCTTTTCTCGCAGAAAACATTCTCCATTTCCATGTCTTTAACTATGTCAACATCTTTATCCCAACATCTCATGGTCAGCTAAAACCTTTATTACTCTGAACACCTGATTACACACTTTACACCAAAAGCCAAGCCCCTGTTCAGAGTATTAACTTGGTCAAACCACAATGTATAGATGTCATACATATACTGCTCAAATCATGTGAGCTCACACTTTCCATGTCTATACTTCCATTTGGAAATCATGTAAAATACACTCCTTATCCTTATTTAGACATTGTTTTCAGTATTAAAAGTAAAACCTGACTGCTGTCTGTACTAGAGATGCACCAATCTGATACACTGGCGCAGATACTGACGTTATAAAGGAGACTGAGCCACATGTCTCACGCCCATCTCACATGCGGCTGCAGTGGCGTGTCATCCACAGATTCGGGCTCTCGCCTATTTTTTCCGCGTGACGTGTGCGGTTCTCAGCAAAAAGTTGAAAATGATCTGTTGATAGTCATATTGGCATCATACCAGCAACAATAACACCTTTCACTATAGTTTCAATGTCTACATCTGTAGAATATGTCACAGACATGAAAAAAATATAGCGTCACCACTACATGGTGTTTTTCCTCGCCGCTGTCGCCAAGTGCTGCTCATGGGGGAATTGTTGGGTCTCTAAATTAAAGAGTACAGTCTAGACCTGCTCTATGTGAAAAGTGCGCTGAGATAACTTTTGTTATGATTTGGCACTATGTAAATAAAATTGAATTGAATTGAACTGCGAAGAGTCAATGACACACGGAGCTTCTTTTCTCGACTCCTGCTCGCTTTCTGTGATATTAGTTCAAACCAGGGCTCCTGCCTGTTGTTTGGTGTTATTTTCCTTATTTGTTGTCGCCTTCCCTCCTGACAGTTTGGAGGTTTGTTTGTCGGAGTGTATTTGGCTCGTTTGGGGAACTTGGTGTTGTCTGGAGGGATTTTCTTCACTTGGAGTGGTGACAGTGGGGGTTTAACTGGTGGAATAATCAATATAATCGATTTAAAAAACCCGTCCTGTGTGAGTTGTGTATGTGACTGAGACAGAAGGAGCCCATAACCAGACCCAACCATGCCTGTCAGAAAGAAAGCTGCTTTCACCTCACATGTTATTATTTATTTTTCATAATTGAGCACACGCTTCCTTTTTCTGTCTAAACTAAATATAAATTAAATTTATAATGACATGATATGAAACATTCTATTATTGATGGCCATTATCAAAGTCAAACTCTATGTAGAAAGATAGAGCTGGTAGTAGCAGCACTGCACGCGGCATGCATAGGAATACAGAAGTTCTACGGTTGAGAAAATGTAGTGCCAAAGGAAAGGGCTGTCTGATGGCAAGGTTTAAGGTTTTAGGTGGGCCTTTTTTTGTGGCTAAAATACATTTTACTGCTGGGCCCATCCACAGCAGTACAGTGCTTAGCTTCTGTGCCGGTGCTCCTGTCTGCTTCTCCAAACTGGGAGCGAGCCAACCCAAAATTACTGTAGGTAATACATAAGCACCTCATACAACCCCAATTCAAAAAATGCAAACTCTAAGAACCTTTAACATGGTTCTGATGTCCCTGGGACACTGACACTCTCCCCTATTGAATCATATGTAGACCTTTGCTGTGGACATACATGCAAAACACACACACAAATAAAACAATCATGTTTAAATTTTGTTAAAATGTGTTTTTCATAAAATCTGTCCTAGAACATGTACAGTGCCACTCACATGCCAAATTATGCCAATTGTGAGTAGCCTAACTTGCCCTGAAAATAACAATATATGGCATACCATCGTAAGCCATGTAGTGACTATGCCATAAGCCTGTAAATAAAGCAAGTGAGCCAAAACAGCTCAGTTTTCAAAGGGTTAATCTTCCCCGGTGTGGAGTGTAAATGAATAACATGAAGCCTCAGCGAGCACATATTTGTATGCAGCGCTGTGTTTGTCTGTGTTTCTATTTTGATTGTAGCTGTTGTTAGGATATCGGCTCTTTTAAACCTCCACACCTCCAGCCCTACACTCTGATACCTTCTTCACTCTAAATTGCTTTTCCAGGCACTTTGCTCTTATGTGGTCGGTCAGTGTTCACAGGGATATCGGACTTTTCCAGCACAGCTGGGACGTCTAAACTTTGATGCTCAGTATCTCAGAAATACACTCCTCCCGGGGAGAAGCTTGTAATTCCAAGCTGCTGAGCTAAATGCCTACAATGTAGAAGGTAATGATAAGGATAAGTGTAAGAGGATGAGGTCAGAGGGATGAATGGAAGTACGGGGTAAGAATGAGGAATTGACCGGCGGTAAAGAGATTGAGGCAAAGATGGAGGGATAAGGGGAGAGATCGGGAGATGAAGAGGGTGAAAGAGGCTGAGGGGAAGAAGGGATGAGGAGGTGGACGGAGGGCAGAGCAGCAGAGGGATGACGGGATAAGGAGGTGGAATGCAGTGGGAGGCTGAGAGGGGGTCCTCACAAGCCCCTGATTATACTAATCCTGGTGGACCCCCCTCATAGCAGATTAGCGCCTGCACACACACACACACACACACGCATGCGTACACACACACACACACACACCTTCTGTTGCCCCAGCACATGTTGATTGCCCCGCTCTCTGGCACCCCATGGCCACATCCAAATCCATCACAGATTGGGGAAGAGTACAGCCAGGACAGGGAGAGAACTGTGAAGTCACGATTCCCCTCAAACATGACTCATAATTAATTTCCTATCAGTCCAACAAGTCTTTGGTTTTTCGGGAAATTCTACTTCCTGAGACCACAGAATAAACCGCATGACTTCAAACAAATTTTTTCCATCTTGCCCATCACCACTTTTGCTGCAGACTCAATTCTAAAAACATTGGAAATAATCAATGGTTTTCACGAAACATGTAGGTAGCTCACCCTTGTGGTTTTTGGTCATGAATCCAAGTTTCAGTTTGTGTTGAGGTCGTTCCATTATGTTGAAACTGAACATGTCAAGCAGCCACACATTCACATTGTCTTTACCAGCAAAGTAGAATGAAACATCAGGTGCCAATATTTTTTTTGGGGGGAAAGTATAGTTCTAATATTAAGTGTTCACAGTAATTTGGGTGAACACACACTGAGAATACTTTCTTCCAAGCCTCCTCTAACACATACAGTACTGCAGATGTGTCCTTTAGCCGGGTATTGAACCCCTAACTGCTGCAGAGTGGCCCACATCAGTCACTGTGTTGTTGCCACATGTTTAAATGTGTAGAAATACATGGAATCAAAGCAGAAGGATGTTTTAATAGAACATGTGTGCTCAGCAAACATTTCCTGGATGAATAGGTTTAAAAAAGAATGCAGGAGACAGATTGTGTCACAGTAAGCTACTAGTCAACGAGGTAAAGCAGAGGGGCTGAATGGCAGGATATGCTTAATGTCAGCCAGATTGCACAGTACAGCACTTCTCACTGCAAATGACACCAAAAGGATGAAGAGGGATTAGAGAACACAGCATGCTGTATGCTCAAGAAGAGTTACAAGCTAACCGAAACAGTCTTCTAAAAGTCACGAATTTACTGCACCGATACACAACAGCCTTTAAACACATCTACAAATCACGCTCTTTGCCAGGCGTGTTTTTGCAGAAAATGTCACAGAGGATAAACAGAAGTGGAACCGGTTTTCCTTTGCTTGAATACATCCACGGGCATTTGACACTTATCCTTTCTTTACAAGTGTGACTAGTTATAGACACAAATGTCATATCGTGCGCTGTGTTTAGTCTGGCTCTGCTTCTGTGTCTGTCTCAGTTTCATAGATTAGCTGGACAAACACAGACCCACCTGTGTTTCTCTTTCACAGGTCATCCAATACTCCCTCTGCAAATATTAAATCTGTTTTAGAGTCCTCTGAGGCGGAGGAGAGGAGGAGAAAAGCTAGGGGAGATAAAGAGGTAACAATAGAGAAAGAAGGAGCAGTTTTTTTTTTGTTTTTTGTTTGCCTCTATCTTTGGTGATCAGCATTCATTGCTGTGGATTTTTTTTTATACTCAAAGAAACAAAGAATGTAGTACTGTGACATCTGTTTCTTTGTATTTTCTGTTAGGGAAGTTTAACTCAATCACTGCTCATACTAATTACTTTGTTCTTTTAATCCTTCTCCTGGTGCTTAAAACATCACAAAAATATTACTTCTGGCACAACAGAACTACGGACCTAACTACTACTACTATTGTGGAACTATTATATTTGTTAGGATATTTGGAGCCAAGATGGACTCATTTTGAAATCTGTGGTAATCAAATAGTAGTCAAACCACTGAGCAGTGGTTCCCACCTCCGAGGCGCAGACTGGCACCAGTCCACTTACTTTGCTACAGGGCTGTGAGGAAATGACGTGATTTACAAAAAAGAAAAAAATAAAGCTGAATAATAAGTAGGTCATCCATACAGGAGGTAATGAGTCCGTCATTATCCACCACAGCTACTCCATCTGCACGCAACATAAAAACTGTCAACATGAAACTGTTAGTGGTGCAAAAAAGGTTGGAAACTCTTGGCCAGCAAGGTAGAAGCAACATAGACTGAAACCGAGGTTAAACACACTTTTGTTTAAATGAATTTTCACTGAATATTACCTTAACTGCTTGTTAATTGACATGTAATAACTACTATTTTTGTGATTTCTACATCTGCTGCTATTACCCATTCAGTGACAATCCAAGGCAGGTGTATCCAACTCTAATACTGGGCAGTGAACTGAACTGAAGTGAATATATAAAGAGAAAAGGTGGGCATGACAAGCTTTGACAAAGGAAAAGAAAAAGTACATAATGAAAATAAATTAAAGAATAATTAAAAATAAAACAGGCAAATGATCACAGCTTCACAACATCACCAGTCTGCTCTGTTTCCCACTGCATAAATGTTTAGGCACAGTGCTTTCACCACTGTCACCACTTAGTTATCAACGTATGCATGCATGAAAGAAGTGTCTAGTAACGATACATGTGTTGATTAAACTGCTCGGGCTGCTGCAGACTCACTCATAACTAACACAAACACACTCTGATAGTGATACTAAAGATGCAGTTTGAGTCATTTCGGGGATTTTTCTTTTTCTTCGGATCTGAAATTTAATTTGGGATGGGCTTCCCTAAATACTAAGGTCGTTAAAATGACCCAGAACATAAACAATCCCTGCAGTCCCTCAAGTCTCCCAAATACTGCCACCGCAGCTCTCAGCTGGCCTTCTCGTAGCCGTTCTGCTCGGTGACTTTCCATGGCTGATTGAATTAATGTTGCATCTGCCAGTGTTGACATGGGAACCCTGCAGTGATATGTCGGTGCTGTCTGTTTCTGTTGGGTCTCCAAACCAGGACACTCAGAGTAACAGGCAGTGTGGCCTGGCCTGGTGTGCGTGTGTGTGTGTGTGTATCTGTAAGTGTGTGTGAGTTTGTGTTAACTCCTAGACCACATGGCTATAGGGTAATCATGTTAGTGACAGGGTTGATAAGTTCACGTCCGCCAAAAACAAACACATCAACACACACACATAAACAAGGTTGGGGCCAAATAGCCTCCTTTCCCTGACTGTTCACTCATCTGAACTTCCTTAAATGGATTTAATAGGAAATGTTCTGCAAAGATTTATGCATCGCCTCCAAGTAAAAGCTCAATCAGATTAGATTGTAGTGGAGTACAATACTTGCTATGAACAAAAGATGACAAAACTTGGAATAATGCAAAAGAATCTGGTTCAACGTTTCTTAAAAATATGCCCTTATGCAAATTATTATTATGAAATCACCATGAAGGGAACATTTTTTCTAGAAATACTCAGAAAGGCCAACAAAATTACACCCATCCAGGAAGTTAGAGATAGGTCACCTTTATTGGGTCATTTTCAACCTCAAGCAAGAAGCATGGTTAATATTCCTTTTCATTATATAGTTTATATTCACATCCACTGGCACTGTTGACTCTTACAATACTTATAATGCTGTCAGTGTGCATCCAGCATATTGAATTTTAATTCATCAAGTGAACTCAGTCAACCACTGCAAAGACTTAGAAAACATTCATCAATGCATATACTGCAGGAGGCAATAAACACACTGAGTGACAAAGAGGAGAGAAACACAAGGAGAGTCAATAAGCATGTTTCACTTGGGAGGTATCTGTCACATGTGGTGCTTTGTTGTGCTAACTGTCAAATCCATAGAAAATTGCATTTCTACATTTTATAGCAGTGGAAATGTTGTTTCCTTTGTTGTGAATGAGGTGAACAGATTATTTTTCCACAAGAAACGGCAAAAGCACTTATTCAGGCTGAAGGTGTCTCCAACTGTGATGACTGCCTCAAGTTTATGTTCAAGCCCTCTCTCTCTGATAGGGCTCCGTCACACCAAGCCAACCTCAAGGGCTAGCGCCTGACAAAGGCTGTGTGATCAAACATTTTGCACCACCTCACATCTTCTGTTAAAAGTTGCCCTTAAAAACATGAAAAAGCCTTCAAGTGACGACCAGCTGATCGCTGGCACACAGACTTATGGGGCCAGATGCATAAAGACTCATGTCATGAGTCATATTAGTCATGAGTCTCATGTGTAGACTGATGACTAAAGCTGTGTGTACGCACAAAGCCAGAAATATACATACGCGTTCTTTTTGTCAGATTTATAAATCTGTGTGTACGCACGGTTCTGTTTTATAAAGCACCAGCCATTTTCATATTAGTTTGCCACCTGCTCCACCAGTCTGTACACCTGTCAATGAAACAAAGAAAAAATAACAAGTGCAGTTTCATCGATTGTGTTGCACCGGCGAGGTTCTCCAGCAGCAGAACAGCTGTCATTACGCGCAACCATTGCACTCAGCTGTTCATACTGTCCATATCATTAATTCATCACATGGACCTGTAAACCATTGTCGGCAGTGATTTCTCACAAATGTAATCAATGATTAGTTTGTAACGCTCATATCTAAACTGACTTTACAAGGTGTGACACAACTAAGGATAAAATACAAAGAATATTAAGAGCAAAGTAAAACTCCTGTGTAAATGAAAAGAATGATAAAATGAATCACAATAGTAATTAAGCAATGTTACGTTTATAAATGTGCCTTTGATTGGCATTTTACAAATCTGTGTAAACGCAAAAGAAAAAAATAATCACACAATCAGTGCAGCTGGTTATCAACTTAAACAATGTTTTACTAAAAGATTCTGTCTATATTCTGAGACCTTTTTCTGTCTCAACATGGCAATGCCCCTGACCTCAGCCCAAATCTCAACACCTTTGGGATATATTTATAAGCTGACTGGGGGCCAGACCTGATCAACCAACCATCACTAATGCTCATGTGGCTGAATGGGAGCAAATCCCTGCTGCCAGGTTCCAAAAACTATTGGAAAATCTTCCCAAAGGAGTGGAAGCTGCACAGTTTTGAAATGAGATGTTTAACAATCACATAGGGATGTTGTGTCCACATACTTTTGGCCATGTAATGTAAGTGTATGTATTTGTACTGGACAGTGAAAAACTCACACTTTCATTGTGGAGAGCCAACTGAAAACAAACTAGACTGCTCTCATACCAGAGTTTATCTGTCTCCTTATAAATATATCTAATGAAAAGTTGCCATGGTGTTTTGCATGTGGAAGGAGAAAAGACAAGGCAGAGGAGAAAACTAATAAGATAGAAAACTAAATGGGGGAAAATCACTGTTTTGTTGAGCTGAAAAGCCACTGACAGAGCTCTCTCTCACAAACTGCTTCAGTCCCAGATTCAACATTCTCAGACAGCCGAACGGCCAACACACCTCAAAAAACTACAGACGTCGGCCACAGTGAAGGTCTGACAGCGGCCGGCGGTCAGCTTGGTGTGTCGGGGCCCTTACAAAAATACACACACACACATTCACACAGACATTTCGTGACATATGGCACAGGCAAAAAGCCCAAAACATTGGACATCAAAACAAAATACAGTACAACAGCAGAATTACAATGGAGACCTTTGTCTCCCTGGAGAGGATGTTGACAACAGCTCTCTGTCTCACACTTTCTCTCTGCCTGCGTCTGTCCTGGTCTCTCTATTCTCTCTGTTATGTATTAGCACTCTACTCTCTCACTTCTGTCAGTTCACTTCATTTGAAATCTAAATGGCTTCACCGGCATGACAGGAAGGAAGTATGGCCAACGATATTACTTCACTTTGTGTATATTGTGTATAAAGTGAGGAAACATCAACTTTGCTTTTTCTATCTGTAATTGCCAATCTAAAGCTTCATTTCTTTTTCCCAGTCTAGACTGTACTGCACTTGACATCATATTTAGCAAGTCTGAGAAATTTACCCTCAGTGATAGATGTTCACAAGTTGAAGTTAGCAAAATGTGTCAATACTTCTTCTTTCAACAAACTATGATAGATGTAAAAGAGCTCCACTTATTGCCTAACAGTTGACCACAGCACAAGCTCATTACTACCAACTGAGCCGACACTACAGACTTCAACAGACGAGTTCCTGTTTCTCCAGAGAAAGAGCGATCATGACGATGTCTGTCTAGACAGTGTTGCCTTAGAGTCGTGCTAGAGGCGCCGCGTGCGCGCCCATGCGTGTGCACAGGAGCTGTGGGGAAAGGAAGCCAACAAGCATCCCAGCTGTAATTAGCTAATGCGGCTAGCAGGCTCACTGTGATGTTCACTGAATGAGAATGGAGTGAAGTTCACCGCAAGGTCACGAGTTCAGAAAGTGGCAACACACACACGCACATACATACATACATACATACATGTTGTATACTGATATATACTTTCACACACTGATAAAACACATTTACTGAGACACACACATACATGTAGCGCACACACACTCAGATAGTTAGGGCGTCTGGTCAGTGTCACTGTGGTCAACATAAACACTGATAGGCCAGCTAACGGCCTCTGTTCCACAAACTGGCTTTACTCTGACCTGCTGTACAGTCAGGTTTACATGTGCAAACACACACATAAACACAGATGACCGAAGCAGTCAATTACACATCAGGGTGTAATGATATACCGTGGTATGATATTTGTGATTATTAGGGCTGTAGTCCGATAGAATTTTATTGAATCCAAATCCAATATTGAAACCATTTACACAATCTGAATCTCAATCCCTTATCAAATCTAAAAGTTATCAACATTAATAAATATAGTTATAAATAACTAAAACTCCAAGCTTTAAATGAGATCTATGATCACCTCATGTTGGCTGAGTGAGCAGAAACACTTCAACGGCCTTATTAAAAGTACACAACCTGTAGCTACAACCTGAAAATTACATGAACTGCATAAGATCTTCTTATTAAATATTCATCTGACACATGGAAATAACAGGTACAGAATGCTAAATTTACCTATTTCCAGGTGCTACTTGCTCCAGCTACTGGAGATCCTAAATCAGAACTATAAAATCAATCATCTTTGAAGCCTTGAAAACACATTAATACTATCGCACTGGGTGACATGTTCCTTCATTATTACAAACATGGGTACTGTAGTTTAATTTGAGTCAGTCCTACATACACTGTCCTCACTCACGAGTGATGACAACAAATGCAGCATTTAGAAGATCACTGAGCCTTTTTTTTTTATATATATATTTGGGGCTCAAGATTTCATTCTTCACTAGGAATCAATGGGCTCGGGGCTGAATGCAAGCTAGAAAAGTCAGAAAGTATTGAGAGACAGACTAACATATTGTTGGTTTTGGTCTTTTCAAGTGATTTATTGGCAATAAGAAAAATATAATAACACCAGCCTGATCCTTTAAACCACTGATATGATATAAACAGTTTAACCGGGAGATTATGACTATTGTAACTGACATGATGTAATCAACTCTATATTTTCATTAAAGAAGACTTTAACAAGACACTCTCGGTCTTCTTGAACTGCAAGAACACACTTCATTGTGTTCATTGCAATTGTAATGTAATGAAATACCAAATAAACCCAATCACTTGACCCCTGCACAGGTCACGTGAGCATAGCTAGAAAGTTTGGAAAATTATCAAAATTTAACAATGAAAATGTAGGTGTTTCTTATCCTTTCATGACAGATATTGTTAGGAAAATCGTCTTGGAGGAGGGCGCAGGCATGCCCCTGTACAGAGGCGGAGACAGCAGCCCCATGTGTTTTCATAGAAAGTGGTAACAAGGTCAAGGGAGAACAGCAAAGAAAATGAGAAAGAGAAAGAAGGATGGAGAGGGAGTAACGGCTCAGTGCATCCTTCTACATCCATCCCTTCTCCAGCCATCACTTCTTACCATATCTATAAACATTATGCAAATGTCTGTGCTGCCGTGCAGTGTGCTATAATGTGATGTTGATGGTAACAGTAAGCAGTAATCATGTTTAAGGAGTATGGGTGGAGAAATCAAACAAGGGTATTTATTATCCAGCGATCCCTAATCCGATAAGCTGCCATCACTTCACTCTGCAGCAATGCCTTCAAGAGAGAAAAAAGAAAAACCCTTCCTGCTGCAAAGAAAAGAGAGAAAGGAGAGAGAGAGCTTCAGTCTGACTGAATTCTCTTGCGCTCTCTCTCCTTTGAGCGCAGACAAATCTGGATTTAGCACTGTTATTGTGTCTGTCTAGTTGTGGGTAATTAAATGTAGCTGATAATTTGATCTTTTTGTCTAGTGTCTTTTTGTTCTTTTCTCACAGCCGCTGTGGGAGACTATACTGTTGTATGTGTGTGTGTGTGTGTGTGTGTGTGTGTGTGTGTGTTTGTGTTTGTGTGTGCGTGCATGTGAGATCAGACCTGTGATGCCATAAAAGACTGTGCACTCCTGCTAGACGTCTTCCAATTAGAAGGTTAAACAAAGGAATGTGAATAGATGCTTCACCCCAGAGGCGACAGGAAAAGAAAAGGAGAGAGAGACATACTTTGACCCAAAACACACACACACGAAACACAAACCACAAATAACGGTAACTGCATTGTCCGATTTGCCCTTTCTGTGTTTTGAATGATGTTATTGCTGCATATCCTGAATTTTACGACTGTTTATAGGTTATAATAGAAACTGGTGATTATATACGGCTCTGTAATAAATGTTTTAAAGCCAAATAATTTATCAGCTCAATGAGGTCTGACTTACAACTGCTTTCTGTTCAGTTTTCCTTTATATTTCATACACTGCTATGGCAACATAGTTTCTAATAAATAACCATAAAAGACACTGAAGTGGACAGAGTTACCAGGGATGAGAGAATAGAGAAAGCAGACTAAGGCACAGACAGGAAACAATCAATCAAACACACCCCCCCCTTCCCCATCTCACCCTCCCCTTTCTTTCTTTATTAAACTTCCTCTCTGTTGACCTTTGACCTCGCTGTTCCCAGCTCTCCACAAGCTCCAAAAGTTAAGCTTTTTGCCTTCTGAACCCAGTCTACAGGCTCCCGCCCCGAGGCTGACGATTTTAAAATGTTTCACAGTGCCTCCTTTTTTTCTTCACCGAAGTAAACAACTCACAATGGCCGACCTGGGAGCAACACTGCAGATTGCTGGTTCAATCCAAATAAACAATAAAGGGGAGAAAAAACGATATATATATATAAACACACTGCTGTCCCCCATGGGCTTCCAATCCCACTTGATGCCAAGTAGTCGAAGCAACATTTCCTCTGTTCTTGTGCTTTGCTGTCTAAGACAATAAAGCACTTACAGAGCAGGGGAGGGGTGTTCAATGTAAAATGTGTTATCCTTAAGCAATTTAAATCATAATTGGGCTGCAATGTAACACACATACAGTATATGCAAACACAAGCACGTAGAGCTGGGGAAGGAAGTTCGGCTTCACTGAGCTGATTATCGGTGATCCTGTATAACTGATATCATGCAATTGGTTATCAACTGGCTCCATGTATCATCAGAGCCATGAGATGAGGTGAAATAAACTATATACAATATAAACACATAACTATAAATGAATAAAATGCTTTAGAAACATCTAAATATTAAAAGAAAGGCTATAAGTCTAGAAATAAGTGTGGTAGTTATTATATAAGTCCTTTTAAATATGGTCGGCATCTTCAATAATATGTTCAGTAGTCTAGAGTGAATATGAAAAATAAATGGATTATTCATAATTGGATTATCAATGTACATGGTGACATTTGTGCTCTTTTGTCTCATGATGACCAAACTATTATGTATACACTTACAAATTATTAAAGTGACTTAAGTGAAGCTTTTTCTGCTGCCAAAGCAGAGAGGAAAAGTACAGACAGTCTGTTGGAAATTATTTATTACTGAGCTAATTAACAGGATGTGGATTTTTTTTTTTGCTAATAAAAAGGTGACACTAAGTATACTTTCTATTTCCAATTACCATCACAACGTTGTCTCGTTTTATCCTGAGCTGCAGAGATGGAATAAATAGTGTAAAAGCTTCTACACATTCAGGAATGAAATGAACTTATCACGATTAACATGCAGCTATTTGTCATTCATTAGGTTATTAGTATGATAAACTATAATCTCTCTTTTAGAAGCCTTGTTTTAAACCCACATGTCTTCTATCTCTGATGTAATGATCATGTTATACGAGGTGTTTCAGCTCTATAAAACTGTCTCTGTTGTCACTTGTCACTTAGAATAATTATAATAATAATTATAAACTCAGTACTATTGTCAGTGTCAGGAACCTATCGTAGGAATGATGGCTGGACTTCCCAGTGATCTGATTGGTCAGTAGAAGGACAGTTGACAGGTTCTGATCTGAACCTCTGAGCGAAGCAGCCTCACTTTTAACCATCACCATGGTAACGAATGCTGCATTGGCTAACCTGCTCAGCACTGCAGTCTTAAATGTATAATTCTGTACAAATGTGAAAAGTAACAGAAAAACAAAAACAAAATGTTGCTTTCTATGTCTACTCTGGGTTTAAAAGCAGAGCTTCTAACAAATAGTAGAAGAGGCGGTAGGTTTACCACACTAAATACTAAATTATAGCTTTTTTTTTTTCTTTGACAGGATTCCTGACAGTGAAGATGCTTTTACACTTTTATTATATCACTGCAGGTGAGAATAATATGAGGCGACTTGTGATAATTGGAAATAAAAAGTATACCCACAGTTGTCTTTTATTAGAAAAAAATAATACACAAATTGTTAATTAGCTCCCAGTAAATTATAAATGCAATATTTCTGTCAGGGAGAATTTATCAGACATTCTTCTCCTCTCCTCTGCAGCAGAAACTTTACCTTTAACTTTTTAAGTGTATCACATATTCATAACAATTTGTTCATCATGAGCCTAAAAAAGAATACTCACTATATACCACTGGGCCTGTTCAAATTAAAGACATAGGCCTATATAATAATTCCCACCTTCCCACCTATTTATAGCAGTAGCTGTGAAGACTTGGATAAAATTTCTAACTTTTAAGCTTCTTATCCTTTTCAAGTTGTGTGATTATATTGTATATATTTCACCTCGTTGAATATCACTTTTTCCTGCTGCAGTAATCAAATTTCCACCATGGGTAACACAGTTTAATTTCATACATTAAGTGATCCACTCATGGTTCTGATGATGTTGCTTGTAATTACCAAGTCTGCCTCTTTACATGAACATGCTCATACAGTAGCTGGATTGTAAAACTCTGGTTATGAAGTATGAAGCTCATATAGTATGCAATGCAATGCATACACACGCGCGCACAACCACGCACAGGCACAGAAACCATTTCCAAAAGTTAACACTCCCATGCTGTCCAAGAATCTGCTATCCCTCCATCTCTCCTCCATAATCCCTCTCTCCACATTCTGTCATCTGTCTGGCAGAGAGAGGAAGACGGACAAAGAAAGACAGTGGAAGAGAGGGAAAGAGAAAGAGAGACAGCGAGACTCTTGGCTGGCACGCAGGCTGTTTGGACTGATACAGGAGGATGTGGAGAGCCCTCTCATCTCTAATCTCTCCTCTCTCTCTCGCCTGTCTCTACTCCCTCCTCTACCTCTCTTGCCCAGTCTATTAGTGTGTTCATATGACTCAACCTCTTCACACTTCTTATTTGTTGTGTTTTACACTGTTTCTGCCATCTTCATGCATATGTAAATACAGTAAAGTACAATTTGCTTCATTAACCACACTCTTTCGGACAGTAAAATAATGCCTAAAGTCATCTACTACTATTTTTTTTTTTTAAATTAGGACATATAATATCACAAGGAAAAGAACTTCAAAAGATCGTAGGCAACTGTCAAGTGAAAAGCAAAATTGAAAATCAAAGGAATAAGGAAAAACTGACATGAAAGAAGACGATAATGTCAGATAAAAGACACAGTTGAGAAACAATCTGAAAAAGCATATTAGTCTGGCATATTATGTGTTAAAAAACTGCTGATACTAAAAATAAAGGCTGATAGTGCAGACAAGAAAACATCTGTTGCTTTGGAGATAGTGTTTCTACTGTGTTAATAAACCAAATGTCCAGTCTTTTACATGGAGTCTGTTAATACTGTGTTAACCTGATTACACACTCCTGTCCAGCATTTTCCAACTGGACCCTGGGGAAACCAATGGGGACCCTGCAAGTGCACCGGTGGGCCCCTGGAAGAGGAGAATGTGGGATAGTGTAATTGTACCAATGTTTAATTGACCATAAATGATCCTAATATTGTTCCCCAAGTGTAGTTTCTGCTCTCGGCCACCAACATAGTCAAACCAGAGAGAGTATAAGCTACTTAAAGGTGCAGTGTGTAGAATTTAGTGGCATCTAGCAGAATCTTGGCAGAAATGGAATATAATATTCATAAGTATGTTTTCATTAGTGTATAGTTACCTAAAAATAAGAAACTTTTCAATACCTTAGAATGAGCCCTTTATATCTACATAGGGAGCGGGTCCTCTTCCACGGAGGCCGCCATGTTGCACCGCCATGTTTCTACAGTAGCCCAGAACGGACAAACCAAACACTGGCTCTAGAGAGGACCTTTCGCGTTTTTCGTGAGTTTCACAGCCACTGTAGGTTCTCCTAATGTACATGCTTGAAAGGGAAAGGGGAGGAGGGTTATTCAGTTTGTTGCAATCTGCAACCTCACCACTAGATGCCACTAAATGTGAGTATCTCCTGCTGATCCTTGTCTTAAATTATAGTAAATTGAATACCTTTGGACTGTTGGTCAGATGAAAAAAAGCACCATTTCTTGCAGCTCTAGTTCTAATTGATTTAGCTGTACCTTCAGTTGTCTCTGCTGTATCTTCTGCATGTACAGTACATTATCAAAGAGTTATTACATAATATCAGAAAATGCTTCTTCAGGCTCTTCTTTAGTCCACAGTAGAGAAGTTACAACAATGCTGTACAGTTCCACCACACTAATGTCTCTTGGAGAGCCCTGTTTTCTAACAGTGTGAGGAAGTCATATGTTAGGGTGCACAGATGCAGACGGCTGTGTGGTCCACTGACCTGGTCAGAAATCTCAAAGGTCTCATGGTTCCATTTATCACCAGCGTGACTAGCTCATGGATTAAATGTCACGACATGGGGTCAGAGAACAAAATGTCAACACACACCAGAAAATAGTTTTGGAAGGCAGCGACAAACATCATCCCGTCGATCGGATTGTCAGATCAGAAAAAGTTCATATGGGTCCTTTTGGACGACAATGATAAATAATGCATTTTGTTGTTTATTTTGGAGGACTTGTTGGTTTCTGATGAATCATGGTATATTAAATCATTCATACTGAAGGGAAACCTCAAATTTCATTAAACTCAGTAGCTTCCTTAAGACAGAGTTTTAAGTTTGTCAATGAAGGTCGATAAATTTGTCCTTTTGTTTTGTTTCACTGGATGAAGACCCTGAAAAAAAAAAAAAACTATGAATACTGCATATTTTAGAGCAGTTTCAGCAAATCCATTGTATGGTACTTTTACTACATCTGGATCCACACTTCAAACATGCTGACGGAAATGCACTTCATTTATATTTTATGTTTTGAAACATTTTAGTAAATTCTGCTTGACAGTTTAATCAAAATATGACATTATATTATTACCAATTCATTTCAATCACAACATAAAGAAGAACATCTGGTCAAACATGGCTACACTGCTCAATGTGTTTGGTATTTCTGCAGAGAAAACAGTTGAACCAATGCTTCAACTACAGCTCATATCAGCAAAAGACCCACCCCTTTATCTATTCTTGATCCTTTAACTTCTATCACTCTCCGCCATCCATACATCCATTATTCTATCCCTCATCTCTCTGCTATAATCTCCCATTCAGCCGTCCCCAGTGCATTGTAATCTGATGTAATCTGGTGGATTAACCTCACTGCTCTGGCTCATCGGTGGATGGTTCTGGTTCAGCGTTAAGGCTTCAACCACGGCTGCTCATTTTTGCTCCTTGTGTGCATGTGTGTGTGTGCACAGAACATGTTTTTATGTAAAAGCAGGCAAAATGAGAGAGAGAGAGGGTGAGGGTATGGGTAGCATGAAATAGATGGAGCGAGAGATGTGAAAAAGATAAAAGACAAGACAAATGCATAGAAAGAGATCGAGTTTTGAGTTCAAGGCAAATGATACACTCTAAATAAGCATATAAAATTACCTTTCAACCAAAACAAATAAAAAGTGAGATGACTAAAATGCACGAAATTCATAGATTTCAGAAAAGAATCAGAAGAAACAATCTAAAACCTGTCTGAATAGCAAAATGAAGGCATAAAGCTAACAAAACTAAATGGGAAGAAAAATAATGCAGTTAAAATTGTTGTTATTGTAAAATCTTTGCATGCATATTGTGCTGCTACGTCTGCTCTATTTTAATCTTAAATAATCTGTGCAGCACAAAGAGACATGTCATTACATCGTGAAAATATAACACCTCCAACAACTGGATTCAAGAGTTTTATGGATTTAAATTTAAAATGCTGGCGTTTGGTGTAAATCAACAAAGGAAAAGAGGAGAAAACACAGAGGCTGTCAACACACACACGCGCGCACACACACACACACAAACACACACAACCCCACAACCTTGCGAAATGCCTGGTGCTTTTGAAGCACTGAATAACTCGTGCTTGGCTTGGAAGGTGATCAGGAGCACAAGACCAAATCATGCACGCACACACACACACACACACACACACACACACACACACTTCGGAGAGCGACAAGACTGAGCAGATTAAGCCTTCTCATTTTGAGTGTTAATTAGTGTGTGTGTGTGACAGCTAAGACCTAAGATGCCACACAAAAGCATGACTGACGCACAGAGGCAGACAACCAATGACAAAAACAAAAGAAACACAGGAATATCTGTCAATAAATAGAAAACTATAATACCAACATATCTTCCAATGTGCATGCGCTTAGTTAATGTTGTTTTAATAAAAAGGTTAAAAGGAATGTCCTCATCAAATATATATCTGAGCCATTTAGAAATATGACTTCAAACATATGAAGTAGTATCTGAAATGTAATAATGTTGCATTATCATCCACTGGGGGAAAGCTAACTCCATTAGCTCTGTTGTTACTGTCTAATTCTCTCCATCATCAGCTCATTCCCCTTCTCCTCCACTCCCACCCCCACCCCCCACCTACATCCTTTATTCTCTCTTCCATTTCTCTCCATTCCTCTCCCATGACTGGTTTATACAACTCATCCATCCTTTCCCTTTTTATTCTCTCTCTCTCTGTCATCTTCTTCTATTGTCCCTCCATATGACTCTGTAACATCAGGCAGTCTGCCAAGTCATTGTACACTTCAATTAGAGGAGAGACTTCAGCACACACTAGTTTGCACGCACGCGCGCACACACACACACACACACACGATGCAACGGTTGTCTGTCTTTCAGCTGGATGCTTTGTACACTTCCCAATGAAAACCAAAAGGCTGCAGAGAGACAGGGAGTGTGTGTGTGTGTGTGTGTGTGTGTGTGTGTGTGTGTGTGTGTGTGTGTGCGTGCATGTGCAGGGCTGGCACTTGGAGCATGTCCTAGAGTGTGACTTTGACATCAGTCTTGGTAATCTAAGTCATTCTCTCCACTGTATCCAGATACAATAGAAGTTGGTCCTCACACAAACACGCACGCACACACGTGCACAGACACACACAGAGACCAGATGGCTGAACACCAGCTCTGGTTGAGTCTTTGTCCTCGTCCATTCTCTCATTATCAACCTGCATATATTTTCTCTGTAGTTCTCTCCCGGTGTGTCTGCTTATCTGTTTGTCCGTCTGTCTGAAAGCATGTTTATCTGTTTGTGTCTTTCCTCCCCTCGAAAAACCTCACAGTCACTTCCAAAACTTTAAAAGCAAAAAATTCTCTGATGCAGCCCAACAGGCATGCAGCCAGGCCATTCCACAAAATATAATCTGGATTTCTGCATTTGTACCAGATCAGTTAAAGCACGGCCAGAGGCAGGCCAGAGGGGGGAAAGGAGTGGAAAGGTTCAAAGAGAACAGACATGGAAAGAGCATGCAAATTTGTGCAAGAAAAGACACAAAGATGGCATAAAGAGCTAGCCATTATTGTGCTTTTAATGTTATAACTGAGCATTAGCGTAGGTGTCTGTTAGCAACTACAACCTGTAGTCCCTTAAACTTAATACAGTTAAAGGAAAATGTTATTTTAAAACAAGTCTTATCTTTATAGTTTTGGACATCCTTTCCATCACTTATGACAACATTTTAATTGCCATCACAATAGTGAAGTGTGAGAGGCTGCTGGTTCCAGAAGTGTTTTTACCCATTCTGTATTCCCATTTCAGATTTTTCTTTTAACGATCTCCTCAATGTTACTTAATTGTTTCAACTTTGTTTCTGAGAAATCACATCTTGTCTGTGATTTTGGTGGACAGCTAAGAAAACTACAATACCCATGTGCCTCAACCGCCGTTGCTATGGAGAAGAAGCCAGTCAGAAGTTATTGAAGTTGTAAACAAAAACACAGCACCATAGTTACTGAATTCACTCACGCAGCAGATTGTAAAATCAGTTTTCTCAACACTGTAATCTTTAGCTTCCGCCAGCCATTAGAAGCACACGTGACCAAATTTTGAGCTCTGCGATTGGCTGTTTGACGAAATGCACTTTGGGAGCTGTAGTTAACTTCTACTCTTTATGTTCACAGTCTTGTACCTTAAATTTTTTAATCAAAGAACCAGATATTTTTTTTAAATGCAGTTGTTCATCTTTGGTACTGATGATTAAACCAGATTTAAATTTCATGCCGATCCAAGCTGTAGAGGTCCTTAAAGTTGCAATACACGACATTCAGCCACTAGATGTTGCACTATAGCACCAACATCTCAGACCTAAACAAACATGTGTCCTTCACTCAAAAAAGTTGAAAAAAAAAAAAGAAAGCCAACAACTCACGAAACTCAGATCAGTGCTGATCAAATATGGATTAAGATTGTTAGTGCATTGCCCATTTCTCACCTCAAATGCTCTAAGAAACATATTTTAGTCTACTTAGCTGTACTCTACTATATCCTTACACAGCAAACAGTTGTTTGCTGACATCCAGTCCAGTGAGGCTCAATGTCATTTATTTGACCTTTAAAACTATGAGCCATGCAACGTTGTGGGAAAAATGAATGGGATTTTTACTTCTGCTCCTCCCACCTCACAACTCTATTGCTGACATCTCGAAAAGTAGCAAGATTCCTAGAACAAAGTCCAGCAGGACAAGCACGATGAACGTCTATCTATGATCTATGAAGTACTGTGCAACACCACACCATGAATGTAGGTAAAAGCTAGAGAATAATCTGAAGTTGCATAGTACAACTTTGTGTATGCAAGTAAGTACGTATATGTGTGTGAACGGGTGTGTAAGGGACTGTGGCTGAGAGAGAGAGAGAGTGTACATGGAGTGAAGGGTCATTGTGCTTGATTGCAGAGGCCACTTGAGACATTAGATGTTCTCGCTGCAATCAGTGTTCACAAGTGTCCAAATCAGAAATCAGGAAGCTTCTGGAGAACAGCCAATCAATATCATAAACATCATCAAGGACGATACCCTAACCCACACTCTCTGTCTCTCACACTCAACCTTCTTATGTTCTATTTCATTATGTCTCCTTGACCCCTGCCAAGTCTCAGTACATTTATCTTTCTCTTTCATTAACATACGGGTGCTGAGCCATGGCCTGACATCCTTGTGTCTGGCTGACAAGCTGGCTTTGAGTTGGACCAAAGCACTTATAGAGAAGGTGAGGACAATGACAACAACACTGGATCAAACAAGTGTTCCACAATAGAAGACTAAAAACCTGTAGATGAGCCAACCTACCATATCAAAATCCTCCCTTTACATACAGTACCAGTCAAAAGTTTGTAGTGTATATTGTATACATTTTGTAATAATTTAATATATAGTTGTAACCATCCTCGACAGGTAACATAAAAATATGTACAAATACAGTTGCCTATATCTACCTAATTACCTCCTACAGGTGATCTTTATATAATATTTAAGTTAGTGCTATTAACCACCAACATCCAAACACCAAATGAGAGATTATCTTTTGGAAGATTGTTGTTCATCCAAGCAGCAACTACCAGGGCTTTAGCCTGAAGCCAATGCTGAAGTACCTTAAAGTGCAATGCCAACAATGGCCACTATATGCTGGCTCCAAATGATTATTGCTTCGTAAATAAAATTTGAAGACTTACAGTAGCTTTGATGTCTGCTATGTGGGTGTTGATTGACAGTTCACTCACCTGCTGCTCTCCCTGGCTCCGGGACTTGCACTGTGTCGCAATACTTCACTAAGTTTAATGTTACTTGACTATGATACCTGTCCTGTTAGCACAATTTAGCTAAAGTAGCTAACATTAGCCTGGCACAGCTCAGTGTTTCCATTAAGCTAGCGTTCACTTCGGTCCGAGGTAGCACGGTGCGTTTTCAGAGTGTACAAGGCAGCACCCTGTACTCCTTATCTGGAAGGTCCTGGCTCCAAATGGAAACGTTGGTGCTGATGATAAGCTGCAACACTGGACGTCAAACTGGCTCCAATGCAAACCAATGGGTGATGTCACACCTCCCTGGTCCATCTTTATATACAGTCTGTGTGTTCATCCCTCTAGTAGAGTTCTTACCTTGCTAGGCAGCTGGATTCACAAGATCACAACATCATTAGATCTCATAAGAATCCATCTCGTCAGGCTTCAAGTTATGCGCTTGTGTCAGGTGGTTTGGACCAATCAGAGTCCTATGAGGATTCTCGCGTGATCTCACGAATCCAGCTGCCTCGCAACGTAAGGTGGTGATAGACAGATGGTTCATCCAATCAACTACAAGTATTTTTTGAAAGTGTCTACCCTTTTCCAAACAGTTTCCAAGGATGACTTCTCAGATGGTTCTGTGTAACAAACCATCTGGCGCGTCAGGTTAGTAGAGTTCCAGTATGGGATTCATTTTGTCTGCTAATAAAAACGCAAAGAAATACAGGGGATTGCAAACCACTCAATATTGACTCCAACCCAGAATTATCATCATTCCAACAGTGGAACTGACAGTGGAGATAATTTCAATTTCTTTTAGACTGCTACTTCTCAAATGTTAATAGCATCAGAGTTCTATGGTTACTCCCCAGTTCCAGGCATTTTTTTCAGACCAATAGAAGAGCGGGAGAGCCACACCACACAGAATCCCCGCACCTAGAATTTTTGTCCAATTATAGAAAACACCAAGCTCAGAAAAAGTGAGAAACACAAGGGAAAAACTGAGACAAAGAAAAAATAAAACATACGCAAACCAAGAGACAACAAATAGAAACATGCTGAAGCTATAATTTTGGATCACATTTCTTTGCATTTCACATTGTAGCTCTTTGTCATATTTTGGTATGATAACATATTGGTTGCAGTTATTGTTGGATGGTTTGCAAGCCAACATTTCTTTGTGTTTTTATTAACACACAAAAATAATCCCATATCCCTGAGACTTAGTCTGTGCCAACATTAATATATTATTGTTCATTTGTCACCCATCTGTACATGACCACTGATATTCACCTCATGAATGGATGGATGATCAATTAAGTACATGACACAATTTCGTCTATCTAAACTGTTTCTTAAACAGAAATGCCATGAATGGTGTTTTATAGTTGACACACACGTTTTCTTCACACATCAGAGAATGCAAATCATTGTCGTGACAGACCCTAGTGAGTGTGAGGTACGCCATGTGTGTCTGATAAGACGACAGAAGGACTCTGTGTATGCATTAGTGTATGGGTGTGTGCGTGGGTATTAATGGATAGACAGATGGGGCAGTCTAGAGGAACAGTTGAGGAAGGCTTTACACTGCAGCTGCCCCTTTCTCTTCCCCTCTGCAGCAAACACATGGATACAAAAAAACGTCCACTGGCACCATTTGTGTGTGTGTATGTGTGTGTGTGTGTGTAAGCTGCCCTGGCATCAGGTGGGCAGCTCCCATTCTACTTGAGGAAAGCACAGCTGCTGTAATATGTAAACACACACTGCTTCCTACACTAAACACAGCACACACTGATGAAGAGGAACTGTCTCACACACTCACACACCAAACACACACACACACACACACACACACACAGGGAGGGTGAGATTCTCCATAATCTAAGGATCAGTATCTCTCAGAGACAGATACACACATTTGCACATGTGCACATAAACAAATGGAGGATGGACCGTCTGCACACTCAGTCTGTATCCTTTCCTGCATGTGCCTTCTAATCAGATACACATGTACACAGGTACACACACACACACACACACACGCAGGCTGCATCCTTCCCTAGATGTGCAAGAGATTAACATAACACACACACACACTCTCATCAAACACACACTGAAATGGTTCTTCTGCCCTCTAATCAGACATAAACACATATCCATCCAGACAGCATCTTTCCCTTGATGTTAATACTGAAGAGAGTCAAACACACACACAGTAAACAGCATCCTTTCCTTGATGCTAGTACAATGTACCAGTAGTGTGTCAAACACACCTGCATAGACACAAATGAGTGTACGCACACACGCCCATCACCACACCACACACAGCTACCCCCAACATGCCAGTTGTTCTCCAGATGCACAGACACATGTCCGCCCATCACCTCCCGTATCTGTGCAGACACATGTTGTGATGTGAGGGGGTTAGCCAGCTTGAATCAGGCCACTGGCACCTGACACCGGTCATCAGCACAACAGCTGTCTGACTACATTGCTGGCTGTTGCTGAATGTCTGCCTATGTGTGTGTGTGTGTCTGTTGTTTGTCTGCACTCGTGGCCGTACATGCCCCAGCAGCAACGGGACATTCTGACTCGGTGCCAGTGCCACTGGTGATGTCTATATGGGTTAAGGGTCCCGGATTTCTGGAGTCACAGGGTTAACAGTGGCTTATTTGTTGTTGCACATTTTTCCTCTTGCCATCACAATGTGCCGTATTCATACTGTAGCCATATGTGGATTACATCATAGTGAGGGAAGCGGATGGAAACTGTTGAACATGGAAAAAGTCAGAAATATCTAAATTACAAATTTGGCACCCAGCTCATCCACGCAATAAATGCCTTTTTTATCATTGTCAGCGTTAATAGCATTTATCATATGCACTGTATATTCACTGTACTGTATCTATGAATCAGTGATATGCTCACCACTAAAAGGTGTTGCTGTTCCTTAATTCAATCATACATGATGAATGTTTGATGTCAAAACTGCACCTGTAGCACTTAACCTAATCCCTTGAGTGAAAAAACATGGGAAATGAAGTGTAGATTTCAATTTTAAAACTAACTAATTTTAAAGTTGATCTCATCAAGATTTTTACAATAATAATAGATTCAATTAATGTAATGTGAAAAAAGCCAATCATAATGATAAACCCAGCTATGCAGTTCTCCACTGCTCTATGGAGAGTTTTAGCGTTTTTCAACTATTTTACTGCCAACAACTTTACTGTTTAGGTTCAGTCTTACTACTCTAATCATCATTGTTTCCACCTGCGGCAGGCAATTGTTTTCAGAGACCACTGTATGCTACCTCCCCCACACTAAACGACAAAAAGTAAGTAGCCAAAGTAAGCAACTAGTTAACACATAACTAAGTACTTAGATGCTAAAAAGCCTCAATTTTTGAGTTGGTGGAGACCAAAACAGAGCTAAAAGAAGAGTGAATATGTTATGTTTTCATCTTGTTCCTCTGCCCCTAAGTGGCCAAAAAAATACTTAATGCGGAGTTAAGCTACTGGGAATAAAGCTGACAAGAAGGCAACCCCTAATGATGTCATCTGACTTTATTTGTAATTACTTGTAACTATTTTTATGCGGGTGAGAGTAAAATTGTTTTTTGTGTGTCTGCAAACACCGTCTCCCTCAAAACTGCTCCTGATAGACCTTAATGCATTTAAGGACTTATCAGAAGCCAAAAAACAGCAAAGCAAAATTATCATGGCAGCAACGACTGCATGGTCAACAGTTGAATACGGCGTTCACGTTACAAAGTAATCCACCAGGAATGTGCACTTGCATGTATGTGATTGCGTTGCTGCGACGATCACTGCTTTTTTTTGCTGAGCTGTATGCCCCCCCACCCGCCCCCATCCCCCCATTGAAATGAATGGGAGGGCTGTGTTCTTTTACGCACTCCTTATTTTGTTCCCAATGCTGCCTGAATGTAGTTAAGTTACTGAGCACCATGGATTTAGTAGCAGCAGCCTTTAATACAGAGCTCTATAAACTCTGCTCTCCATGACAACAAAATAATGATTTTATAATAACATAAAATAATATTGGCACTGATTTGGCCAAAAACAGTGGATACTGGTGGTTTTTTCAGATGAATTCTACATGCAACCAACAAGCACATCTCTTAGTTTCCATTATGGCAATTCCAATGTGAGACTCCACAAGGGTTTTGTGTGAATTAAAGCCATCTCACAGTTGATAAGTTTAGCTATGATCTTTCCTCTTGTCTCTCGACACACACAAAGCCTTCCTACTTATCAAAGATTCATTAGCTCACTAATATATCCATCTAGCTCTCCATGCACATCGTCCATCCATTAACACTGAACCATATTTCTCCAGAGGGACTGCCGAGATAATGCCCTGCTCAAGGACACAGGGTAATACATATGAAGTGATAGCCCACCTGGGAATTGAACCCACGACCACAGTGGTACATTAGCAGTGGCTGCCTCTAATAAGTGATACAGAACAGTATCATATCAGCCTCTGTCCCGGAGGTGGCAGAGATCCTGCTGTTGTAATTCAGATCACTCTAACAGCACTAAAGAAGGACTATTTCTGTATCACTCCATCCTCATCTGATGATGTGCTGACTTTGAAAAAAGGATTTCCTCTTTTTTCCCTACCTACTGTCCATTTGTCTCCTCCTATAATAAGTAACAGCTGGGGAATTTAAATGCAGATGAGAGAGGGAGACATTTTAACGTGTCCCATTGATTCAGTTTCACACTAATGCATTCCTTTTCTGCATGGAATTATTTTGACAGCAAAAAAGAAAGAAGTGCTGCAATTTCCTCAAGAGAGTCCATTTCACATGTACTTCAAATGAAGATGTTTTCAAATCACATTTTTCAAAAATTAATGTATGTAACATCATAGTGTATATGACATTCATTTCAATATATTTTGAACACTACAAATTCTGCTTTTTCCGTTGCACACTTGACGTCATGCATTGCATGCTCTCTATATATATACATATATATATATATATACATATATATGGTAGCCAGTTAAAATCTGTTTATAAATATATCATATCAGGATTGTGGAATAGTAATGCCTTTTTGGATAGACTGTATTGGTAATATAAAGCCCTGTCTGTTACTGTACCTATCCTTTGTTTGCTCTGGATAAGCCAGCTGTCAAAACCGCCTCATTGAGCTCCATTAAAAGTACGGTCTCCTAATGCACAGTGTTGTGAGAGTCAGCAATGGTATGCATTTAATTTATTTTTATTGATTTGTTTATTTAGGATAATTTAAAAAATACAATAAAAATATGTAAATAATTGGACTTGGTATCGCAGCTATAAAATGATTCAGATCAGGAATCCAAAGTATTCATCACTTCTCTTTTTTCATAGAAAGCGAATGGTATTGAGTCACTTTGCTGCTTTTAATCTGCATAATTATTATAAAATTACTTCAATGTTAACTTAAGACATTGCAAATTTGTCAAATTTTTAACAAACTTCCAGAGAAATGTGTATAAAAATGTATGTAGAAGCAATATGATAATTTACAGGCAGAACCATTATATCACGTTTGTGTCTTCTTCCATGTCTTTGTATCTGTCTCTTCCTCTCTGTGCCCCTTTGTGTCTCTCTCCTATGAAAGGCTTGACAGAGAACACTTTTTTGCAGGCTGACGTACACTAATGTACTAATGGATAGAGAAGATGGGGAGAATGAGGGAGAGGAGAGAGGGAACGAGGAATAGAGGAGAGAAGGACAGTACGCCACACACACACACACAGAGATCAGGCAGGAAATTCTCAAGGGAGGTAGATTTGTGGGCATCTAGCCCACCTCAGTTGGGAGAGAGAGAGCTGAAGGTGACATATACTGTAAGTGAGAGGGAGGGGGGGGGGGGGGTGGTTGGTGTAGACAGGAAAACTATAAGACCTGCAGAGAGTAAGTGCAGAGAAGTACTGGTGGAGAGAATATGATAATTCACTCAAACACTAGCGGTGCTTACAGCACTAATATTATCTCTGAAAGATTTACACACTAGTCTTCCCTCAACAGACTCTTACAATGGTTACACACACACACACACACACACTTTCTCACACATTCATTTAGAGAGGATCACACACAGTAGCAGAAAAACAGCACTCCACTGACACATTGATATATATTATTTCATAGACATGTCCACATAACACATGTACACAATGAGTGTGCTAAAATACGGTTTCAGAAACTCTCAAATCCATCCATCCATTTTCCGCCGCTTATCTGGGACCAGGTCGCGGTGGCATCAGACTGAGTAAGAAAACCCAGACATCCTTCACCCTGGCAACGCCCTCCAGCTGCTCCTGGAGGATCCCAAGGCGTTCCCAGGCCAGAAGAGATATGTAGTCCCTCCAGCGTATTCTGGGTCTGCCCTGGGGTCTCCTACCAGTTGGACATGCCTAGGACTCCTCCAGAGGGAGGCATAGAAGAGGAATCCTAACCAAACCACCTCAGCTGGCTCCTTTCAATGTGAAGGAGCAACAGCTCTACTCCAAGCTCCCCCCAGATGTCCAAGCTCCTCATCCTATCTCTAAGACTGAGCCCAGACACCCTCCAGAGGAAACTCATTTCAGCTGCTTGTATCCGTGATCTCATTCTTTCAGTCACTACCCAAAGTTTGTGACCATAGGTGAGGGTTAGGACGTAGACAGACAAGTAAATTGAGAGCTTTGCCTTCTGGCTCAGCTCTTTCTTCACCACAACAGTCCAGTACAACACCCGTATTACTGCCGATGCTGCACCAATCAGCCTGTCAACCTCATGCTCCATCTTACCCTCATTCGTGAACAAGACCCCGAGACACTTGAACTCCTCCACTTGGGGCTGCAACTCACTCCCAACTCAGAGGGAGCAGTCCACCAGGTGCTAACTCTCATCCCGGCCGCTTCACATTCAGCTGCAAACCATCCCAGTGCCTGCTGGAGGTCACGGTTTGTTGAAGGCAACAGAATCAAATCATCTGCAAAAAGCAGAGAAGCAATCCTGAGGTCTCCAAACCAGACACTCTCCTCCCTGCGCCTCAAGATTCTGTTCATGAAAGTCACAAAAGGAATCGGTGACAAGGGACAACCCTGGTGGAGCCCAACACCCACTGACATCGACTCTGACTTACTGCCGAGAATGCGGACAAAGCTCTGATTGCGGCTATATAAGGACCACATGGCTCGCAATAACAGCCCCGGTACCCCGTACTCCAGCAGCACTGCCCTCAAGGTGCCCCGGGGGACACAGTCTTAAGCCTTCTCAAGTCCATAAAGCACATGTAGACTGGATATGCAAACTCCCATGACCCCTCAAATATCCTTGCAAGGGTGAAGAGCCGGTCCACTGTTCCACGCCCAGGACAGAATCCGCATTGTTCCTCCTGAATCCAAGGTTCGACAATCGGCCAGAGCCTCCTCTCCAGCACTTTGGCATAAGCTTTCCCTGGGAGGCTGAGTAGTGTGACCCCCCGATAGTTGGAGCACACCCTCCAGTCTCCTTTTTGGGAAAATGGGAACCACGGTCTGCCAGTCCACAGGCACTGTCCCCGATCTCTATGCAACACTGAAGAGGTGTGCCAGCCATGACAGCCCAACAATGTCCAGAGTCTTCAGCATCTCAGGGCAAATCTCATCCACACGTGGGGCATTACCACTGAAGAACTCTCAAATCACACTTTAAAAATAGCTAAATAAACAGCACCAGAGTCTTTGTGAGCATGTGCACTACTATGTGTATATACTGAATGTGTTAGAAGTGTGTGTGTGTCAGTTCAATTCTGAAGAGACACTCACTCTGGGAAGAAGGCCTCAGCCTGTTGTGTATTCTCAGAAACTAATAGGACATTACTCTGCTAACTTCTAGTTAATGGGATAAAGATGGAATTAGTGTGTTCAGGTGTTGCGCTCATCTGCTCATTATGAAATTGCATTGGAGAGAAGAGAAACTCTAAGTCGCACACACTCACACACAAACAGTGTAACAGACAGCAGCCTGACCCAAGATTATCAATCATCTCTTCCAGCCTGGTGTTTTTGCCATTTAACCAGGCTGAGCAGCCGATGCACTGCTTCAATCATCGTCTGCCAGTCTAAATGCTAGTGCTAATTAGCATTCACATGCTAAATTACCTCCCATCCCATGTTTCCTGATTAGGCTTTATCATTCTGACAGCCAGTTTTACTGCTAAGCTTGCACAGCCAAAGCCTGCATGGCCATCTCAAACACCAGGAAGAGATCAGAGGCACTCTCATGCACTGGATACTGGGATTTGAGCAGATGGTGTCCGGCTTGGTACACTGCTTACACCTGCGGTTCCAAACCTGGAACCACAGGTCCTGTCCCCAACTCAGGATATTCACACTCGACTCAGAGTCGGCACTTCAGACTGATGCATCGACTCAGGCAGGGGGTTACTGTACAAACGTGATACAAATATGATATAATAGATCTGCCTGGGTTACGCTAACCCAGAACAATCAAGCATACCGCACACTAAATTAATATAACGTCTAATGTGTTACCCTTAAGACTTGTGTTACAATGCTGTTGTTCATCATTTGTGATGTGAAAATGTCAGATTTCCACACAGTCAGAGAAATACAAGTGTGCACCCTGGTATTAGTTCAGATATAAAATCCAAGAGCAGCATGGAGCGTCTCTCCTGCCAGCTGCTGACAGCGATGTCGGCCGAAGAGTTGATCACACTAGACAGTAGAGGAGGAGACCTTAGAGATGCTCATATACTTCTGTTTAAACAGTAGTTTAGCCGACTTCACTGTATTTAACACCAGAGCTGAGAGCTTGGAGCAGGAAACACAGTTGCTCTACATCGCACCGTTCTGTTCCCATCACAGTTATTATTTAGGTCATTTAGAGACAAGAATCTGTAAAAGTTTACAGCCTTTCATGCTGTCATCATGCGTTACTCTGTGTATAGGCCTAATGACATGGCTTTAAAAAGCAGTGATGACTGACGAAATGCGAGTCGACTCAGGGGATTATCAACTGATACATAGACTCAGCGACTTTTAAGGGCAGCCCTATTTACAAGATTACAATTCTATTAATTTTATCTCACTTTTCTCTAATCTTGGGAGGCCATATACTGTTAGAGATGGTGGGCAGATGATGATTCAGTTTGCAACTGTAGGGAAACCTGTGCTTAGAGGTTGTAAAGAGCTAAAAGGTTGATGTCATTAAGGGGGTGATATGCTGTTAACAGGGTGTGTGAGAGTGAGGGAGGTAGATAGGATGGGGTAACATATGCCACAGCTCTCACAAACAAGCAGAGAACAACATGTGGAGCATCTTACCACAGAGTGAATTAGAAACTCAGAGTGGGAGGGATGTACATTTGGAGGAGCAGGGCTGGTGAACCTCTGGTCCACCTCACTGGCCCCAAGAAGCCCCCCGAAGTCTTACCAGTATTACTCATCTCCCTGTCTCAAGGCAGTGAAGTGCCAGCATTACTGTATGTCAATCAACCGGTTGGCACAGTTACCTCAGTAGCGCTGTACTCCAATCGGTCCTGTCACTCAGGCTATCTTCCAAGATAGAAAGGAAAGGGAAAAGTAATTGGATTTGCTGCTAGCAGGGAAATGATGAAATGACATGAAACCATCCCCACCTCGCCCACCACACACACATACGCACATTCGCACACCTATACACTGCTCTGAGTAATTCTCCCTCTGCCCCCCTCTCTCTGTCTTGCTTGCCTCTTTTTGTTTCTGAAATCTGGAAATACTTCAGGCTGTTGAGAGTTTCTTTTCATCTCGCCTGATGCGACGAGAGTGCCTTGTTCTCCCAGGTAGACAAAAGAGCAGACGAAATGAGGGGAATGAAAGGATTTCCAGGTTTTTACAGAGATCTGAGGAGGGTTTTTTAGGATGTTTCTGGCAAACGGCTCAGAAGGCAGACCATAGTGCAATTTCATGCTGTTAAAAACTATCGGTACTCCACCTATACCTCGTCTCCCTACAAAAGTGATGTACTGTGGCGTTTAAAAGAAAAATGTAATCATGTGTGACTTTGAAGTACTGAGCAACAGTATATACTGCATATATATACTGCTGCTGGCTGGCAGGCATGAGACTGGTAGCTATTGACAGGAAGTGGAACAGCCTGTTCTGTCGCCATTCTCTGTGACAAGGTTGAATCCTACATCCTGCAGACTATTCCCTGCACTCCAATACCCACACTCTACTGTATGCTCTATATCCTACATCTTACTGTACACCTTTTACTTTACATTAGACAGCCTCCATGTCATGTCATTCATTATGCAATGCTGGATCCAAGTCCTTCCCTCTATGACTCCAACATCCTACAGTATATCTTATGTGTGTTAACATCAGACTCAGAGTTATGGGCAGGCCCACCCATCCAGCAATTTGGCCCTCCCAGGAGAAATCAGCATCAATGCCGTTTTAATGTACGGGCTTACCGGGGCTCAAGCCACAGGCCTGACGACGTAAAAGGGTCCAGGAGGCTCAGGGAAAATAAAATAAAATAAAATAAAAAACAAACTCCTGCCTCGTTTGTACATTTTGTTTTTTTTTTTGTCAGTTTGTGGTGTCTGGATTTAGAGCAAGGTGAGACATCCGTCCCCCTGTTTAGTATCTCTGCTCCAAATCATAAAACTGGAAGTACGGTGTTTGTTATTGTTGCTGTGCTTCCATGTGTCACCTTTACACTTTTAGTTTCACGCTTTTTAATATTTCTGTCGTCTCTTTCTGTTTCTAAAAGGCTTGTTTAGTTTCTAAGAGCTTCCCGCCCACAAAAACTAAATGCCCAGCCAGTTACTTTCCTCTGGCACCGGGACTGGATAACATGCACCCAACATGCAACAATTAATGGTGTCTTCAAGTATGGTAGTGATATAGTTCACATGATCAAGCCGCAGGTATTCAAGACTTTGTAAGTGAAAATTTTCAGTTTTCAAAAATGTTGGCACCAGTCAGTTACTGTTGTTGCCTACTCTCTTCTTTGCACCTAAACATGACATTGAAATGCGGTAAAACAGAAAATCATTCATCCATTTTTGCTTTGTTAGTTGCCTAGAAAAAGTGTTTTCATGACATAAAGGAGACTATGTAACTTTTGAGTGATGAAATTACACATTTTTCTCTTAAAAGTTAAAGGTTTAATTAATAAGTCATAAAACGCATTGTTGCTAAATTCAGCTCATTCGGCGGTTTTGCTACTACTGACTAACTTGGTTTGGCCTGTAGCTTATAGTGGCTAATGTTAGCTAATGTTACCAACCTTAAGATACAGTATAGTGCCATATAACACACAATAATGAGTCATTTACAATTGAATTTTAACTGAAGGTCCACTTACTAGCTCTTTTCAGAGCTTTCAACTGCATCTGATGGTCTCCCCCCAAACTCCATCTGCTGAGGAAGACTGTTAGATGCAGCTGAAAGCCCGGAAAAAAGCCAGCAGGTGTTGCTTAAGTTAAGTTTTTTTTTTTCCTTCAAACTACTGTTTCCAGGCTTGAGAATTAACTTTCATGCTCAATACTTGATGACTCTTCTTTACATGTGCCACTGTTAAACAGCATTTAACATTAGCCCATAAAGGTCACCTGCAGCCACAGTGGACGCTGTTGATAAAAATGACAATCTCATCTTAAACCTCTGAAACGCCAACAATAATGTGTTCTTGACATTTGATGTAGAAAATAAACCTCATTTGGAGCATAATATCTAAGATCTTACATCTAACCCTGACCATCATCCTGCAACCTTTTATCATCCATTCAGCACTACTAAATTTTAGGGTTGCAACTAACTATTATTTTCATTATCTAGTAATCTGCTGTTTAATTTGTTGATTAATTATTTGGTCTATAAAATGTCAGAAAATTGGGGAAAATATCCATCACAATGCCCAGTTCAACATGTGTACACAGTCATTTTTTAAATTAGGCACTCAATGTAACATTAGCATTATCCTACCAATGGCCACATTGCACAACTTCATGAAACAAGCCTTGCTTTTGTCTCTTAATTGAATATCCTCCACTGTGTCACATAAAACCTGTGAAGAAGAATGAAGGATTTGCAAATAGGATGCTAATTTGTTCTGGGCAACAAACTCAAAAGTCAGAGTTGAAGTCTACAAGGTCAAATAAGCCAGTATTGTTAGTCCTCGCATGCACAGTCAAAACCTGCAGAGAGAGAAAGTCATTAACTCAACAGTAATGGAAATGTTAGGTGGGTATTTCACACATACATGCTGTGTGCTTAGGTAGTCAGGTCACTGTAATTAGTCACGCTGATGTAAAGCAGCACTGATTTACGTCACTATTCTCACGCTGTCTCTCTCTCTGTCACACACGTGACACGCACACACACAGACAAAGACAGCAACACTTATCCAATGGACTGCCTAGGTTTAAGATTTACACTAGCGATTATATATTCATAGATCAATCAATAAAGGGAGTTTAGCAGCCGAGACATGTCCACGCAGGCAAACACACATTTAGCAACAGTCACATTGTAGGAATTCTAATGAGTGTGAGAGTGCGCGTGAGTAGACATCAATACACTGCAGCTTTACATTTCATTAGGCCAAGAAGCACAGTTTAACTCCCAATGAATAGCAATAAAACCACACAGCCTGTAACCATCTCTCTCCATCTGCTCCAGCCTCACTTACTTTTCTCTTTCTTTCTAATCCCATCCCTATATCCCCCTTTCCCTTCTCTAAATTATGTTTTGTACAAATCTCGTTCAGTCATTTAACAGTTGCTTTCCAATTTATTTGGAAAGCCCTAATCTAAAGCTAAAACTAATCACCTCCTGTATCAGAGCGCTTTTCCCAAGAAAGACTGCTACTGGCACCAACAAATGTAAAGTTTTGTGAGCTGGTTTTGTGATGATTTATTGTAATTGGTGTCCTGTCTCGCCATTTTCCTGCTCATATAGACGACTGCATGTTACTGAAGCATCTGCATTGATCTGTGTGAGGACACTGGCAGCCTCCACCTCCATATTCACCTTCCTCCCTGCATCCCCGAGCACAGGAAGGCACGCCGGCTGAGGGGAAATGGGATTCCGATCAGCGGGATATCATCCAGGATCTGCTGACCCTACACACTCCGCACACACAAATCATCTATCTACACGCACCCACTCACACACACACACACACACACACACACACACACACACACACACACACACAGTCCAGGGGTCAGGCACAAGGACTAGTGGGCTAGGTTTCAGTCGACGTAGCAAAACACCAGAGACAGGAAGCTGTGTAAGGAGGCATGTGTGTGTCTGCACGACTGTGTGTTGTGCATATTATCATAGTCTATATAAAAGCAGTTGACAGCAGCATTACTGCGACAGATATTCCACCAACTACAGTAACACACAGGCCTAATGCCTAAACTGTCAAACTCACATACAAACTGTGGCTGCAGAATATTTTAAAATACATTTGAATTGAGTTTAACAGAATGTGACAGAAAGTAAGATGTAAACACAAAGACGTCACCATTTGAAATAAAAGACATCGACAACTACAAAATGATAGTTGACTTGTGTTCCTAAAAATAACTGTTTTTTTTCTTCTAAAAAAATTGTAAATGCTGCTGACAGTGAAATGTGGACAAAGTTTTTGTGTATTTTGTAACATGTATGTATTTATTCAATTATTTTTATCCTCAGGTGACTGTTTTATTCAGTCTCCAGAGTATTGGTGACACGGACACTCTCATATGGAGGTGTCCTGACTCCTGCTGAGGAAAAAAGAAAAAACACAGTCAGATCTCAGATGGGGGAGCCGATGATCGACACACACAACGTGTGGTCTCCTCAACATGGTTACTTGAGGAGCGCACACACACACACACACACACACACAGGGACTGCATGCTGTGTGTATGCTGAACATGATGGGAAATTATTGCTTGAATGTGACTGAAGACAGATTTTAAGGCTCCCATTGCAAACACAAGCACGCAAAGACCTCATACAGTACACACTACATGAGATTTTCTCACCTAAGGTACTCTCAAGAACAATGAATCATCTTCATCCACCTTATAGCCACTCATAAACATTCTGTGGCTCTTGACAATCCTGTGACTAGACCACCAAACAACACTCAGCAAGATAAAACCCACACAGCTCCGGTTTGTCAAGCAGCATGAGCTCCACACATCACCCAGCTTTCCCACAGAAACACAGACACACACATTCTCACTCTGTAGGAGAAAAATCTCCAAAGCTGCCGCACACTTTTTTCTCTCAACTTATACTGTATGTGTCTTATTTGCTACATTTCAAAATCACTCAATCTCAATGCCAAAGCAGTGGAAAAAAAAACATTTTAAGACATTTACTTTAAAGAGAAAACATGCCAGTAAAGATACACACACACACACACACACACATTCATAGCTGATGTTTGCAATGAGATTTTTGATGACAAAACCATTTGTCAGCAACGTCAAAACCAATGACCATTGAAAATACATCATGAAATGACACAAAATTGCTTCAAAGCAAAAATTGTTTTCTGTAGAGCATCGAACACACATGTACACACACACACATACACACACACATATTATTGTACTCAAGCAGCAGGATTTGAGTCCCTATTTCAGTCTCATTTTATCAGTTTTGTACAGTATGACTATAATTTTTAAGACTGACATCCTTCATTGTGTAAAAAAACATGCAATGACAAAAGCTAAATGACTCGAAATACACGAGAAAATAACACTACTGTCCCTTTCATTTGAAAAATATCAGCAAAACAGCATTGTTCCTTTACCTGTGATTTCCAATTTATCCACTGTGGACTATGAAAAGAGCTCCTGATCCAAAGAGGATTTTGGCCGCTTTAAAAGCATGTAGTCCTTTACTTGAAATGAATACGTCCATGAGTCATCAAAAATGTGACAACAGCAACAGTGCATTCACTATGAAGAGAATAATGAGCGCACACGCACACACACACACTCCAGGATGCCTACCTTTTTCATACGCCCGCTGCGAGTGCCAGTGAACGCCACTGTGTGTCCGCGGTAGTCATAGGCCGCCACAGAAGTCATGCCGTCGTCCTTGTCCACGTAAAGCGGGATGCCCTCGATGGCGGTGGTGCCCCCTAGAGGCTGGTTGAAGTCCTGGCCGCAGAAATCATCGTCTATCTGCAACGGCTGGAGCGCGGGGGATAGAAGGAGAGAAAGCCATTAACTCCACCATTAACACTTTTTAAATTCCCTTTTCTTGTTAAACTAACATTAATTCTTAAAGAAGGAGGCTTTCGATCTCTCCGACACTTGGTTGACATTTTATGGTACTGGAGAGAAGCCAAGCCGCTGCAGATTTAGTGAGGAGTGGTGTGAAATTAATGGGCGTCATTGGGAAAATTAACTTCAGTTTCATCAACTCCCCTTTTTTTGGACTTTTGAAGAGTGATACACGAGGTGAGAAAGTGATATTTGTGTTCCATTAAAGACAAAAACACAATCTCACCACACAGACGCAGATAAGGCTTCAGTAAACTGTGAGTGGCGCTTTCCCCTCCATCACAGCCTTTGATTATTTCATAGTACAGTGCATGATGTCAAACCAGGCAATTAAGCATGGCTTGAATGGATGAACAGTTGTTTGCTAATGTTTTAAATATTGACTTTTTTGTATACTGCTTTGGCAATGTAGTTTCTAATAAGGGACAAACTAATACAGTAAGTAAATCAAATGGAGTTGCAATAAACGTGGAGGGGAGGGTGAACACGTAAGCAGGACACTGGCGGAGATGACAGAGAAATGACAGGAAGTAAATTATAGGTCAGATTAGCATATCATAATCAAAGTGTCTCGCATACACACATCGCCACGGTGATGTTGATATGTCACGCCTGATTTATGAACATGCGTGTGTGTGCGTGTGAGTGTGTGTGTGTGTGTGTCAGGGTGTAATAGGCATGTCATTAAAAGCATGTGATAGCTATGTACGCATCAGGAGGTTCCTCTCACTCTGACATGTGTAACAGAGATAATCGACAGTATCTGTATTACTGTGGCGACCTCACACGCGCTCGCTGCGCCACGCATGCACACGTATCCAGAAGCACAATACGAGATACACACTTTCAGGTACACACAAATGTGAAATGTGTGCATTTTTTGTGTGAATCATACACACAAAGACATACACACATGTGAAGGCAAGAACACACTAAAGAACATAACACTTCCTGCTTAGTAAAAACTGTATGTGTGCACAGATTTCACATGCAGACAAACAACAAATAAGCAAAAAAAGTAACATTGTGTAAGATTGAAACATGCATAAAGCAACACAAACACACATACACAGGGAAGAACAAAGCACACACAAGCACATCTGAGCATCCCACACTACACAAATTAACATGCCAGCTTTCTCTTGTTCATTACAAGACGTATCGTCTCCATAGAGACTAATCAATCACCCCACCCCTCCAAAACAGCTAAGCTGTCAGGGAACGTGTGTATTTGCGCGGGTGAGTGTGTGTTGCAGGTTGAAAAAAGGTTGAGAAAATGCCTGTGGCGGATGTTGTCTGCCTTCTACCAGACTTTCAAAGGCAGCCAGAAACACAGCAAAGTTTAACTTCAATTTGCAAAGACAAAGTGAGACAAAGTGAGTGAGAGAGGGAGGGAGGGAGAGACGCATACACACAATGCTTTGGCTTTTGTATGGTTTACATAAACATGTTCTCAATTTTGGAACTGTTTTTTTGAGTAATTTGAGCGGAAGAAAGGAGGACAAAGGGGGGAAAACAAGAGCAAGTAAACAAAAGGAAGGCAAGCGAAGCGGTGCAGAGAAGATGGAGACAGATATGAAGAGGAGGAGAGGAGGGTGGACTAAAAAGTTTGAGAGAGAGACAGAGGGTATAAGGGGGGAGGACGGGCAGGAGGGGAAGGAAGAAGGAATAGAGTACAGAGAGAGAGATGGCTATGGCTCAGTGACAGTATGAAAGCTAGTTTCCCTTGTTTCCTCTGATAAAGACAGAGCAGAACCGGACCTCCCTCCATTTCTTTCACTAATTCCCTCTTTCTCTCTTTTTTTCCTTCCCTCCTGCTCCGTCCTCTTCCTGCTAATGCTCTTCTTCCGTCTTTTCTCTTCTCTCTCTCTCTCTCTCTCTCTCTCTCCACATATATCACTTCTCCCTTTCTTTTTTTTTCTTTTAAAGTTCACAGGGACTGACCGGTGGGAAATCATGTCAGTCCCAGAGTTAACTTTTTTTCTGTTTTCACATTCCTGCTCCTCTCGGAGATCTTCCTTCCTTTCAGTACACTATCAAGATGATGAACCCGGGTTTCAAGCATTCACAGGTCACATGATGGTTGAGATAAATAACTAAACGCTTTTACATAAGTCCACCAAACTGAGAAGAAATTATAGGGGAAAAAATAGACTGGGATAGACTTTTGTGGCATGATGCTCAAACAGTCCTGAAATCACTATTCTGCTCCACCAAAAACCAGGTCTGCTGTCCACTTTCTGCCCAAACCAGAAGTTTTAAGGAACATGACCAGAGTAGAAATTGCTTAATATAGTAGCTCGTAATAACATCATTCAGCCTCGATTTATTTATGCGTGAGCCTCATACTTATAAACTAATCTGCATTCCCAGTGTCTATCGAGCTCACACACACAGTGAGATCGCCATCTTCCCAGCGCTGTTGCCGGCATGCTGAGGACGCTAATGGTTTGTTATGTTTAGCCTGACTTGCATCATTACCATAGAGTCAACAGCTCAGATTGAGGCACAGTGGAGCGTTCAGTCGACGTGTTTTCACTGCAGACAAATGTGGCCTCACACAGACCTGACATCTGCTAGCTGTTGTGTGCCTTGTAGACATGTAATTCCTACAGTCTGCCTACTCCATCATTCCTCTATAGCAACGCATAGAGGTGATGCTGATTTTCAGCCGCCAATATGGAGGTGACTGAAGAACCTCATTTTTAATCATTGAATCACCCTGTATTTGTTTTAATGTCTAGGACTACAAATGGGTATAAATTATTTCAAACACCTGTCAAGATGTGAAGCATGTCCCAAAACTAAAAATCCTGACATACATGTAGTTATTCATCATCACACATGTCCAAGACAAGCTCAATATCTGGCCGTCCTACCACTTCTAACCATCTATGAACATCTGTAAGAGGGTCACATTCAGATGTCTTTTCAAACCACCGCTGAATGTTGATGCACTTTCATGACAGACTCTCTATTAGACATCCAGGCAAGAAAACTTCTGGCTGTCTCCAGATGTCCAGGACATGCTTGCAATTCAGACGTTTTCTCAAGAACACTAATGAACACCCTTCATGAAAGGCTCACTTCAAGTGCAAGTGGATTTGAGAACAAGTCATCTGATGACATCACCTTGGGCTCTACAAAATTGTGAAGGGCATTTTTAACTACTTTCTTATGTTTTATAGACCAAACTATATTCAGTTAATAGAGGAAATATTTGGCAGATTAACTGACAATGACCCTTCAGAATTAGTTTTTATACAATATCAGAGTTTCTTTGCTGCCAAATAATGGTCAAGCTCCAAATACTATAGATCCTGTAATATCTATAACGCAGCTCAATAGCGTCTTTGATTAGACCATCTCTGAGCCTAAATGCCCACTGCTTTCAAACCCCACACCTCTAGTGTGTGACACATGCTTTCTGTTAAAAATTTTGATGACATCATCATGACAACTGTTTTCACAGGCTGAATAATACTCCTCTGCACAAGTAAACTGAACTACATGTGTAAAATCGGTGGACTGTCGGCAATTTGTCCTCCATCCACACTTTGTTGAGGACACTGCAGACACCCCATCATAAATATCAAAGAGGTTGATTTGAGAGGTTTAATCAATCATAACTCAAACAGCCATGTACTGCTATGTGTGCCTGAAGAAAAGAACAGGCTATTTTCTATTCATGTAGTATCTAATCCAACATACGATTAAAACTTGCATTGGCTAAAGTTCTATGATTGATTCATTACCTGGATGGTTGTAAAAATCTCTTACTGTGTCCCTAACATGAGGTGACCTGCTGTAGTCTTTTATTAGTGCTTTTATAAGCTCCATGTCGCTTGTCCCTGTTGGCCTACTGGACCTCTGACCATACTATTATTATTACTAGCTATAGCTCACACTCTGGACACTGTATATAGCATTATTGCATACACACACACACACACACACACACCTTTGTTCTATTTCCAGGGGGTTAGACAAGGACAAAGTCCCCTGTGTTGTCCTTGCCGAAGACCTCTGCTGAACATAGGCGCAGGCCTGCCCCTGGCATCACACACACAAACACATAGACCCCTGCCAAACTCTTGCTGGGTGAATGATGGGGGTGATGAGGGAAAGAGTGGGGCAAGTGAGATGAAGGGAAAAGAGAAGAAAAAAAGAAAGGGGAGATACGGAAGAGAGACATAGGGAAAGGCTACGGGTCAACAGTGCTCTTGTCACCACTAATGAGCTTCAACCCAGAGAGAGAGAGAGAGACGGAGAGAGAGAGAGAGAGAGACAGAGAGAGAGAGAGAAGAGAGACAGAGAGAGAGAGAGAGAGAGAGAAAAGAGAGACAGAGAGAGAGAAAAGAGAGAGAGAGACAGAGAGAGACAGAGAGAGAGAGAAAAGAGAGAAAATTCAGCCCTAATAATTGTCTGTTAACCATGTAAACATAAAAGCTGCAGTGACCATACTGTGGTTTCAGAAGATGTAGCACTGGGAAGCACACGTTACCAACATTACCACAGTTACAGTGCACTGACCCATCTCCCCACCACACACACACACACACACACACACACATTTTTTTATAGATAAATGTTTGAAATATACTGAGGCATGCATTGAACATTGAGTTGATTATATTGCAAAAAAAAAAAAAAGAATTTAACAAATGTAACGAACATCAACCATTATACACAAGTCACAGGGCATTAATCTGTATTATCCCTGTTAATGACACATTCAACAGGCAAGATAAATTAGTTTATCCTAAGTAATATGACCTACAATGAAGATTTATGCCAACCCAAACCAGAGTTAAAGGTGCCCTGTAGAGTTTTCTTGTAAACAAAGTGTCTGTTTACATTCAGTGTTTCTCACCCAAACAAACTGTGTGTATCTTTGAGGTCAAACAGATGTGTTAAGTGCATTTTCTTCTTCACAAAACATTTGCAAAGCTGATTTTTTTTAAAAGTTTGAAACCTACATTGTTTACACTTATGTTAACTAGCTTGCAGTTGTCTTCTTTCCTACCTTTACGCTTGCATTGCTGCATTTTTTGCTGCATTACCGCCACCTGTGGATCAGTAAAATGCTGTGAAACCACAAATAAAATGGGAGCCCACATGTAAAGCATTGCTCCATAGTGCTAACAGAAACTCCACGGGGTACCTTTAACTCTATTGTAATATGCACATAAAACAGCCCATTAAGTTAATTTGCTATTTAGGTCAGTTCATCACTAGAAGAAAAACTGGTTTGAAAAAACGGACGACGCAAAAGTGCAAACTAGCATTCATATCATGTTAAATAGCAGTGGAGGAGAGGTCTGAGCAGGGTCTGGTATCTGTGTCAATTAGTGTAATACTCAAGAGAATACAAACAGACTTGATATCAGCAGGAGAAACTGACGTTATAGATGTTTCCTTTTTTAGGTGAAACAGAGAATGTGAACTGTGGGGTGCAGAGGAAATGAAAGTGTTCTTTGATGACAATAGGAAGGAGTTGAAAGGAAATACTATATAACTTTTATAAGAAAGGAAATGCATTAACATATTTTTTTTACACACCACAGAGTACTGTATATTTCATGAATAAGTTGCCGAAAGGATCATTTCCCACAAAACTAGTGTTCACCTTTGATGTTTAGTATATCACTATTGCTAACAGCAATGTTGGAAGCAATAATATATTTAAATCCACTCCAGACACTACACTCTGTGTTAATCATGCTTAGCCATTCCCCTCACACTGTAATACATCTGGCAAAACTGACAGTCTTAGTGCGAGTGAAATCACTGATTTTATTTTAATGAGCAAATAGCAGGGGAAATGAAAGTGTTCTTTGGTGACAATAGGAAGGAGTTGAAAGAAAATAAATTGGAACAGCTTATTTCGAAACTGCTATCTATGACCTCACATTGGTTCGTCGGACATGTATCGCTGCTCTTTTTGACCAGTGCTGCCCTATTTGGGTCTCTTAGGTTCTACTGCATTAGCCTCAGTTATATTCAGATCAGTTTCGGCTGTCATTTGAGGATTGAGTCTTTATTTTGAAAATGTTTTTATCCACAGGTCCATTTTGGACTGGTGGGGACCTAATTAATCCACTACGGAATCAAAAAGTCAGTAAAACCTTAATAAACACTGCAGTATTCATTACAATGTGTGCATGTTTGCCACTGTCTCTCTGTTTTCACTTCACTGCAGAACAGTTTATTGGGAATGAAAGCAACTACATCTGTCTAATAAACTTAAACTGTCAGCAGGATTTTTATAAATTTTTTTTTTATCTTCGTTCATTTGCAGAGATGTAAGAGAACACTGAAAAACCACATCCCAAAGAGAGAGAGGGAGAGAGAATGAGCGAGTTTGTGACAGTGATTCAGGTAAACAGAAAGGGAGAGAGTGTGTGTGAGTGTGAGAGAGAGATGTTGTCAACATGCTCTCCAGAGAGCCAAACGTCTCAAGCATGATCCAACATTGGCATAAACACATCGCTCCAATCCCGTGGAGAACAAGCGAGTGTGTACGTATGTTAAACATAGCTCGTGCCTCATTCCCACGTGAGAAAGATAATGTTTAAACGAGAGTTGCACTACTGAGACACACTGGCTGATGCAATGAACAACAAGACTTGCAGAGTGGAAAAATGCATTTAATTATGTGAGGGTTAGTGTGTGTGTGTGTCTCTTCTAATAAAAGGAGAAAGGAGATGAGATTGGACTGCCAAACTTGGGAAGAAGAAGTCAACAACACACACGGAAATGCACTCGCATCCACACACACACACACACACACACACACACACACACACACACACACACACACACACTCCTATGGCCTGCGTCCAGGTATTTGTTGTGACTTGGCGTTGGAAACGGAGAACAGCACTGGTTGGCCTTTAGTTCCCCCCAGTGAGCCAATATCTGCTCTCTAATTGGTTGTTAATGAGTGAATGTGTGTGTGTGCATGTTTGTCGGTGCATATGAAAGAGAGAGAAAGACAGTGTGTGTGTGTGTGTGTGTGTGTTTGTGGGGGGCAGTGTGTGTGTGTGTGTGTGTTTGACAGGGTAGGGGGGTGCAGCAGGGGGATCTTAAACATCTGTCTAACAGACTGGGCCACTTGAAGCTTTGACCTGCTTAAAACACACACACAAACACACATACACACAAATGTATACACACACTCTGTTGTTTAATGTGTATGTGTGTGCATTTGTGTGTCATTGCGAGAAAGTGTGTGTGTACTGGAAGAAAGTGCACAGCCTCTGCAAGACATCCACACACACACACAGTGGACTTTGTGCAGACTTTGTGCAGACATCTGGCAGTGCAGTCTGCTCTAATGGCAACAGAACTACGGGCATCTGCATCTCACACCCACACACATGTGCATGCTGTCTCTCTCTCTCACACACACACACACACACACACTTCCCACCTTCTATTACTGGAGTTTAATAACTACTGTTACTGGATAAGCACAATATGCTAAAGACAGTATTTATCACAAATTACTTTTGCGTAAATATCCCAACAGAAAGTAAAGGTAGGTTGATGATGTTAGCACTGTTATAACAGCCACAGGTGCTACGGAGCAATGTTTTTATGAGCAGGTCACCGTGTTTGTGCTTCAGTAGCATGCACACAGGAACACGAGCATGCTGGTAACGCAATAAAGATCAACAGCTCATGGCAGTAATGTGCCAGTTAAAGCAGGGAAGAGGACGACGGCTAGCATATATAAAAATGTATGTACACATTGGTGTTTCTGAATATTCAAATAATTAGCTTTGAAAAAAAATTCCATAAGAAAGGAATTGCACAATTACCCAAAGGATCAAATTCCCCAAAACTAGTGCTCAACTTTGATGTTTAGTTTATCACTATTGGTAACAGCAATGTTGGAAGCAATAATGTGTTTTCACTAGAGACAAATATTGCAACAAAATTTACCAATCTACAAAAAGAAAAAAAAGTGTTATTTTCAAAAAGCCAAATCCACTTCAGATCTGTGTTAATCATGCTTAGCCATTCCCTTCACACTGTAATACATCCGGCAAAACTGACAGTCTTAGTGCAAGTGCCATCGCTGATTTTATTTTAATGAGCAAATAGCCAATTATTCCATCATTTGGTTTTTTAATGATTTAGATGATAGGAATCTGTCTGCTCCAGACTTTTGCCTGATTCTTTTTGGAAAATGTTTTATACTTTTCTAGGAGTTCACAAGGGGCGGGAAGGCACTTCGACATTTCAGCATCTGTTGTTTTGGCTTGGGTGAAATGAGGAGTATTAAATTGGAGATGGAGGGTGAGCCTGGCAGCAAGGAGATCTGCTCTGGTGGAACGAAAAGCTGCAGGCAAGAGAGGGTGAGAGAGAGCGAGATAGACTTCAGCCCCATAGGTCAGAGTCAAAGGAATAGCTGAGATGCCAAGAGATCAACATTTATTTTGCAGCTAGATTTATTCCACACAGTTTCCTTTGCTTTATTGATGTAGTCATTCTCTACCCATACTTGTATCTTGTTTTCTATCATTCTCTGATTCCTTTACTTTACTTTTCTCATTCTCTTTTTCTCCGCCCCCCCCCCATGATTGAAAACAGATGTGCCAATGTGTGGAGCCAAAACATAATTCAGGCAAAAAACAACACAAAACTTGACTGACCTACAACCCTAAAGTGTGAACATGTGTGCATGTAAAAATATCTAGAAGTCACAATTCCAGTGGATGATTTTGTGCCTCTCTTTGTGTTTGACATTCAAAAGTATTGTGTGCGCACATGTCTATCTTTATTTCTTCAAAAAGCCTATTTCCCCAACTGTTTCCAACTTTCTTTGCATTTCCTTATCTTTCTTTCCTTCCCTCACCTGCCTTCCCCCAAATATCTGCATCTGCACAATATAATCAAGTAAAAAAGAAAAAAAAATAATAAGAGATCAAACATGAAATTATCTTTCCAGACCTGGCAATAATCACTTGATTTCTCATTTGTCTAACTTTTCTCTCCAAAGCTGTCCCTTTTTCCTCTTTTAATCCTTCAACGTGGGGATCCATGCATGCAGGAAGCCTCACCGGCTCTAATATTTGTCACACTCAATATACTTTAAAACACCCTGAAACACTCTTTGGGGATAATCGGTTTAATTGCAGACTTTAAATGGAGGAGGGTGAATCAAGAATGCAAGCCTATTGCTTTAAGTGCCACACTGGGGAATTCAAAAACAAGGTGGAGCACATTTTCACTCCGTTTATCCCTGCCAGTCTCTACGTTTGTCAAGACTGAATCCCACTTGGAAACTTTTCTAGGTCATAATTTCATGAAGGTGTGCAGAAAAACAAAACGTACAAAGTAATGGAATCCCACAGAGACGGAGACAGATCTGTGGGAAGAGAGGGCTTGGCTCCAACACTCAAATGTCAGTTGGCCATATAGGTTAACGGGCCACAGTGGGACAACAGTTCGCTTCACCCCAGATAGCTTCGGCCATCAACTGAGCTAATTCCACATGGTGAGCTCTAGTCTGGCGTGTCGTTTTTCTGGCACAGTGGACAGCAGTGAGGCACAATGTGAGCTTTCTGCCTGCTGTAAATGTGTATATTTGTCTTTCTGTTTGTAGTGTAGCTTATCTAAAGGGAGGATTCCATACACAGTATTCAAAATCTTCGGATTTGTCAATTTATGCTTGTGGGTACTTATCTGCCGAAAAGTCAATTTTATAGACTTGCTGTAGGAGAAGTTACAATTGAGAAAAATAATTCATAGAACAAAGTGAAATCATGCAACAACGTTTTAAAGATAAGGAATATCCAGAAGCATGTCTTTTCAAAATGGACGGGAGAGTCTATTCAACAACAGGAGAAATGCATCAGACCACATGTATAAAATTCATTCCAACATACAAGAAATTCACTCCATAAACATTAGCACATCCTTTGTTCTGATGCTGCTTTGAACAGCGTCCTCAAACATCCACCACTGTTTATTTGCAAAAGAGGCACAGAAGGAGCGTCTAGTAAAAGCAGATGTAGATGGAATCACTCCTTTACTAAAGCACGTTTTCCATGTCGATCCTGCACGTCGTGCAAAAACCCATAGTGTGCACTGATTTCTTGAAATGAAAATGAACATCGGAGTTGCATTAGTACAGGGATAAACCCTCACCAGGCAGTGACCAAGACATTTCATGGATTTTGGACATAAAATCAAATATTTAAAGTGCATTTGTGTTGAAAAAAACAGAAATGAGTCACAGGTTGAAAAATCTCAATTGAAAAGGCAATGCTTCTGGATACATTGCCTTAAAACTTTACACACTCGTGGCCTGAATTAAGAATACAATCCGGTGGTCTTTCTGTAATTTTTGCCTTTGGATTCGCCTGTTGTCTACAGTGTACACTTAGATCCTAAAGAATCTCTTATACAAGGATATTGTAAATGTAGATATTGTCCACGTCCTTCCCTTCTTTACATACTGATGACACTGGTCTACCTGTTTGACTGTGTGGTGTCCATTATGATTAGAGTGCATATTAACATTTGATATGTGAAAGAATTTCATGGATAAGTAAGTGTAGTGATTTCTTGTAGTGTGACCCTCCTCTGTCATCACTGTTCATGGATATTATACATAGCGACAGTCAGTAGTTAAATGAAAAATTTAAATAAATGACAGTTTTGCCAGCTGGTACATCTCAGCTGCATTCAAGACATGTGATTCCAAACTCATATGTGTTATTCACACTATAATTTCAGATTCTTTTATTTATGTCTCACCTGACTTTACATCTTTTTAGCCGCGATCTGGTATATGAAAGGTCAGAGGGCAGAATCAAACTGATATGTGGTATTCCTCGATGGATGGATAGATTGATATATAGATACTGTGACACTTGTGGTTGGGGACACAAATCTGCTGCTTTTGGCCTACATTTTTTACCAAATGTTTGCCAAAATGCTCTTTCTATGTAACACAAGCCAGATGATGCTCTTAAAATCATTCTGTCCATCTGAGCACTGCAGACTATAATCTGTGTAATCTGAACTAAAGCCTTCCCTGACAGCCGTAATCCAATTATTACCACTACAGAGATTCACCCACATATAGCAGCCTGTAAAATACTGTCCTGCTATATGGTGAAAGTGGTGAGCACAGACTGACACGGACTGTGTTGAGTTCATACACACAGGTGCAGAGCTACAGCTATACACATTCACATATGACAGTACATACACACACACTCAAGTGTTTTAAACAAGGGTTTAGTCCATATATATACTTTGCTTTTAATCCTTTGTTTTCAAAATTATCCATTTACTGTCTGTCTCTTCTGTGTCTGTGCATGCATAGGTGTGTGTGTCTGTGTGTGTGTATGGGGGGTGAAAAGGGTCACAGAGGACAAGACGCACATACATATGCTTCTGTGATTATTTACTAAATGTCCCACATGTGTGTACGTATGTGCGTCTGTATGTGACTAGTACAACTGCATGCAGATGCACATGCATGCGCACGTGTGACACCTGACACACAGGCATGCGTGTGTACGCATCTGTGTGTGCATCCTGTGCCCATAGATGGCCCGTCTACTACTTTACCAGTAAGCTACTGTGACCTGATGGTGATGGCAGCCAAATTTTGCATCCTATAAACAGAGAGGAGCACCTGAATGGATTTTTTTGTCACACACACGTGCATGGCTGAGTTTTACTAATCACACACAGACACACGTGGGACTTTTAGTAAATAATCATGAGTGTATATACGTGCATCTTGTCCTCAGTGACTCTTTCCACCCCCCATAGTGTGTGTGTGTGTGTGTGTGTGTGTGCGCTTGCGTGCGTGCCACATCTCCAGATCCACACTCAAAAATATGAAACCAAGAGATGTCTTTAAGCTTTATCTCATCTCACAGAGCCTGCTGAGCAGCTAGCAGGGAAACCCAAACACAGCTGGGATAGACGCTATAGACACACACACACACACACACACACACACACACACACACACACACATATGTGCACCCCTGCATTCATACGTACACACATATGAATAATGAAAAAAACAAATATACATTAATGAACCAACATGTTTGTACAAACACAGATACATACATTCATGTCTGTCAAAAACCCACAAACACACACACATATACAAACACAGCATAAATGCCCATCAATAAATAATTACACTCTTCATTAGATGCTGCAGGTCAGCAGTTTGTGAGTGTGCTGCAGAGATCTGGGTTCTGGGCGGCCAGCACAGGTTTGTATAAAGAGAGGAAGTTGTTGGCTTCTTGACCCAGTTAACCAGCTGCAGGAGAAATGAATGAATTAGACTTTCTAAAGGCACCTTTAGACTGTGCAACAATAATGATCATGTCGCACTGTATGAGACGGCTCTAATAAAATGTTGGTCAGACTCTGTGTCAGACTGTATGATATCAACTTGAGTATATGAAAGCAGAGCAGACGTCTGCATCAGCTTGTCTGAGATTGGTTGGTTTGCAGCAGCAGTCACATTGTAAAAAATTTGGTCCTAAATTTCTGACACTATGAGAGTTTTTGGTCGCCAAAACTCCAAATCTATCGTTGGTAAACGTGTCTCGCAGTGCAATCTAGAACCACCGTGTCGGATTGAAGACAGACGATTTCTTTCACAATGATCAACTTCCGTCTCAGACCCTAAACCTGAATCACAGTGTAAAGTGGCCTTTACTAGATGGAGAGATAGAGTCCCAGCAACCCTCAGTGCTTACTGAAGGCATTTTTGTCATGTTTAATCTCCTCTCATACCGCCAGTCTTGAGATTATTTTGGGTTCTTTCACTAACTCCAAACAGAATGTTTGGTGAACTTTGTCTAATCTAATCTAATATCTTGTTATTAAACAGCTTTTGCCCAACTACTGTGAAATGAAATCCGTGCAAGCAGAGTTGGACTTGAAGCTTGAAGTTCAGTAAATTAATGCACCACTTAACTACGTCAAATTCCAGCCTTTCTACTTGACAGATAAGAGGTGTTCATTTCAAAATGTGACATTCTCACACTGAGGTTCTTAAACTGCAGTATCACTGCTGATATTTCTGCTCTGTGTCAACTCAAAAATCTCTCAGACTACTGGTGAGTTTCCCGAGGAAAAAAGGTCACTTCAGGTCCAACTCATGCAGCTTTAAGGCTAAGCAGGCTCCAAATACTCCAAATCCACAACAAGCTGACACTCTCATGAGCCTATAGCAGCCATTAATCCATTTTGTCATGTGCTGGACTTAACAATGAACACCACTGTGCAGTAAATTTAGTTCACAGGCACCATTCATACTGTAGCTGGATCTGAGAAATTCCCCTATTGAGAATTTACTATAAATTAGGACGATTTCACTGCATGGTGGGCATCACGTGACTCAGCCTGAGGCGGAAAATATCACAAGACAAAATCATATGGGGAAGTGTTACAGCTCAAGTCATTAAAATGCCAGGAGGTATGTAACATTTTGCTGTGTCATGCATCAAAATGTCTCAAGAGGCAGGAGAGAAAACTGCACCTCATCAAAAAGTGTTTCCCCCAATGGGCTGTATTCTAGACAGCAATTCACCCCGGCGCTGCATGTATTTATCACTGCGCCGCCAAAAAAATCCATCTTTACAAGTCACTCAGTCTTCCACTGACTCATAAAAATGAGAGTTCCTTAAAAGAAGGGAGAAACTCTACCTGTGGCCAGAGATAACACCATCTGTTTCCAGAAGTGTTTCACATGTTCCTCTATGAACAATGTCAATATGACACATTTTGGCTCCCAGGTTGAATGACTTAGGTTTTCCGGGCTCTATTTATGTAGAGTTACATATTGTGAATGCCTCAAAAGGAGCTTATTCTGGGGGTCCTTTATATACATTAAATTCCTGCATCCATATACCCTCCAAGAACATCAGCAATTATATTCAAATTGTTGAGTTTAATTGGTTACAATTATACTCAAAGATTCTGGATCTGAACCACTCATGTGATCATCATTCTGGGTTTCACTTGGTTCACTCTCACCACTCTCATTAATCCTGTTTGCAGAAGCAGCAGGCAGCTGTTTTCTCACTGTACACTATACACATTTAGCCACTAAACAACAAGATATTTCCCTCAGGAATTGGTAGAACCCAAAACAGAGATAGAGAGAATATAGGACTTGCTTTCAGCAGAAACATGCCTAACCCTGTTGCTTCATGTCTGCAAGATGCAAGTTAGTACATAGAAACTCTCTGCTAACACTTTCACGCCGTGAAAAGTCATGCTGCACTGCTAACACTAAACTGCTGAATGTATTATCAGGTTTCTAAGAAGTTAACTTAACTTACCAGAATTTTAAGATCTGTGATTAATCTTTTCTGAACTTAAGTGCTCCTTGGAAGCCGTAGCATGCTTCTTTTCTTACATTTTTATGTACACACTTGTACCCTTGACATTTTTTCCAAGAGCCTTCCTCACATATTTGCTCATCCTTTGTGCTGATGATTCAACCAGGGCAGCTTTATGCTCATCCAGGCCTATTGGAAGTGCTCCAAAAGCAAGTCATAAAGTATTGTCCTTCCTGAAAAGACTTTTACTTCCGGTAGCCTAAATGCCTGAAATAGCTTCTCCCGCTTTTCCCACTCTATAAAACATCCATAATTCTACAAAAAAACATATGTGCCTCCAGAACCATTGTAAGTCATTGAAAACCAGATATGGTGTTGACATGCATCACCTCATGAACATAACTTTGCTCCAATGAATATCAAGAGAATATTAGCATGCATGATGTAAATACAGCCACTGGAGCCTTGATATTTCCCACCCAGCAGGCCCAAAGCGTGATGCAATGTGGGTGATCCATCCACTGAGGTTCAAGCTAACGGTAATGAGACTGAGGATACAATAGAGAGATAGAGAGAGAATGAAGCAGTGAACAGACACACACACACACACACACACACACACACACACACACACGTGACCAAGCGCCTGGAAGACAGAATACAGAATGCCACAGAAATAGACTATAATCCTGGCCAGCAGTGATCAACACTGATAAATATGAATAAACACTATTATGCTCTGAGAAAAATAGAGACAGAGTGAGCGAGAGAGAGAGAAATAGAAGAGGGAGAGAGAGGGGGACAGAGAGAGAGAGAGAGAGAGAGAGAGGGCAATAGCAATAGCAGAGTCTTCTTGCTCTGTTATTACAGGCAGTTTTCCCTCTCACGTCCACCTTGTGTTTTTGCAGACAATGTGGACTCACGTGCACATGCGCGCACGCACTTCTTATTATCAGCCTATTTCCCTCTGTGTGTTTTCACCATTGTTTTGTTCCTCTTCTTTTAAGGCCAGGATAAGAGGTGGGCACACACACACACAAATGAGCACTCAGAGAAGTATACATAGCGGGAGAGATGCAGCAAAGGGGAGATAAAGTGAGTCCTAAACGCACACACGTATACACACAGAGGATAGTATCTCTCTCTCTGTGTCTGAATCAGTCTCATTAGTCATGCTGAGGCTGTAGCGTTGCTGGGTCGGCCTGCTTACAGAGCTGTAGAGCTGGACGGCAGCCCACAGCCGGCGAAGGTCACCCACCACTCGGTTTAATTCCCACAAGACCAACTGCTGGCCTCTTCCCGATAATGAGGGAACATAAAGATGCACGGGGAGAGACCTGCGGTTTGAACCACACCCATCATGGCGTGGATTTAGGGGGGAGGGGGTTGCCCACCCAAGAAAATGTACTTGCGACAACTCACAGACACGTGCTGCCCGAGTAATCTGACCATAAGATCTATGTCAGAGTTTTGGAAAGAGAAAAGAAAAATCACATAATCATGCTCCAAAGTGAAGTTGACACAAATATTTACGACATATGAATGCAGCAGTAGGTACAGCACCTGCATATGTTGTTTTCAAGCCGGCTTAGTGAGTGCAGTCTCTTGAATCTATCATAACAAGGAAAGACTGGTGTATTATGTTAATTAATAATGCTGTTTTCTCCTTGTCATATTATGTTAATCCTTACTGGGTTTGAGTGTTTGGAGCTTAGCTTGACATCATGCATCATGTGTCAAATCTGCACACTAATGAGGAACAGATCTTTCATTGCTGCAGAAGTGATTGTAACCTGTGACTTTAAGACACCGCAAGTGAACACCAACATGCTTAAAAATGAGGTGAAAGCACCATCAAAAATGTATCAACTTGGCACAGTGCACATAAAAAATATTCACCCAACTTGGAAGTTTACTTAATGTGGCTGTTTTGACTATGATCAACAGAAGCAGTCTTTAATATCACACTGAAAAAAGATCGCTACAAAGTGATATTTCTATAAAAATATGCTCATTTGGGTGTGCAAAGTCTTTTTGTACTTGGACTGGACTTTCCCATAGTGAGATGAAAACTTACTGTCTTTGGTTGAGCACACCTTCATGAATCACTGAAGACAGTTTTAGAGGGGATCAGATTTATATTTGGACACATTAACAGCACAGAGTATCAACTAAACCTGTCCAACAAGGGAAGTTTTGCTACTGAACTTTCCTTATAGCAGCTCAGAGTATGAGGAATAGGAGGGGAGATGTTTGCTGTCAATTTTTAATTACTTAATTGGACGACATGCAAAAATATGCACTTCGGCAGTGAAGAAGGAAATCTAAATTAGTTTCTTAAATTGGCTGTAAATCCAGATAAATTTACCTGGATTAACCCGGCTGTTCTTGCTTGGTTTTCAGTTTATTTACAAGCTATGAGTTCCACCAAAACCCCGTCATTTAGCCTATATTTCTTTACATTTAAGCAAATATGCACCATGAAAGGTCTTGTACTATAACTATGGATGTACATACAAAATCACCTGGATACTGAAGAAAATGATCTAAAAGTCTCTTTTTTATGACTTCTAAACAGATTTATTGACACTTCTGAGATACACTAAAACTACCCTTTGACTGAGTTATAGTTAAGCAGGTGCATGATTTTTGAAGCAAACTGTGTCAGTCAGGTTTTAAGAGCCACTTTCATGCTGGATGTTAAGCAACACACATACTGTACATAGATAACACTGCTTTCAGTCAAACCTTCATCCATCTGTCTGACCATCTCTCTTCTTGCACTTCTCATTTCTCCACTTGAGTTACAGTCTAAGCACACAGTATATTTGGGAACTGTAAACAGGAGAGCCACACATAGCATGAATGACATTGTAGAGACCCTCAACAACTGACATGTCATACAAATGACTTTCTCTCCTATATATGAATTATAATACCTGAGACATAACAGGAAAACTGGAATTGGAATTGAACTGATTTCAAATCATGAAGTCCCATCCACTGCCACAGGACTGTGGGAGTGGTATTAAAGTTTGTAATTAAGGTAAAACAATTTGCCATTTTTTACAAGACTAAAAACTTTATATAGAGCTTCATATGGGGCAGTTTTTAGAAAATGTTCTTCTCAAGTGTTGCTCATCATGACGGTGTTTGATAGCTTCCAGGTAGAGAGGAGTGTCTGAGTGTTGACTGACTGACCCGACCTTGTCTCTTGAAATGAGCCCGTATGAAAGTTTCCACCTGACACTAGCGCAGAGGCAACGAGCTGTCACCGCTCTCGTCAGGAAACACTGAACACGCCTGTACGAGGAGATGATAAATTCATCACAGTGGCGTCCCCGAGCGAGCGCTGCTGACACAACCTTGATCGATCGCAGGCAGAACGACAGATGGCCATAAAGGACAATCATGTAACTGTACGCTCATTAGCATAATTGCATGCATATACAGTACACTTCAGACTACAAGGCCACATGGCGCTCGCACAGCACCAGCGGGCCTGTGACAAAGATGTAATGCTGTTATTGTCTTGCATGAGCCGTGACACTTTTGAAAAGAAAATTAAATTAGTAAATATAGCAAGAACATGCTTAATGAGCTTCAGTTATTTAAAATCAGTCTTCTCATTGTCCAGCTGAAAATAGACAGTAACTTTCTTATGTTCAGCAAGAAAACACATTGTGTGGTGGAATATGAGTGGGAGGGCCTGGACCAAAGGTTGTTGAAACATATGGGTGCCAATACCACCAAAAAACTCCATCCATCTCCATCCATTAATAGAACAGCCACAGGTTTGATCTCTACAGCTGCCATATGGCACAAAAATTAACCTGCTACCTCATTCTAACTCCCCAAGCTTTTTCTTTTTAGAAGTAGGCTGGTGGTGTCTAATATATTGCATGAAATAAGCAAATGGACAAATGGGCAGAGAGCAGTCCATTATCTACCATTATTAAACTAATGAATAGCAAAACTAGTAAAATTGAATAAATCTGAGAAGACTGACTCAGAGGCACAAATGAAACAAAAAAGTTAATGTTTTTACTGCATGTTGGTACTCTTGATCTTATTGCTAATCTATCAAAAATACTGTCCATTACTCCTCCATCCCCCCTACATCTCCCTCTCTCTCTCTCTCTCTTCCTGTCTCTTCAGGCATTTGACATTATTTTAAGCATTTCTCTGTCCTTCCTTTACATTTTTCACATTTTCTTGTTTCTTTCCTTCTTTCCCTTGTCCTTTCTTTCTGCCCTATCTCAACAATAATTCTGCAATCCTTCTCTACTTCCCTCCCTCCCAACTTCCTTTCATTCCCTGTCACTCTGCTGCCCTCTTTCATTGCATCGTCTGTTCCCTCCACATTGTATTTTCAGATCACATCCAGGCGCTGGCTTTACACACTAAGTCACTCTATAGCTCATCACTCAGTGGAAAGTCAAGGAGAGGGCAAAGAGAGATGGTGAAAGAGCAAGGGACTGAGAGAGAGAGAGGGACGAGAGGGAAGAGGCTAAAGCGGACGAAGAGCAACAAGACTGTAAAAATGAGGGAGGTTAAAGGTTAAAATGCTAAAGATGGAGAAGAGGTCAGAAGATGAATTTGGAGGTTGGAAATAGAGAGAAGTAGAGCAAAAAAACTAAGATAAAAGAAGCAGAGGGAGAATGGGGTTAGCGAAATGAAAGAACTCTTTATGCAAATGCTGGAGATAGAGTGAAAGACATGGATAAAGAAAGAGAGGATGCAATAGCAGAGACAGAAAGAGGAGATGGAGACAGAGAGGTGGAGAGAAGTCCAGAGATTTATGGCAGGTTGTTATGGAGCACCGACTGAATAACAGAAGGTGAGACCAGGTGAATTATTCATGAGGATACAGAGCTGTGTGTGTGTGTGTGTGTGTGTGTGTGTGTGAGTGTGTGCGTGAGTGTGTGTGACATGTGGGTGATGAGAGCAGGTGAAACACACATACTCCCACTTATGTCTTTCAGGCACCCGTAGGGCAGCTCATCTATTAGGAAAAGGAAAGACAAGCCATCCCCAATTTGTGGACAGTCTGAATTATTCCTACTTGATAGACAGGAGCTCAGAGAGACAGCTGTCCTCCCTGTCCTCCCTGTCCTGCAGTACTTGACAATCAGAAGTAAATCTGTTTAGTTTATTCACTTTGTTAATCAATCCTGGCTAAAAACATTGAAAAGGGGGCAAAAAAGTTAGCGAATGAAGGATTTCTAAGCCTTGAGAAAACATTGGCTACTATATTGCAGGTACACTACAGAAATTAACCCTTCAGTTATATACTTTGCAGTCATGCATGTTTTCATCACACCCTGAAAATAAATATAGCCTCTCTCTTAAGGAGATCATGGTAAATGTACTGCATTTACTGCCCACATACTCTCATAGTGCTATAATGCTGGATTGGAAAGCCACTGAAACAGCATTTATAACATGCAGCACTAAATGTGCAATCACACCTACAGTTTGTTTGCTTTGGTCCAAACCAGAATGGAAAATATTACTTTGTTGCATTTTGAAGTTTGTTGGGATTCATACTTTCCACTCACAGGTTAACTAGGGGAACTCAAATGGATGCACAAACAGCTTTGAAGTGCACAAAAAGTTTTGGTGACCTGCCATCCTACCAGGGCAGAGATACTGGCTTTGTGTGGGGTGGTGGATAGAGTATGGGGGCGAAATGTACTCAAGTTCTGGAAATTTCAGCTAAACATTAGGCCAGTGTTGGTCTTTGCTCCAAATCCTGCCTTTTCAGGGGGTTTCCAAGAGTTTGGCATCTGTTCTGTCTTCACCACTAAGAAATTGCTCAGCAGTTCTCAGCAGATATTTGCATTTACAGGCATCACAGGGTAATTACTTGGAGCCACCTGACAGCAAATATCTCACCTAGACAAACAAACTGAATTAATTGAGAATATGTTTCAGAGCTGGACATAACCTTTACAGAAATGCTTGGTTTGAACACACCCTAAAACCATGACCACTAAAATGCTTTTGGCAAGGTTCAAACTATTCAGCTGAAGTAGAAACTAATGCAGAAACACAAACCCAAATAGATTTATTATTCCAGGAACTAGAAACTGTTCAAAAAACTGGCCTTTTGTGTGTTTTCAACTGTAAATGAACCATGTGCAAAACCATGAGTTTGTAGAACGATCAGGATTATTTTATCATTTTAATTGGCTACTATTGATAACAGAATCATAATCACAAAACAAAAAGGGTCACAAACACTCACCGAGTTGATGCAGGCCAGCTCCTTGTTGAGCAGCCATGGCAGAGAGAGTTTCCCCTCTCCTCTGTAGCACGACTGAATCCTCTCTTTAATCTTCTCCTTTATCCGTCTCATTGTGAACAGACACAAAGCCGACTCCTTGGGCGGCTTGGCTCTGTTCTTCTGTCCCTGGGCAAATACAGTAAACAGAACCTCCTCATGCTCTTGAATACCAAGCGAACGCGCCAAACGGGTCCCTGGTCGGGCCAAATAAGCATCCTGAACCAAGCGATACTCCACTCCGTCCTTGGTGCAGCCGATGGGGAACTCAACATAGGAGTAGAACTTGGGATCGTCAACACATAGGCGGACGATTTTGGAGGTGAAGAACTGTTCGCTGCTTGCATCTGGCGAGGTAAGCTGGGTGTCGAGCTGTAAGGTGAGGTAATACACAAACTGCTCACTGTTGAAGCCGTAGATATAGTAGATGTCAAATGCTGGGAACTTGGACAGTGTGTCTGAGGGAATCTTGAGCTGCGAGGAGACAAACTCATCTTGGTAGACGAAACTGAACATGTCTGCGTTCTCCTCGTTGGACATTAACTTGCGGCTCGACAGAGTCGGGAAGTACTCCGATTTCCCATCGATAGGGGTGCCGACAAAAAGTTTCCCGCCGCCACCAAAAAGATCCGGGGAGATCACGACACCCGACATGGTGCCTGCTTCAGCGACACTGGATAGATAATGCTCTTTACGATGGTGGGGCTCGCCGAGCTTAAACAAATCATCCAGACGCAGGAACTGGCATATTCCCTGGGAAGTACTCCCACAGGCAATTAAGCGGTTGTGGGAAGCATCAAGTAGCAAGAGTTTATTGACATTGGAGGTCTGCACCAGCTCGTGGGGGCAAGACTGGACACCGGGCGGAGGGTAACAGCGAGGGTTGTCTGTGACAGGGCCAGTAACATGGCTTCGTAGCTTGGTGAGGTTGCTGGACAGCTTGTAGATCCAGTTGACAGCGCCCAGGTAGACCTCGCCAGTTTTGTTGTGGACCACCAAATGTGTGAGACCTCCTTCCGGTGGGGAGAAGGAGAGGAGGGAGGAGGAAGAGGAAGGAGAGGTGGAGGTGGAGGGAAAGGAAAGGGAGAGGAGCAGAAGGAGGAGGACTGGGAGGATGAGAACAGGTGGGTTGAGGTGGGACGACATGGCGGTGAGGGGAAGGGAGGTGCAAGCGTGTGGGTGTCGGCGTGTATTTTTGAGTGTGTAATCCTCTGAAGGGTCAGTCAGAGCCTTATAGGACTGTAAGGTATGACGATACAAAAGAAGAGTTTCCAAGTAATCGACTTCCTCTTCCTTCTTTTCCTCTTTTCTCCGCTGTTGTTTTTATAACCTCATCCCCTGTTCTTCAGCCTCGTCTGCCACCAGCCCTGGGAAATAGAAACAAAGAAAAATCTTAGCAAACACAGATGTCAATATATTCAGGGCATCATGCGCTGCACTTCCAGCCATCTGACAAAAAGGATTAATTTGTTTGTATCAAAATGACAAAGACACTAAATATTCGCCCACAGCCTCAGACTCAGAGGCCTCGATGCTGGAGTCCAAAAAAACAAATGAGGGCACTATCGGCTTTGTTTTATTGACTTCTCGACTCTTGGCTTGCACCACTCTATGGAGTGCATCTTTTAAAAGAAGACAGGGCCAAACATTGCTCCTCTGTGTATCGATTGTCTGGAGGTATTAAAGGATCCAGCAGACAAAGTGCACATACACGCACAAAATACATACTCATCTCAAATATGCACAAAAATGCAACCTGTGACACAAGAGTGTATGAAAGTAGGTAAACGTACATATAGATGTACTTATAAACAGTATACGCATTCAATACACATATAAAAAGGAGACCTACACACACAACACACATACAAAAACACACAGGGTGAACCACTGATGTGCAGCATTGTGATAGCAGGTAAACATCCATAAATTACAAGCAGGGCTGCAGGGAGAATCCGAGAGTATATTTACTACAGAGCAACAGAGCAGAGAAATACAGGCACCCAGCTTCTAAAAAGAAAAGGGGAGAGAGAGGGAGAGAACTGGTCCAACACGATAAAACGGGAGAGACAGTGAGAGGGAGAGAGAAGTGAAAGCTATTTGGCTCTGTACCAGTTCAATATAAAGGCGGTGGAGATAGCGAGAAAGATTGCTATAAGTGAAAACTGGAAAAAAAAACTGTGAAGAAAAAAGAAAGGGAGATAAACCATCCATCTATTTTTCACTCCATCCATCCATCCATTTTCTATATCTGCTTGTCCGGTTCAGGGTCGCTGGAGGCTGGAGCTTATCCCAGAATGCACTGGGGGGCAGGTAAAGTCTGGAGCTTTTTAGCGCAATAGTAACATGGCTGCTCCACATGCTCAATCACCACCATCACCACTATTGCCATTATTATCATTGTGTGATGAACCTGATGAATGTTTGCAACCTCTATAGTCAAAAGTAGAGTTGGATCCCCTCTTACTGAAACCCAGAATTCACACTATTTGTTGAAGTCAGGAAACTGACCTCTAACCAGAGGAGACTGATCACTGTGTAAAACTCTTCATCACCCCCAACCACGTCTCTAGCTGGCAAGCCCCAACGAATGAAATTACCCAAGCAACTGTCTCCATCTCCATTCATTTTCTCTGAGAGCAAGCAATGTGCACTTCAGTGTACCCTGAGAGGGGATGGGACAGAAGATGAATTTCATTTAACTTTACACTAATGCGCGTGGAGCGAATCCATTTGACTAAACACGGTGATCTTGATTGCAAAGTGCTGGGAACACAAGATTGCCTGGGAAATGCAAAAGCCGAGAACCAGCAAAAGGTTTTCTTTAATCAGTTTGAGGATTAATGTCATGGTTATGAAAAAGCCATTTTGTTTTGACAAAATGTATCCACTGGTTGACAACCACTTTAGGGTTGTTTCTTCTTCTCTGTGTAGCTCCATCACTTTGGTGTGGCTCAACTAAGGATGTATTAGTAGAGCTGGATACAATGGAGCAGTCAGACTTGCTGCTGATTTGTCCCAGTGGTCAACTGGGGTACTGCAACAAATCCCTGGTTGTCCAGACAGCATTGGCCCCATACTTCAAAATTACAAACAACGTATCTGTAAAACTCTTCTCTTCTCTAGCTAGCTTTTTTTTTTTTTTTTTTTTTTTTTAAATCAGATTTTATTTAGATTTCTCAATATATACAATACACACTTCCCACACCAACAAAACAAAGACCCACAAAGCAAAATGAGAGGAAGACAAAACAAAATAAAAAAACACATTTACCACACACATTAAACAAACAAGCTCAACCTCAGTATCTTCATATCTGATCAACTTAAATGAAAAATGCTAAATATAAATAAACATACATCATATACAACTCGAATACCATTCCTCTCTCTCTCAAGTACCCCCATCTTTTATCCTTCACCCACTGAAACTTCAACAACACGATCCTCTAGATTCTGACCACTCAATTGTTATGTGTTAGGTGGCATTATTGTCCACCTGTCCTACATTCTAACAAAAAACACAATAAAAAAAAACACACCAAAAACACCAAAAAACCTCAAACCAGGTTAAAGAAAAAGGGCCACTTTTTTATGTACTCAGTGCTTGTAATACTTCTCCCTATATGATTTCAAATTAAGTGAATTTGTTCTTTTCAGTGGCTATCGTCTTTTCTATGTTCAAATAACACATTTTTTTCCAGTGTAGTAGTGTAGGAGGGTATGTGGATTTCCAGTGTTTCAGTATCAGTTTCTTTAATACAGTTGATGAAAAAAGAATAATCCAACTCTGCAGATACCTGACGTTATCCTGTAACATATCTTGAAATATATAAATTGATGGATTAAAATTAAATTTAACCCCCAATGTTCTATATAAAGCCAAATCTTGTCAAATTTTGTCCCAAAAAGCTGGATCAATGAATCTGTCAATCCATATTTTAAAACAGTTCCCTGATATATTTCTATCATATTTATTAACTTTAAACTTTAATAATACTCTTCATTTTTCTCCATGTTGCTGCTCAGTTTCTTTCAGAATTTATGTTTTTATCATTTGATTGGGCACCATCTTGAGATAGGGGTATCCAGTTGCCACAATACATCCATGGCGTCAACCAACCGACAAGACATTTAACTTACTGATGTCATCTTCCAGGATATGTGAAGTCTGTCAAATAAACTATGACTGGCACAAAAACAAAACTGTGGTTCAAAAAGCTGCTATCATTTGGAACGATTTTAAACCAACCACACATTCAATCCAGCCTTCCCTTCATTGGTTTCTAGCCTAAATACAGAGCACAATGCAAAGGCTTGTTTCATAATTGAGTTTGGACAGAAAACTATTCTCATCTCTTATTTCTTTTGCTGTTTCCCATTCCTCCCTTCATTACATTCCTCTCTCTCTCTCTCTTTCCCTCAAACACTTCTTGTCAATAGTGTCTTTCATCTCCAGCCCAGAGTTGATTACAGTGGCCCAGATGACGATGCTGTTGCCTGTCCCATCAGGACAATATAGCCACTGTTAGCGTCTTGGACACACACCCGTGCAAAATGTGAACATACAACACACACGTACAGTATGTGGTCAAAAGCATTTTTACGCACTCTCACAGATCTTGCTGACTTCACCACGCCTCAACACACAACAGCTCATTCACAGACATAACTGACATAAATCGGAGCTGCCCACACACACTCCTGCACCGCCCGTGCACATTAGAACAACACAAGCACCCACGCGTCCGTGCACATACACACCACTGGTATTAAATACTTAGACCAATAAAATGAGATGCGAATGACTGATTTTACTAGATTGATTTTAGGATTTTCTTGAAGCAGAAGAAGCAGAAATAAAATGTCCACTTGCTACACTGCTACATGTGAAGCTGGCTATTTTTGCGGCATTTTCATCTCACCTTCTCTGATGTATTTTATAAATTCTATAAATAAGTGAAAACCAAGCAGCACACGAGGACTCAGAGACCATATAGCTGTAGTAGCCAGTGGAGCTGAGAGCTGATGGTGTCAGGAGCTGTTTGAATAAACTGGGACAAAGATGAGAAGAATGAAGGAGACGTCTGCAAACTGAAAAACACGTTTCTGATTTAAAAGTCTTTCTTTAATGACTGATTTAGATCAAAAGGAGAAAATGGTCAAGTTTATAGATGTAGAAATGGGTTAGAAAAGAGACTGTGGACACAAAGATGGAAGAAAGAAAGGCTGAAAAACAGGACAGAATATTCTAACATGGTTCAAACTTTGCTCTTCCTGCTGTGACACACAGATTCCTAATCAAACCATTTATCTTGTAATTGTGTGGTTATTAAATTGTGTATGTTCTTTAAAAAAAAACTTGCAATATATTTACATTTCACAGTTTTCAATATGTATTCATTTCATATATGTATGAGAATTAGTGCATTACTCCAGTCACATTATGTGACACTTATAAATGATGCATTTGATTACAATCATCATTTGATCATTTGATACATCATATCATCAATTTTCCCCCACACAGATCAGCATCTTATCTGATCCAGAAAACCTTGAATTAGTCATGCCTTTGTTTCTGTGACTGTGTGTGTTTGTGTGTGTGTGTGTGTGTCTGTCAGGGCAATCCTGAAGCCCACCTGCCACATCAGATGAAGCTGTAGAGGCGTTCAGGTCTGTCCCACACTGATTTATTGCTGTTGGCACATCGATTGCACACACAGCCACAGACCTTGGACAAACACTTAGGCAAATTTATACACACCACTTCTTTAGCATGGAGCTCACATCCATGCCTGCTGGCTTCACTTTGTGCGTGCGTACGTGTGTGTGTGTGTGTGTGTGTGTGTGTGTGTGTTTGTGTGCATCCTGCATCTATTCAATCTTATTTACTACTCAAACACACACGGACACACGTTCAAACACATCGGCCTATACATGAACTGTATGTACACAAAGCATATGTAAAGGCAGCCTCACTGTACAAACCACAGGCAAAGTATAAACATTTACATTTATATCCTTTCTACTGTAAACAGATTTTTTCTGGATAAAGTGCAGTGGAGAGAGAAAATGTTGGGAACATGAGCTGGAATTGAACCACTCAATACCTTCACCTGCATTTATTTATGACCCTGTTGATTAAAACAAGTGAACCTAGAGGTAAGGATATAACCACAGGCGTAAACGATTTGCCTTGGCTCAAGCCAGGGATGACGTTGAACTTTACAGCAGCAGTACTTTGGGATTTGTGATGCTACTGTGATTATAGACCTTATGCTAAAAGTTATTTGAACTTTAACTCTGTTTGCCGCTGAGCTTTCAGAGTGTGCCCTGTCAGTTTACAGCTAATAAAAATAAATGATGAAATCTTGAAACCTTCTTCATCTTATTAGTTTTAGTAATATTAGTACTATTATTGCAGTAATATCACTTCAGTCAAGAAGTTTGCATGAATTTTCTCAACCTCAACCTTTCTCAACCAAAAGTCCCCAAACATACTCCATGACCCTCACATCATCTTTAGCTACATTACTTTTGTTCTGGTTGGATTTAGGTTGTAAATATATTAAATATAACTCAAAACGTGATATTTCTTTAAAAGTGTGTAAGGCCAAAGCTCTTCCATGATCTTGGGTCATGCAAGATCTCGGTAAGTTGATTCTGGGAGGAGAAGGGACAGATGCTGTTTTGCACCGATTATTCAGTCATGGAGAGAAACTACTCCTCATTACCGACAGTCCCTTCAGCTTTGTCGATAAAGGAATGACACACATGGTGGGAAAAAACTGGAGATTGTGTAAAGCCCCCTGAGGCAAATTTGTGATTTGTGATATTGGGTAATCCAAATAAAACTGACGTGTAACTAATTGTCTTTAGCCACAAAATATATAAATGCAAATTGCAAAATGCTAATTTTCCAATACAAGTGCAGTAGTTTTTATCTCTGAATCCTCTTCATCTCGTCTATACAAACTATATAATTCAACCTTATATGGCAACCATGGCTGCAAACACATTTTAAAATATAAAATTAAATCTTTATTGTCATTGTGCAGGGAACAGAGAGATGTTATGTACTGCTTTCAACATTTTAGATAAAAGCTATACAATTAAATTCAAAATAACAGTAAAAAATAACTTGCATTACATTGTAATTCATCCTATAACCTGGAAATAATCACATACTTGTGGCTGTGACAACATTTGAAAGTCTATTTAAAACGTTCTGAATGGGGATTTTACTTCTGCAAAAGTCTGACATCAGACAAGTCAACACACTAAATTATTTGCTTAGATGCAGCAAAACAGACATCTCAAAGTATGAATACAGAATTTGATCTGATCAATTTCCTTTTTTTTTTGAACTCCAGGCTTCTCTCAACAGATGGTAGCAAAGTTAAAGTCACAGTGTAGGTCAGATGAGGATAGAGAAGGAGATATGAGAAAAGGGGTAGGAGGTGGGCAGACACTTGAACGTGAGGAGATTTCTATTTGGAATCTATTTTCCAAAAGGCGTAATATTGACTAGTGCTAATACTGCAGACTGTAGTCGACTCACAGCCTTCTCTCCTGGCTTTTACCAGACGGACAGAGAGAAGAGAAAAGACAAGGAGGAAGGGAGAGCATGAGGAACTTGATTAAATAGGAAGGCTACAGAGGCAGACATACACACTGCAATAAACATCCTGTTTCACAAATTGTATTTCATACATGGTAACTTTCTCAAAACAACTGCCACATCTGCCAGCGAGGTGAAATAAGCAACTGATGTGGGGCAGAGTGGGATCAACTTTCTATGACTCAAGTGTCATTTTCTTGACAGTTAAGGAGATTATTGGTTCTAATCTGCTTTGTTTCAAGATACTGTCACATCTTCCAAAAGAAAATTAGACTTAAAACTTAATGGAGGTCTTTCATGTAGTGTAGCACGGCCCTTCAGATGTCATCAACTCTGTGCGATATTAGATGTGATGAAGGCTGCCATGAATGCAACCAGGCGCAGTCTTACTAAAATGAGAATAAGAAGAACTTTTGCTCAACTGAAACACATTGAAACTACATATGAAGATACAATTCATGAAAATACACCATGTCATCTACACTAATTGGACCCTGTGACTCTACTTTGGTGTGACTTGAATTAAATGAAATAAGTGTTTTCTGAGAGACTGAAGGAATTAAGAGAATGTGGGTTGGACTGTGTGTGTGTGCGTGTGCGCTCATGTGGGCTGCTGCATCATGCAGTGGGGACACAGTGGTTCATTTACAGTCACATTCCACAACACTGACCCCACAGACAGCTGCGCATAAACACACACACACACACACACACACACACACACACACACACACACACACACACACACACACACACACACACACACACACACACACACACACACACACACACACACACACACACACACACACACACACACACACACACACACACACACACACACACACACACACACACACACACACACACACACACACACACACACACACACACACACACACACACACACACACACACACACACACACACACACACACACACACACACACACACACACACACACACACACACACACACACACACACACACACACACACACACACACACACACACACACACACACACACACACACACACACACACACACACACACACACACACACACACACACACACAGGCAAACCAGCTGATAGTTGCCAGTTTAATATCAGTCCTACTAAACACACTGCACACACACATCCTGTTATATGTTATATGACAATCATTCAACGTAGAATAGCTCCTCGTGGTTAGACACAGACGCCCACACACACACTTTTGTTTTCCAGCAACAATAGGGATTACCAGGAAGAATCAGACAATACAATTACTCCACTCCATTCAGCAAAAATATTCAAACACACACAGGCAAGCAGAGGGATGCTTACGTGTAGGAGCACATACTGTATGCGTGCAAATACATATACTGTATACATACATATGTAAACACACAGCCATCGACACACAAACCCACCCGGATACACATCCATATGCATGAACATCTCACTTACACTCGCACGCTGACAGGTGCAGCTCGGCCATCATTCATGCAGACAAGTACAGTAAAAATCTACACTGCACAGAGTTGAGTAGTTTAGCCTTAATCATTCCTAATCTGACTGAGTCGCCTCTACAATATGCTCATTCTGTCTCCAAGCTCTCCAGAGTGGAGGGATTTAAGGATTTTTCCGATAAAGTTAAATCCTGACAACTATAGTATGTTCGTGTTCACACCCTGTGAAGGACAAATCGCCTGAGCCGCAATTAGTACGTACAACAGCTCATGACAAGCAACTTGGACCTTTTCCTCTAAAACTAAAAAGCTGTGTGTGAACACCATATGGCAGTAAAGCTGACAGAAATAAAACACTGTATTGTCCAAGAGGTAAAATAAGAAAAGAAAACCTCACTTTTAAGTGCTCAGTGGTTCTCAGGAGTCATTTAAAAAAATGTTTAATGTTTATTTCAATCTGCCTATTCTGCCTAGATGTGTAGATTGGCACTCTCAGTGGGCTAGTCACACTCCCATTAATAAAGGAAGCACTTTCTATTGATTTTATACATGTAGGTGGAGAGGGTGATAATGATTGCAGTGATGTACAGTAGTGAGAGTTTTATTAATCAAGGAGAAAAGTGTGTCATGCCTCTCGCTCAAAACACCCATTATACAGCTGTAAGTGGGCAAACTGGTCTCTGAGCTTTTACAACAGATCTCAGAGCAACATTATGGCTGAAAAAAGACATGTTTGCGGTTTGGATTTGATTACAGTTGATATTGTGGATTTATTTTATCAAAATACAAGAAACTGCTGAAATCACTTCAGAAGTTTGGTAGTTAGGTGAACTTCCTCAAAAATGGCAAAATATATACAGTGCATGCATTGAAATGATTTATATTCTTATAAAGGTTAGACATATTTGTATTATTGGTTCTGTTTTTATCTCTCAGCCATGTCATACATCAGAAGAGTGCAAAACACTCCAAAATCTACTTCACTACAACAAAATATTCACATTTTATCAAGGTTGTTGAAAAGTTGATGGTTTTGTTTGGATTCTTTATCTGCAGAAATGTCAATAGCAACTTTTGTCCATGGAAGTTATGAGTGTGCCGCCACCTCTTTGTTGTTACAAATATCTAGATCCATCAACTGGTACCTGATGTGTGTGAGAGTGTTTTCCCACTTCTCCTTTTCTAGTATTTTCTCCTCTGAACAAAAGGTGGAGGGTAGAGACAGAGCAGCTTTACAAACTACCTTCACACAAGTAGAAACAAACACAAACAAAAGCGTGATTGCTTAAATTAGTCGCGGCACTCTTCTTGTTTTCTATGGCTCCTACAAATTAGTCGGGGCATGCAGAGGGGTTGGATCTCGGGGGACAGTGTGAACCTTTTTGTGCGTTACACTCGCCATGTGTAGCTCTTCTCTGGCAGGTAAAAATCAGAGGAAGCAAATGTCTGTATACTGCTTTCCCAGTATAGTGAAGTATCATACTGCATTAGAAATTAAACATTCCAAACTGGGTGACACAAAGGGCAAAAAAAAATATGCCTGCCTAACTTCCCCCACAAAGTTAAAAGTTTAAAAAGATCGCTTTCTTGCGCCAAACTTAATAATAAACCTATACCAATAAGTCCTCATGCCCAAATGACAAAGTACTGTTGGTTTCTCAGTCACATTAAAAAAAATCACCTACATGACTGCTCCAAAAAGAATTTGAGTTAAAGAAATTGTTAAATAATTTGAGAAATATGCTCACTTGCTTTCCTGCCGAGAGATCGATGAGAAGGTCGATACCATTTGTATGTCTGTCCTTTAAATATGAAGCTACAGCCAGGAGACAGTTAGCTTAGCTTAGCACAGAGGCTCTAAGCAGGGGTGGCTCTGTCCAAAGGTTAAAAAAATCCACCTATCAACACCTCTGAAGCTCACTAATTAACACAATGTGTCTCATTTGTTTAATCCACACAAAAATCATACAATGTGGTGCTGAAGGATTCTTATGATATTTCTTCTTACCCATACCTCATTCTCATCAATTATTTTAACCATGTTTCATTTTTACATGTGGCCTTGTTGACTGGCCTGTCATCACTGCAACTACCCACCATATCATTCAAATGAAGCATTTCTTATTTGTTTCTTTACCTTTTCTGCACCATTCGCAGCATAAATTAGCAATGCATGTATGTCAGTTTGTATTTTGTTATGGGAACATGGAAGTGTTCGTGTTCTCGTGGGACAAACTGCTCCCTACACCTTGTTGCTGTGCTACTACTTCCTGCTTTAACACTTTTGAGGGGATGATCTCCTTTATACAAATATACAAACATGTCCCCTCCTTAAAACAGAAGCAGTTCTATTAACACACAGATACACACACACGCACACACATACTAATTGTCCAGCACGGGTGAAAGCATATTAACAGATGCTGTAAGCCGGCAGAAATGTTTGAGCGTGTGTGTGTGAGACAAAGAAACAGAGAAACATATTTGTATGTGTTGACAAACCTTAAAAAAGAGAAATTACTCTGCAGTTGGATCATTCCCATGATGGGGGTTGAAATCACTGTAATGGAGAGAATGTGTGTGTGTATATGTGTGCACGCGCGCAAATGTGTTTGCGAGTGTGTGTGTGTAGTCTCCAAAGAGGAGACCCTGCAGCTAAAGCCATTTAGAGGGGCTTTAAGTGCTTGAATAGGCCCAGAAACACAGTTCTTTATCAGGGAATTTGGCGTAGATAATCGAAGCTGGCTCCCAACCGCAGAACAGCAATTTTGCAGTTTAAGAAAATGAGAGGGAGAGAGCAATGAAGGATGGAGAGATGGAGAGAGGGAAAACAAAAAAGAAACCGCACTGCCCATTCAATCACAGTCTGAAAGAAGAAAATCACTGCACTGGAATCAGTGTGCTTGTGTGTGTGCAGGCAAACAGGAAAAAGGACACAGTACAGAAACACTGACACAAGGACATAAGAAGAAAAAAAAGAGTTCCCTACTGTTGCTGATAGGTCTGTGCGGAGACAGATGGGAAACCAAGTGCATACTGTAGTTTCGTATCTGGAGGCGAGAGGAATATCACCATCTATCTTGGTTGAGAGACTTTATATTCGAGCTGCAATAGAAACCTGTTTTATTGTCGCGGCGGTGCTGTAACACTGGCTATAAACTGGGGCTGTCAGTACCAATGTTCAGTCGCCATTAGGAGGGCGGGGACGTCAACACACTGATTTGGCAACGGCTGTCCTGCTTTAGACTGAGAGGAGCTGGGTTGATGATAAAGGTCTTTTTTTTATTTTATTAGAATATACTGAATTAACAAAGTTGAATGGAGGCAGCAACATTTTAAATATACACAGAAAAAAAGGAAATGGAAATGTAAATAATGAAAATCATGCAAATGTTAAATAGATGATGAATTAATATACACTCCCCACAGTTAGATACTTAATTTCTATCTACATAGGATATTATGGTCATTTACAATGAGTTTGCAATGTATGCTTTAGCCTATGTAACTATTTTAACATTCACTCGTTGTCATCACAACTGCTACTTAGTTTTTAGGGATACTCAAGTGATTTATATGAGATATACAAACTTTTAGTCCCCAGTATGGCTCAAACTCCAAAAAACACGATCCTACACTTTCACAATACATCTCAATAGCATCTCCTTCATTAGACCCTCCCTTGCCAGTGCCTGCCCATGTCTTTCAAACTCCACATCCCAGTTTGTAGGCTTTCTGTTATACATTACAAGTCTCCAAGCCCACAAGAGTGATTTTTTTCAGACTCGCAGAGAAGTGAAAACAAAGAGATTGATCACTTCCTGATGGAAACTTTCATTTCCTCCTGTAGTTGTCGGGTGAGACAGGAAGCAGAGTGTTACATGATGCAGCGCAGATATGAAAACACAAACGCAGCCACAATAAAGATCACACACAGATTTTAAGCCAAACAATGCCTTTGTGTTTATAGTTCTGGATCATCTTGCTCTATGGCAACACTTTTATCGTTAAAGTCAACTTTCTGCTTCTTGGTTTGAACCTGACAGTCACTGTGCTTAGTCAGATCCTCAAAGATTTTCACTCTTTCCCGAGTGTTACATTACTAAAACCAAAAGGCTCCTGCTTGAGAGCTAAAGCTCGCTGTTGTACCTGGTTGTGTTTGCAGAGTGTGCATGATGTGTTTTTAAGGTGCTTGGATTTGATCATTTACAGGCTCTCTGACCATAGCTGCACATTCACTGTGACCACAGAGACGTTTTAAGCTGTCTGTTCTGTCAACTTTGTTTGCTTTGGCATCAAACACGGACAGTGGTGTTTCTGTCTTTACTGCTGCTCTCTTTGAGAGCAAGTACCCTGTACATTATAGACCATATTTCTCCAAGTCAGTGAGTTTTAATTCAACTTTATTAAAAGCTCTGTAATGACAGCTTTCTGTCTTGCTGAATTCCTAGCATGTGTGGTTGTTAACTGCCGAGCACATACAGCTACTCGATTTAATCTCTTTGCTTTACATTTTCCTAGTTTTGGTAAATATTAATTTGATTAGGAAAACCCTGGGATACCAACCACCTATCTGTCACTTCATAATTGGTGGCTGATTAAAATTAGAACTGACAATTCCTGGCATGACAGTTTGCACTGTACACAGAGTCTATGATTCACCATGTTTGGACAGCAATGCACATATTTTCAAAGCTGAGATGTTGACTATGTAAAGTTTAAAATGTGCATCAAATGAAACTAACTTAAATAAACTTTATGAAAACACACAGTAAGGAAAAACAGAACTATTTCTACACTTTCTATGTTAGTAAACTGGGATGACTCTGACCCCTACTTATGAGCTTTAAACACTCTTATGCTAACAATCATTATTTAACTGACATTTCTGTCGATAAGCAGTTTGCGTTGACTTTGAACTTACCTAGGAGTTAAATCCTAATGTTATGGTCAACTGAGCTAGCAGGTCCACTCTGCTGTCACTGCTGCTATTAACACTACCAGCATGCTTCAATCATTTAAAGAGGTAACATAAAGGTAAAATAACTCCCGCTGCAGATAATCACGATGAAAGCCTTTTGGCTGTGAAGTGTAACTACAAGAGTGAAAAATTAACAGCAGCCATGAGCCAAATGCTGGAAAATTTTGGTAATTGCCTACTCCGTCAGCCACTCTGGCAGGTGACCAACCATCATTTGAAGCTCCTTTATGGTTCTAAAAATGAAGCTGCTTGGTAAAATTGTACAAATGGTGGGTGGATTTTGGAAATGTACCTGCTGCTGGTTCAGGTGCTTTCAAGCCACCTCCTTAGAGTGCCTTGTGGAGCTCGCAATTAATCGCCATTCAAATACAGCCAGAAAGAAATCCCTTAAGCTGAAGTTTGACTCCCCTGCTCTGTAGCTGACTAGGAACTCTGACCTGAAAAGATTATTTCTCTACATGGACCAATAGAGGATCACAGTATTGTCATTATTATAATATTTTCCAAGAGCCATTGTTCCAATAACCCTGCATTAACACAGCATATATGCACACTAAGGAGAGGCACTTACACACCCACACATAAAGGTAGGCAGGAAATAGTATGATCCCAACTGGTACAATGTGTCAATTACCTTTTTATAAACTAGAATGTTATTTCATTTTATAAGGAGAACTACAAGTAGCACACTTGATCACACAAGAGTGCTTTCACACAAGTTACTTGGGGGTATGTTTATGTATTTATGTACTGTCACTATGGTTGGTTCGTTGCTGTTTATGCTTTTAATCCTTTATATGTTAACTGTTAGATTGAGTGCTACTTTGACTGCATTCTGCTTTTCATCTGATTATTTGATCAAAAAATGCTATATGTTCCTAAAACGAGCAACCAAATGGAAGCTGTACACACAAAGAAACCCATGAGTACACACACACACACACACACCAAATGGGAGATAATGTAACTGCTCTTTCTCCTGCCTACATGCAGATGCCAAGCTTACAGAGGAGGAATATCACACTTGATTAAGCAATGCCACTTGAATCAGGCACTCACACACCTACACACACACACAAAGACATATGCATACCTTAGGGCAAGAGGAGGCATCCAAACACATACTCACAAACACAGCCAAAGCTGTCTTCATGTGCATCAGAGAGTAAGGAAGTGTGTGTGTGTGTGTGTGTGTGTGTGTGTCTGTGTGTATGCCAGGATGTCAGTGAATGTTGTGTGTATGTGTGTGTCATCTATCCGTATGTCATCTCTCCTCTGATGTGACCTTTACACACAGATATTTTCTTCCCGCCCTGCCAGCAACACTGCTAACACAATTACACTGGGCTAATGAACAGAAGACCCTGATAAAGTGGTACACACACACACACACACACACACACACACACACACACGTATCCCCCATGCATATCAATCTCCCTGCAAAGGCTACATTTGCATGTTTAATATAAATGAAAGTGCTTATTAAAGTGCACACAGCAGTTCAGATCAGATGGAGGAAGAGCTTGTCTACATCCAGAGCATTTAACCCGTCACACTCCTCCTCCTCTTCCTCTCTGCTGTTAAATCCAACCTTCTTTTGCCCTCTTCCATCTGTCCACAAGGGTCAGACTAATAAATAAGCTTGCTCATATGGTCCTTTTGTAGACTGAACCCGAGGTGACGTCTTCCAACTGCTTATTTTGTCTGACCAATCTTCACTTTACAATCATATAAAACTGAGAAAAGCAGCAAATCCTCACATTTGAGAAGCTGGAACCAGTGAATGTTTGGCCTTTTTACTTAATAAATGACTGAAACAGTTGATCGATAATCAAAACTGTTGATGATTAATGTTCTCTAATCAATTAATTAACTACAGCACTAATTATTATCCTGCTTTTCAGAGGAATGTTTTAGTATTCAGAGCTCTAAATGCTGTTTTAGAGGCTTTCTGAATCATTCTACAGTGTGAAAATGGGCATTAAAGATGCTAAACATCAGCACCAGCTTCTATCAATAAAACCCTTCATTCTACACTATGTCCACATCTCAATAACATTCACAGCAATTAGTTTACGAATATAACGCTACAAGTCACCAAATTTCACTGGCTGTCTTGTTGAGACTGAGAAGCTCTTAACCCAAAATGATCCCAATGTGACATTTTGATTAGATTCCACACCAGTATGAATAAATTTGTTTCATTAGTAGTAGCACTAATAATATTGACACAGTGTTCTCAAAGGGCTTTTCCATAGTAAAATTAATAGCAAAGAATCATAGCCATAGAAACGACATTAAAACACATGCATTTCTTTTTCAACAATAAAGTGAGTTAGGAATACATATCTTGCTACTGCTATTATTATTATTATTCTAACATCTACTGCTATTATTGCACAAATGTTAAGCAGACCTAATGTTAAATGTATTTTTGCATGTGAAGTTCTTTAGAGTTGCAACAATTAGTTGATTAATCGACAGACCAAACGACTAAGCGATTAATCGAGAAAATAAACATCAAATTAATTTAATAAAAAAAATCGTTAGTTGCTAAAGTTCTTCAATGTTGACTGTTTGACTGTTTTGACTGTTGACAGTACAAAGTGACATCACACCCCACTAAAATTTGATAGGCTGTGAGTTGGAGACCCCAACTTTTTCATCCTCCCCAAAAAAGCTGATTGAGAACATTTTTCTCTGCTCTTGTATGAGAAGTGTCCACAGAGACATTTCTAACCAGCCCTCCCTTCCTGTCAAAACATATTCTAATGCAGTGGTTGTCACAGTCGTCTCAATAAATCCCAGGTGTCCCCGAGGGGGATCCAGGGGTTCTGCATCAGAATGGAGAAAAACTCCATTTACCATAATTTAATTATGTTGATATGTTTCCAGTTAGAAAATGTATGATGTCTTTTCTATTCATGTGCCACTTTGAGCACCACCATCCCTCCCGTTTACATTTTGGACAGATATGCAATTCAATTCAGTCCAATTTGACACTAAATCAACAACAGACCTCTCTCCTTATGGGATGCCTGGGACAAAATCTTATCAAAAGGGGGTCTGGAGTCTAATTTGTCTTCACTCAGGGGGCTGTGACATAAAAACACTGAAGAAACTCTACTCTAATTCCATTCTAATCAAATCTGGATCTACGTTTTTGACATGAGGTTACAGTCGCAGAGGAGGAGGGCGAATTCTTGAGGCGTCGCATTGGCCTGATTGCGATTGGACAGGATCCTGGGTTTTTGAATCTGGTTCTGATTATCACGTCTAAGAACTGACAGCATTCCAGTGCCGCTGCAAGGCCACGGCCTCGCACGGGGGAAGGATTTAACAGTTGCACACGTGTTCTTCTCATCCTCAAGTAGTTTTTATGACAGAATAAAAGAGAAACTGACTATGGTGTGTAGATAGTGGTTAATCATTCAACTTCATTCAGCTCCCAGTGTTAGAAACCGTCAACTCTTTGAGCAAGGTGCTGAATTCCGACCAGCTTCAGGGCTGCTGCTCTGCAGCTGAACCTGAACTCTGACCTCCCTGTGGGCAAGTAAAAAGATAATTTCCCTACAAAAAGTAATGAAGTATCACAATTGTGTTATTGCACACATGAAGGACAGACATTCAGACTTAGTTCATGAGCAGTTCATGATGTGTTAGTGGAAGTTTCAACAGTTGAAGTTTATAATCCTTCCTATCACCACAAAGAACACTGCAATAACTGTCCATCTGAACAAGTCAACTTCAAATTTTACCTTTTAAAACAAAGAACAATATCTGCAAGAAAGATAATTGTTAATTGATTGTTCCTAATATCAGGAATTGATAATTCCTGATATCAGTGGATGACCTGCTTTCTTCTGTCTTGTTTTAATTTCATTATTTCAAGATTTAAAAAAAAAAAAAAAAGAAACCTTACCCTAATGAAAAAAGAAAATTCATATTTGACTAATCACTTCATTAGATGGACATTCATGACTATGAATGGCAATGCATTTTAAGTAAACTTAGATAGAGGCCATAAAGCTACTGGGAGGAGACTGGAGTTTACCTTTGGTCCACAGTAAAAAGCACATAATGGTACACAAACACAGAAATACACTCTTTTACTGTTACACCCACCAAACCACCAACACACACACTATGTACACCAACATATTCATACCTTAAAGTAATAACATCCCTTTCTTGCATTCTCATTTCTACTATACTGAAGCATATGGACTTTGCAAAGGGACGTGTGCAAACTAATCACCAAGTTCCACTAACACACATTTCATTTCTGAACACAATCACCGTCTGATGTTGCCCTTGTTAACATAAAATCTGAACCCTCCAGCCACGCTCTCTGACTATTTGTGTTTATCTCAGGCATATGGACTTGAAACTCAGCCCAAAGCTTGTTGCATTTCTGTAACACCGCTATAGATATTCAAGCGTTGCTCTTGTTAACCTTAAAGCAATATTTCAGCTGGGTGCAGCACTGTGGTGTAGATTTTGGCAGGCATACGCCCATGGGGGTTCATAAATAATCAGCTGCATATGTTAGCTGTCCTGGTTGAGAGCGGTGATGTACTGGAACTCGCCTTCATTTTGCTTTTCTTTCAGTGAGGAAATCATAATTCAAGTGTGTACAAAAAAGCACTTTCCAGGCAAATTATAGGATTTGGCTGTTGTTATTTTGATTGCTTGCCCTCTTTAGCAATGATTATAATAACCTTTGTCATAAAGCAGTTATCAACACAGTGTCTAAGTGCTGCACAGGAGAAATTAAAAACTCAACAGTAAAAATAAAGGATAGAGATTAAAAAATAAATACAAATAAGAGATATCAGAACATATAAATATTCAAATTAATTATGTGAAATCAAATTATAAATACTGACAAAAATAAAAGGATAAAAGGTTTAAAATGAAAACAGAATGAGGACCATCAAGCTCAAGTGAGAGCAGCTTTTTAAAAGTGTTTTCAAGAGTAATTCTAGATGTCTGAAAGTAGTAGTGGGGAAAATACACACCCTAGGTGCTCCTATTGTTGACCGGTTGGTACAGCTCATGCCAAGAGCACGCTGGAAAATGAAAATACTGTTCCACAGTGAAATATCAGTATCTCTCATATCACCCATCCACAGCCGGAGACCTGCTGCTGCTGAATAAATATTCAGTCGGACTAAGTTACAGCTAGAGTCCTCCTGATGCTGCTGTTAAACAGTTTTTCCTTCAGGCGTGTGGAGGGGACACCCCTGGGCCTGGGGGTCAGAGAGGGCGTGAGAGCACAGAAAGGCCTGGCCTGGAGAGAGAGAGGGAGAGAGAGATACAGTACAGAGACAGAGACAGAAGGGACCATGTCTCTGTGGATCTGCTCCAAGGCAGCAATCCAATACTGTAAACATGCTGTCTACCCTTGACCTGGGAGACACAACCCCCAGAGGACGCTGAGAGAAGACTTTCAAAGGAGTTCACAAGGTTATTAGCAGCAGAGTCCATCTTGACAAGTCATTTAGTCTCACACTTGGCCATAAAAGTGCACTTTTCTGAAGTTATTAAAGATCCCCTGAAATGGAAACTAAAAACGTCTTAAAGGTTGTTATTTCCAGCTTCAGTGGTGACCTCACGCTGCACTCGTCCAACCAATGGAGTCATTACATTTTTTTTTAGCAGTCACACCTTTCTGGCTGTCATATCAAGCTGCCGCACTGATGTCTATCACACAAGTTTGATCCCTCACTGTCTATTGTCACGCCTCGTTATACTGTTTGAACAGGAAATACACACATTAAGGCAGCAATGATACCATCCCATGGGATCTTTGAGTCAAAATATGTGGTCACTGAGCCCTAAGCATCCTCAGTGACCGCTGACATCATGTCTTCCTCTATTTCTGCTCAACTACACTTCATTTTAACACCTGAATAGTTGAATAAGAACACACTGTCACCTGAAACTTTATACTGTGAATCTGCACAGGTCGTTTAGTCGTAATATTTTATGTTTCGTAGATTGTGAGGTAAGAAAATGTTTGATATTTAGATTACTCTGCTTCAGTTTGACTGCTCTTTCATTCACATGAGGAGAGTCTTTGGGAGAAGTGTCAACACCTTAAACCAAGGCTAAATCACTAAAATTAAGTTGATTCAAAAATGTTTTCTTGAAAGAAGCTGATTCACACCAAACTCATAAGAAATCACCTAATCCAGCTGGCAAGATTATGCTTATTTTTATGGAAAGACTCAATATGACAGCAGTATAGGCCTACGTGTTCATATAATGAGCACCATTTTTTTTTGTGTGTGTAGCTCACTCACTGAGTCAGTATCCTAACTGCAACAAAGCCAATAACATGAGTCATCATTTTATACAAGCTGCAGATTTGCAGTGGATTTCAGTTAAGCAAAGATTTTTCTATAAAGCCGCTGTAGAAGAGGAAATATCATTTGCTGAGCTGAAATTCGGTGGGCGTAGGCAAAGAACAACAGCGTTACTGGCTGTAACATTAGACTGACGCACTAAACCAGCTCATAAAGTAGTTACGACTTATCAAGGTGACCAGTTATCATAGCTGACCTTCCAAGTTCAAATTAACGCTATAAGCCCAAGGTTGTGAAGAACAGAAAGTTAACTGACCTGCTGACTTACTATGATCATGAATGCTCTGGTCATAAATGAAAAGAAAAATACATTATTTCCATTTTTATATTTAAGCCAAAGGTAACACTAACACTTCAGGGTCAACTCATCCAATAAGGAAATGTCTGCCTTTAGAGCATCTCTGCCTTTGACAAATGTTTTGTTTAACTAAAACCACCAGTCTGAAAACAAGCATTAGTTTTATTTGCCAGGACTTCTTGGCACAGAATGAGGGGCCATATTCCATTTTTGTGAACATATATCTGTTGCTGTTGCCAGTGTTTGAGAAGTGATAGCTTCCATCACAAGCCTTGCATCCCAAATTTCAAATGTTTTGGAACGCTTTCAATCAACTCTGGATACACTTTTTTTTTTCAATCCCTGGAACTTGGCATTGGGCCACTATCTTCTCACAGGCTCAATTTGTTTATTTGTTTTTGCCTGGCTCCATAAGCTTTTTGAACATTTCCATCACAGAGCGCTAGAAACACATTCAATGGCGCTTTTTTTTTTAAAATTCTAGTTGAATGGCTTCCACCTAAACACAGTCCCTTGAGGTAGCTAGGCCCCTGTTTTCTGCTTGAAGAAAGAAGAAAGTGCAGAAGGAAATGCATAAATAATAGGACAGGGATGTCACAGAAAGTGTGGCCACATACAGAAACAAAGCACTATCTGAGCAGCTTCTCTAAGCACTAATATACCCAAGATAATCATACATTAAAGGTAATTATTCAAACCCTTTTGGAGGTAAGAAAAACATGGAGATGAACTTCAAACAGGATATAACTGAGGGTGATATATGGGCAGTGAGGGAAGCAAAATGTCATCTAAAACATCGGCATAAGTCAAGAGACCAAACCAGCAACATCTGTCCAAAAAGATCCATCCTTAAACAGTGAGAGAGCGTAAAAAGAGAGAAATGCAAGCACTGTTCGTGTGATGCATACTAATTATGTGTGCTTGACTGTGTGTTTGTGTGCGTGAAAACAAAAAGGAGAGCTCCAAAGATTGTGAAAACAAGTTCCACTTACGGTGATAAAATCTGTTAATCTGGCTGTGCTGGCCCCTCTCAGTATCAACCCCATTCATTTCCCTAACGGACCTCTGGATTGGGGTAACACTAAGCTCCAGGGCTCTCACGCAAACACACACACACACACACACAAACATAGAGCCAGTTGTTTGAACAGAGGTGATATACTCATTGCATTTGAAAAGTAATCCCCTTCACTGTGTCATTGTAGCTGACATAGCCTTTCACCAGCACACACACTTTTCATGTAAACAGGACATCAGCAGCCATACATGTAAACACAATCAACACACAAACATCCAAAACCAGCGGCTGCTCTCTGAAAGCAAAGCTGTTGATTTCTGATTGGAGTGCAGACTGAAATGTGACTAGAACTCAACACTCATCCGCTCACTAAAACACTCCAAACGGTACTGAAGCTGGCACTGACATCACTGAATTAACATGTGCACATGTGCAAAAGTGCATGTGAAGAGGTCAACCTAGGGCACTGCCATGAATGGAAACGTGTGTCTGTCCGTGTGTGTGTGTGTGTGTGTGTTCCGGCCTTGCTCTGGCCCTCTAGCCTCTTTTTCCAGCCTGCAAAATGTGGAAAAAATGCACTGTGACTCCAAGCGTGAAGCAAAGTGCCAGAAACACTGAACCAGGACAAACACATAAAAATCCATGGTTCCATTAGCCATGTTGAAGCTTAGCCTGGAATGGCTCAATTTGGCTCAGCTTAACTTTGAGAACAACAGCTGCACATAAAGCAAACTCAGATCCACTCTTGAGTCAGATATGTAGACGTATGAAGGTGACATCACTGATGCAACCAAATTTGCTATGTAATAAAGGTCCAGTTGAGGACCTAGCAGGTGACAGCTCTGGTTTCTAGTGGGTCCCTCCAGATGACAGACCAAATCTGTTATTCTTTTATGCAGTAACCTCTACTGCTGTACAATAATGATAATGTACAATATGCATAAGACTGTCAGTGACTCATTATGACATCACCCAAACATCTTCTTGAAACAATTATAATGCACCACGTTGAAGCCTTGATTTGGGTGCAATCACACACACACACACACACACACACACACACACACACAGCTGTGACAGTTTACAGTGTTAACAGTGTGAAGAGTGGATCTAATCAGAGAGAAAGGAATGTGACCTCTCACCCCTAACCATGGCCCTCTGCTGCCGCTGTAACAGCCTTATCTGATTGGTCTGTCTGGCACGGTAATCATTTCCAGAACCCAAACAGGGCCGCCAAAAACTGGAGGGACAAGAGGGGAGAGCAGAGAGCAAAGAACGGACTGTCTGCAAGCACAGCGAGTGCTGCAAAGTTCTGCACGCTGCTAGTGTTGAAAATCCACCTCATAAAAACAAAACACAGATCATGTCTTTGAGTGATTTAAAGAGAATAATGTAAAGGTGATCTGCATAGAATTTTCATTTTGAATAATAATTATCATATTCATTTCTCACAATAGTAGATGGTGGAGTTTAAAGACTGATGGACAAGTCATTTCCAAGAAGACGGACACCAAGCAAAAGCCAAACAACCACCCTCAGATACATCATCTTAGCAAGCAGCAAAGTGTACATTCTTGTCTACCACATCCATTAAGCGAACTAGGATGCTAACAATATGTTAAGCTCATCAAATGAAGCAACTAACAAACAACCCGTTCACCTAACTAGCACGCTAAGCTAACTAGCATGCTAAAAGAATGTTAAGCTAACCTGCATACTGTCTGAGCCACAGACTAACCCAAACAGCATGTTATGCCAACTAGCACGCTAAGATAACTAGCCTGCAAACAGCACATTCATCTAACAAGCATGCTGCCTGAGCCACCAAGTGGCCAATCCTCTTCAGCTACCTTATCTTGGCAATCAATAAAGTATACACGTCTGTCCAATGATGAATTCAGCAACTTTGCTGCAGTACAAGAACATAAACTGTAATATCATTGAATTATCCAAGAGACTCTATTCTTTCTGTTTTGGAAGTTGTTGCAAGGAGAGAACCTTATTACTTCACAACTCAATATCTGCCTTTTCCTTTCCAAAAAAAAATGTGTTTTTAATTTTGGAAATGTCAGCTCTAAATGTGTTAGACGGTGTCCATCATGACCTCCTTTGTTTGTAATAGGGCTGTCACTTTTTATCTGAAATTCAAACTTTGTTCGAACGTGGGGAAAAATTAAATATTTGAACTGTAATGACCTGACCTGTAAAAACCACGCTAATTGGAGAATCACAACATCGAAGCATCTGAGTAGCAGTGTGTGAATGTAATCTGGGGGCTACACCGCAGATAGCAAAATTACCAACAAAGCCAACTTCGTAAAACACAGCTGCCGCACTCTACAACAACAACAAATCTGAGGACTCACCAGCTAACACAAGTGAGGCAGCGGAGGCATCAAATGAGTGGAGCGACGTCTACTCTACAACTCATCTGCCTACTTAAGACACGAGAGCAGTTGTATGACACCACATGGGAAAATATAAAGACTAGACTGAATGGTGAGACAACACATTACAGTATATGGTAAGACTGCTCGATTATGGCAAAAATCATAATCACAATTATTTTGGCTATTGAGATCATGATAAATTAACATGATTACTCAGATTCTCGGAACAGAAATGTTTCCATTTTATGAAATGTATCAATCCACACAGACTCAGAGACCAGCGTGAGTGACAGGCGTCTCACAGAGACCCCCCGCGTTTTAAGCTCTGAGTCTATTTCTGTCGCGTTTAGTCAAGTGTAAATATGTATATGCGTTTTGAACTTATTAACGGCATCTACATTGACTAATCAAGGCTCCCAGTCTGTCTGTGAGCTCATCTGTTTCACTACAGGCAGATTCCCCTCACTCACTACAGAGGGGGGGGGGAAATAAAATCAATGAATCAATAAATACAAACACTGTTGGTTTCTTCCCGTGGAGCCGACATGAAAACTATTTTAGTTCAGTAATTTCTGCCTGGTGAAGGCAGTCTGACCGGCTGCTGTCCTCTCAGCTCCCCATGAGCTGCTGCTGACAGACGGCTGCTTCTCAACGCAGGTCGAAGTCAGTGTGGATTGAACAGATAGAACGTGCTTACGTGCCACTTCCTATGTGGAATCCCAGTGAGAGTGAGTTTAGGCTTTTAGGGAGAGGTGAAAGAGCACCGCTGTAAAGGAAAGCGGTGTACTGGATTTATAACACAAGAAACAAAACGAGATCATCATTGGAAAACGGAATGTGGCACAATAATCGTTTTATCTCGATTATCTTGTTTTTATAATTGTTGGAAGCCAAACACGTAATTGAAAATAAAATGTATTAATTGCCCAGCCCTAGTATATGGGTTGTAATGATTTGTTGAATTTGTTTGAACTTGACATTTTGAAAAAGTGACAGCCATAGTTTATAGTAAAACAGGTATCTCAGCTAATGTGGCAGTGCTATGTTGATGTTTAAAAAGGCCATGTGTAGACAGCTGCAAGAATATTGAAAAAAGATATGTCTATTGTCAAGAAAATCTGTAAAAAAAAAAAAGAAAATAAATTCTTCATCTGGAATAACAATCTCTATGTTCCAGTCAGTGTTAGTGGGGGTGGACTTGTTCCAACTCCAGAAAATAGATATTCAAGTCCTTAATTTATGACGAGAGGGAGTTCATTTTGTCTGTTTTTCTTCATACATCTCATGTAACATAAAACATCACTGTCACAACAACAGTATATAGAGCTCAGATGATGAACTGAAGATTTGCACTGTATTCCTGCAGTATGTTACAACCCTAACAGCCACTAAGTCACTCTTAAATAGCAGCACGAGCAGCAGTTCCTCACTCTTTCTGTCTCGCCCTCTCGCCCACACTCCCACATGCACACAAACACACACTCCCTCTCTTCCTCCTCTTCCCCTGTATTTCTCTCCATGCAACATTTTTTCCCAGTTCTTAGCATCAGCATGCAGAGAAAAACCCATCAGTAATCCCCTGCTGCTCAGCTCTGGAACTGCCTGCCTGCCCCCATGGTAGTTATAGGTCACTCACACACAGACACACACACACACCTCTTCAAAAAGACATACATGCACACACATCCAGACGCACAAATGCACACGTGTACACATCTACAAGCATGACGATGTGGTCGTGTAGGTCATGGTAGTTGTACATCTTTCTTACACATACTGACACACACAGGCGCACACAGGTACACAGCAGCAACCAAAGTGTGTGACAGAGAAATACCAGTCTTTATCGCGCCCTGCAGTTTAACCCCTTCTAATCCCTTCAGAGTGGCAGAGCTTTATGGTCAATTCACACTCTGTTATGCTTTTTCTCTCCCCCTCTCTCTCTCCCTCTGTAGCCTGAGGAATAATCCCCTCAGCTGCTGTGGCACAACATCAGAGGTGTGTGGAATAGACTCATCATACACAGTGACAGTGACATGGGTATAACATAAACATGAGCACATTGATATACAACAGTCGCACAGCGCTGGGTGGTAAAATGCTGATGTAACACGACGTCTGAGTAGACAGTGATGAATGATTTCAGTTACAAATCATATTACAGCTTTTATTCTTTTAGATTTTGGGAAGATATTTCCAATATGTTTTTACCAAGCAGAGAATAAGACATTAAGCTGTTAAGAAATGAATGGCTGGTAGGCTGATATTATCTGCCAATATCTGAGTTTCACATATTGGTATTTTTCATGGATGTGGGCAGATATCAAAAAGAAGTTGCAGAGCAGTAAACTGTAGTAATTTCTTTTTTTTTTTTTTTTAATGGGGGGGGGTACTTTCATGTTTAAGACAATAATTAAGACTTCAATTACATTTATGTTACAAAAATTACTTATATATTTTATGGCTGCAACTAATGATTATCTTCAATATAGATTAATCAGAAGATTATTTCCTCAATTAATCCATTGGTCTGTAAAATGTCCGAAAAGTGACAATCACAATTTTCCACAGCCTAAAGTGACTTCTATTTATCAATCCTCACATTGGAGAAGCCAGAATCAATGAATGTTTGGTATTTTTGCATGAAAACTTAAAGTCACCAAGCACTTTATTAGGAACACCTGTGCAATCTAATGCAATCCAATACAACAGCTCTGCCATACATTCTACTTTTACGAAGCACACCATACTTCCTCAAATAACAGACAGTAGCCAATTAAAAGCCAGGTCTCAGATAATGTCCAGGGGTGTGGTCGACACAAACAAATAAAGGCCAGCCCCAAAAACAGGCCAGGGAAAAAACAAGGGTGGATAGACTCCTGGTGCCCGTTATATAATGTGCATGCCAGTTAAGCATAATGTACATTTCCACTGCTTTAATTTTTTTAATATAATCATGCTATTGGTTTCAGTCACTGTGTGCTATATTCCTCATGATCCCTGGCTTCCAGAAGTGCTGTTGCATGGATGTTTTAAAAGATTCCTCACTGAATATTGGAGATGAACGCAGATTTTTAATGACTTATGTCTTTTTCACTGATCTACAGTTCAGCAATACTCTTGTACTTGCTGGGCCTGATTTCGGCAGTGTGAGTCACTGACAGCCGCTGTGTGGACACCACAACATGGCTAGCAGAGCTAACGGTTAACGGAGCTAACAGCTAACAGAGCAAATGGCTAACCTCCACTCTAGAAAAGTCTCCCCTAAACCTATATTGTATGGTGTTGTATTTTGTGAAGCACCTTGTAACTCTGGTTTTTAAAGGCGCTATACAAATAAGTTTTATTATTATTATTATTATTATTATATGTGTTAATGTCTCCAACTGTAGTTTGTAGTAACGTACAGTAGTAGTCAAACAGTAGAGAGTGAACAGGAGCAGATCAGAAAACAAGGAGGCTTCATACAGAAATATGAGCAAATATACTTATCAAACAGAGGGAATTAGAAATAACGGCCTCTCTCTAATATAAGCCTGCTTCCAATAAAGGCCTGGTACCCTCTGCAGTTGAGGTAAATAAAGGCCCTGGCCACTATTTGAGGAAATACAGAATAAATTTACAGTTTTTGTTGACATCGTTAGAAAGGTGATAATTCTACTTTATGTTTATTATTGAGGTCGTAGTGGGTGGGGTAGTGGTGTACTGGAGGCATTATATTGAAAAGTGTTCCTAAGTGTAATTATCACCTTTCTAAAAATGTCAACAAAAACTGAAAATGTATAAAGCTTCTTAAAAGTAGAATTTATGGCAGAGCTGTTTTGTTGGATTGCATTAGAATAAACAGGTGTTCCTAATAAAGTGCTTGGTGAGTGTACTTTAAAGTTTGTTAATTGTCCAACTAATGGATATTCATCTAATTGTTTTTGCTCTTTTAAATTGAAACAATAGGGGATATATTGGAGTCTGCTTTCTATGACAGTGAGTGCTGATATCAATGTTAGCCTCAAAACTCCATTATCTGTCAGGCTGTAGTAACAAGCCCAACACTGGCCACAGATACCTCAATAACACTCCAGCCAGATCAAGTACAGATGTGTTAAGGTGGTGAAAATGATGCAGGTTTTGCGGCCATTACAGTACATATTATCCCCAGCCGCCAGCAACAGTGTGAGAGCCAAATGTCATCTACATTACCAAGATGTTTCAGTGTATTTACAGTGTGTTATGTGACCAATAGTCAACAAAAGGCAGATTCAGGTCAGCGTCAGACAATCCTCTCCTCTATCAGCATACAGCTAAATATGTCACAGATATGAACCGGGCTGAAATTATTAGTCGATTAGTTGACTGACAGAAAATTAATCAGCAATTATTTTGATAATTAATTTCACACAATTTTTAAGCAAAAAAGCCAGTGCAGTTTCTCAGTTGTGAGGGTTTTCTGCGTTTTCTTTCATTATAATCTGGATATCTCCACATTTTGGACTGTTGGTTGAACAAAACAAGGAGTCTGAAGACATCAACTTGGACTTTGGCTACCTTTCACTGTTTTCTGACATTCTATAGACCTACCACTTAATGAAATGGCAAATAAAAGAAATTGAAAGGGCCTAGTTAATTAGTTAAATTCTGTTGGTTTTAGAAATTTGAGAGGAATCCCAGACAGATGCCATCTGAATAGTGAAAGAGATCAGGGCAGGTAGGCATGCACAGATTTTATAAAACAGCACTACAGAAGAAGAAACATGGAGTTGAAACCCTCCAGGAGTGCCAGAGGGAAGCCAGTCAACTACATCAGCACACAGTAAGAAAATGAAATGTTGTGTTCAACAGCCACATAAACTGCTCAGTTTCCTCAGTTTCACAAGAGGAAAGAATTTGAAACAGTGTGTGGAGAGGCGAGGAATGAAACTTCTCTCTCACACTCACACACACACACACACACACACACACACACACACAAAATACTCAAAAACAAACCCCTTAGCTGCACACAGAAACACGCTGACTCAAACACGTGCACACATATTTCACACAACCAATTTCACAAAACCACATACATAAACACTCAAATGCTCCCACAGAATACACACAGAGACACGCTGCTATGAACACACACGTGCACCCACACACACAGAGCGTAGAAGTGTATGTATGTAGTGAATGGCTCCATTTCTCTCATTAGGGAGAAGGAGCTGCCTGCAGCAAAGCCTCCCCTAGTCAGTCTGCCGAGATCTCTAAAACCAACAGTACTAGTCAGACAGAGAGAGAGAGGGAGGAATAAAACAGTCATACACGGCACCTACACTGCAGAAACAGATGAAGAGACTGAATAGAAGAGAGCGCTGAATCATGAGGTAAAAAGGATGGTACAAACACAGTAGATGCTTTAGTAGTAGATATCTTCAGGGTTTTTCCAAGTTTTCTGATTTGACTTTTAAAAATGTGACTGTTTGACCTGGAATTCAACCTAATGCCAAACTGAAAACCAAAAACAGAGTTTAAGATTATGAATGAATAAAACACACTATGTTAAAAGTTGTGCAACATAAACTAATAGCGAAAAGACACCAGCCATGTGATGTCTTCTGATGCCTCAAGCACACACCAGACACACAGAACAGGCAACAGTACGGGTGGGAATCTTTGTGAATCTCACAATTTGATTCAATTCCAATTCTTTGGTGTCTGATTCGATTCAGAATTGATTCTCGACTGAATGAATAGAAAAGGGAGCACAATTCAGGGTTTCCACCAGAAAAGTTGTTAGGGGAAGAGGTGAGGGGCCACAGCACAGAATAGCGTAGTGAGATGTCTGTCCTCCCTCCTGCTCTCTGCTGTAAACACACGTAGCTGTTAGCGAGCAGCTGCTCTCTCTCTCTCTCTCGCTACGCACTGAGCTTTTCCTTAAAAGGAGCTACGCTACTTGTATAACACATTTTAGTTCAGAAAACATCTTAAAAATACTTTTTTTTTTTTTTAAAAACTCAATGCTCAATACACTACAATACACTGGCGGACCCACAATACCCTGCAGTCTCTCACTCCAGTATACTGTGTGCCAAACCATTCACTGGTGTACTTAGTCCACTGAAATACAATGTGAAACATAACTGGCAGATAAGATAAATGGTCCACAGCCTTTTCATTTTAAAAAGTTAATTGCGTTAATTAATGAATTAATTTGAAAGCATGTTACAGTCTCCTGTCTGTATGAGAATAACAAAATGAGGGGGAGGCGGAGTGTCTTTAGAAAATTTTGAAATGTTAAATGAACAGGAAAAATAAGTAGCATTAATTTTCCTAAATGTTAATTATTTACACACATTGGGCAGAAAACTACACATTTAAAATGAGAATGTTTGGTTCTTAGATGCCAGAGACACATTAGGGAATATAAGCACGGTCTGTAATTGTGAATGACAGCGCAGAACACAGCATGTGATATTACAGAACATCTCTATACAGAGCAGAAAAGCAGCCTCTTCAGTCTGCAATGAGAGCAGCCAGTGGCACTGCAAAAAGCCAAATGGACTCAAATCTGCTGTGGACCAAGAGAGAGACATGTCTAAGATAACAGATAAAACATCTTGAGATTGGATCAGAATGGATGCCAGTAGCACTGGCAAAAGCTTTACAAAATTTCAATTACCTGTACCTGATTAGTCTATAGGATAGAACTGTATCTTAATTCTACAATGTGCGTCAACCTTACATGACGTGCATGTCGATGTCGCCAGTGTTAAAAAATAATGTGTTTTTGTGATGTCAACATGTCCCCCTAATTGTGTTAAATCAGATAGAATGTCAGATGTACTGGTAACGCTGTTCTGGGTAAATGGTTATACTGGACAAAAACACCTTCTGTTGCATGGTGAAAAAAAAAAACATGGAGATGTTAAATAATTAAGACTTTTCCATATTATTTAAGGGGTTACATTTACATAATACATTTTTCTGATTTTTCAAAGGCCTGTGAATTCCCTGAAAAAGACGAGACAAAGAGAGAGCGAGGCAGAGACCGAGAGAATAAAGAGACGGGCAGAGAATAACACACAAAATAATAGCACACAATACCTAAACTGTGGAGAAAGAGACAGGAATAGAGATAGGCACAAAACAGAAAATAATAGACAGCCCCATTAGGCAGAGGTTATTGAGTAAATTCATCTCACTAGACAAAAGCTTCTCCTGTGGTTGTGTGACTGCTGCTTCCACTAAACTCAACACTTTCTCTCCAATTTCGGTCCATTTGCAACCCCCCGCGTCTGTTAAAAGCTAAATTGCCCATCTGCATTGCCTTAAAATGGTTTCCCATGCCTCACCGCCCTATAAAGGTAGCGATACGTGGGGCAATTTCAACGGCCAAGGAGATGCCTGAGCATTGATGCTTTCAAACAGTAAACCTCAAGGTGGCTTAAATGGTTTTCAACATGTTTTTGACCCTGTGGTTCACTTTGTTGTGGGGGAGTGGAAGCATTTACTATCAACACTACACCGTTCTTGTGTCTTATCAGCCGTAGCTTTCTTTCAGACAGAACGCAGGAGAATTCAAAGCTGGCAGAATCCCATATGAAAACAAAGGAGGAGCTGCAGGTGGTTTAAACTGAGAGGATAAAGTTCATTTCTCAACTCAAGCAAGTTCATCTGTCACAGCAAAGAAAAAGCCAGTTACCTTTAAGCAGGACTCAAGCGCATATACAGTACTTCTTCTTCCTACAATTTAGATCAAGTTGAACGTCCACTAGAGATGTGGGACCAATAGCACCGGTCTCTCTACACTAGAAGCTTGATTCCCCAGAGAGTCATTGATGGCGCTGTTGCTCAGTTTGGTGCAAAAATCAATTAAACAATCAAAGTCCAAAGCAATAATTTACAAAGGCTTCAGTACATAAGGATGCAAGGACACCTGCTGGGGTGTCCTTGAGCAAAATGCTGAACCTGAAAGCTACATGTTTCATGATAAGAGCCAAGAGACACATGAGAGGACGCGCTGCATATGGTTCTCTGATCCTATTTCTCAAAAACACACACACACACACACACACACACACACACACACTCAGACAAAACACCTCTCCCTCACACATACAGCTTTGCGTTTGACTAAGCACTCAACAAAATGAGATGAGCCTCGGTGTGTGTGTGTGTGTGTGTGTGTGTGTGTGTGTGTGTGTGTGTATGCGATGTTCAGGGGAGTGTCACTGTACTGACTGACTCAGCATTTCTGCACTGACTGTCATTCCTGTCATTTCATTTTCCACACGGCAGGGCCAATTGGGACCTGCCAGGATCCCTCTCAAAAATATTTAAAACACAAGATCGATGGCGCTGTCTGTTTACCTTATATTCATACCTCAACTGGCAAATTGTGTCTTTTGGCAACATGATGAAACACTAGTCATACAAACACAGCTTTGTGTTTATTTTGATCAGTGTGTTGAGGGGGTTAAAATTGGGGGATATAAATATATTGACTGGAGTCCCAGTGAGCTTTGTTTGGCCACACAGTGGAAATCAGGGATGACTGAACTCTGGATTGTCATATTTTTCACAGCGGTAGAAACAAAACAGTTGAGTGAGCCCTGGCTTGGCATTATAATGAAAGTGAAGTTAAACTCATGACTAATAACTAATATTTTATATTGCAATTCATCTAGCAATTTCAATGCCAGACATTTGCCTTCTTTGAAAGTGTGGAAAAGTCCCTAAACAAAAAGTTCTATTAAAAATGATTCACTCAAGCTCATTATGGAAAAGATACATTTAAAGTCCTATAAATCTGGTATTTTTGCTGTTTAGCAGCACACCCTCAAAACTTTTTATCTACTCACCAATGTGTGTCAAGTTTCTCACCTAATAAACATTGAGCCAATTAAACTATGATGATTTGCTGCTTCTCTTTGTCTTATGTGATAATAAACTGAATATTTTTTAGGTTTTGGACTGTTGATATTATATAGACCAAACAACTACAGAAACTTATCAATTAAGAAATGAATCTGCATATTAATAATTTAAATAATTGTAAGTTGCAGCCCTAAATAAGAGACTATCACAGCGAAGATGTAGGAGAATATCAGCTGATAGATAGTTGTACCCTCCTGATCAACACCAGCAGACAGAAAATCTCTTTTCATCGAGCGCGTCACCGACTGCAAGTCATCCTGTCTTTGTCTTCTTTCAACTTTCTCTTCGCACCCCTCTTTATCTCCTCACTTCTTTTTATCCCTAATCACTTCCAGAAAGAACACTTTGCAGTGCACAGCCTCAACCCCAGTCACCGTTTCTATCCATCCCCTCCTCCTTCTCTGAGTCCTCTCATCTGAATCATATTGTCAGGAATACCGTCACTCTCTCTTTGCCTCGATGCTCGCGGCTCCTTTTTCGTCTTCTCATTTCCTTCCATTTCTCATCTTTTTAAACCTCGCATCAGTTGTTTTCTCCCTGACTTTACTCCCTTGATGTTCTGATGCTTTCTCTCTGGTTATTTTTCTTCCTGTCCTTATATCCTTCTCCATAACTTGGCAGAAGGAAACAATAGAGGACTGAGCAAATATGTCACCAGCTAGGTTTCCAAGTATATCATGTGATTGTAAGATTAGATTACATGGTGTGTTAATGCATTTGTTCATGTTCAGTTAGCATGATTTATGGCCAAGTGAGATGCCTCCAAAGAAAAACTGCACCTGCCCAATACTGCCTCATTCATTGTATTGTGAATGTTTTCTGATGCTCTGCTCTTTGCTTAAGAAACTCATGTTATACATTTGAAGCCAGATGGAGGAAACGCAGTTAATTTGCACTTTACTTTTTGCAACTCTACAAATGTTAACCTAAAAATTGATCAAAGTTGGATAGTCTGTCATTACTCTCCCTCTGACCTCCTTGCCCCTCCGACATTCCAATTTCTTCAGCCTCTTTCATCCGCTCTGTCCCCCTCCTCCTTCAATGAGCTTTACCAGCAAGCCCAGATAGCAGAGCATACTGTATATTACCACTTTCACCCGTCCTCTCGCCTTCACAGACCTCAGTTATCCCTCCTCATCCCCTTCTCTCTCTACTTTGGTGCCCAAAAATCCTTCATTCTTCCTTCTCTCTTACTCTCTCCCCTCCGGGTGTATAGGTCAAGTGAGACACTTTTATAGTTGTGCATCTTAACAGACTGCAACCCAAAAGTAATTTCAAATCCTACCTAAGTCTACAGGCTCTGTTCTCCCCCCCGCCGCAGGGAGTGACAAAACTTAAAGAGCGATATTCAAACTGCCTCCTAAACGCCTTTGAGCAAGTGTCCCTGGTGGAGAAAGTTGGACTCGTCAGTGTTGGATCTCTGGTCTCTCTTGTCCCTTTGGTGTCATTTGGTGCAAAGCAACAGGCATCAGCTGGTTTGTCAAAGATAAGCCTGCAGTGTGCAGCTTTGTGACATCATGATATGTGAATTATGAGCACTGACTTTCAAGCAGTCAAACAGTTTCCTCTCTCTAAGAACACTGAAGTTTCACCTCCAAGTGCTTTACCTGGGCTTGCCTGAGGGAGAATACGAGATGAAGAAGACCGAGCATACCAATGGCCCTCAGAAACTCATTCTCTGTAGTACTAGAAAACCTTCCCTCTCTCCACCTTCTTCTTTACTTATTTTTTGGATTTCCCTGCTGCCCCTCCCTCTCACAACTCCTCATGTTCTGGGGAAAGTTGAACAAGCAGTACAGATAACTCAAGACAGATCCACATCTGAGTGCCATGTACGGAAAAAACAAAAACTAAGCACTCAACTTTGACCTTGGCTGAGCACTAAATATATACAAGGAGAGAAGGAGGGTAAAGGGAGGACTCCTCTGTGTGTGTGTGTGTGTGTGTGTGTGTGTGTGAGTGTGAGTGAGAGAGAGAGAAATATGGGGACATGCTGATTGGACTAATGTTGCAGCAGCACAGGAAAACACACAGAAGTTCACTAACGTGGGTTGGTTCGGCTGCACATAGAGATATGCTTTGTGCATGTACATACACAGATATTTACACACACAGATTATTTTGCTGCCTCAACTGTTCAGACAGCACAGAACATAAGGCAGAAATTGGCCATTTGGGACAACAAACACAAGCTGTACGGTCTGCAGCAGCAGAAGAAAATGGGTTGCTGAAATTCTTTTAATTGCTGACAAAACAATGGTAGAATTATCCTTGCTCACACTAGGAAAGGAAATAACTCCCCCACCCACCCTCCAGCACGCTGTGCGTCTCACTTGAAAATACCGAACGCGGATGCTAACGACAATCAAAAAGCTCCTCGCAAGTACTATTTTGAACTTGGGAAGCGGGTGTTTGCAATCAGCAAGCATGTAAAGGGGCTGCCACCTCCGTCTTGCGGTTACCTGTCACATCTGTGCAGCATCTGAGCGTCTCTTCCCTTACAAGAGAAACTATTTCAATCTGCCTGCCCTGTTTGATCTGCCTTGGCCTTTCACTGCGGAGGCTGCATCAAAAAGATGCTGGGAACTTAAAAGCTCCATCGCTTCATATCTCTCTCTCTTTGTATTTTGCTCCCACCCTCTCGTCCTCCATCTCTTCCTCTGTCTATTTTATTCACATTGAGGTTGGGAGTTGTAAACACTTTGTCACTGGCTCATCAAAAAAGGAAGGGAAAAGCAAGACAAATTGGCTCATCTCCTGTAGTATCACCGATCATACGTTGAAGTCAATACAACAAAAGATTATCATACAATATCATGTGGTATAGATGATTGGGCATGGGGTAATGCTTAATGCTGCTGGCTTAAAACAGACTACATGGTGTGAAGGGGCACCGTGGACTTTTAGACAACCCATCACCACCATGGGAGGAGGAGAGGCTTTCCACCTGCTGGCTTTACTCCACCACCACAAGCATCTAAACTCCATCTCCATTTAATGAGAATGGTTTTTTTGTGTTTGTTTTTTTAAATGGTGGACTCTGCTGGACTGCTGCTACTCCAATAAAGAGTTTTATCATTTCAAACTGATCTCTTCTTATTGAAAGGAGTGACAGATCGAGACAGCAGAGTGAGAGAAAAGCCTGCCAGCAGCATATTCCTATCAGTAATAATATGTATGTAACCTGGTGGGATTATTATGCTGATTAACCCTGCTCAGTGCTCCCATATCACATCTGTCATATTTTCATCTGAAGAAGTCTGTCACTCTGTTATTTGACCATGACACCGGTCTGAGCTAATCAGATAAATTGTCTTCCAAAAGCAGTTAAAACAACCTTTTTTTGTAAGTGGGATTCAAACTGGTGTTTTGCCATGTAATATCAATTTGCTTGGGAGTCTAGTCATCAGCAGCTCGACAGGAGAGAGCGTGGCTCTGCTGGGTCGGTGCTTCAGCTCCATGCTGAGGGCGCCCATACAGGCTCTCGGAAATAAAAACCCTCAGCTAAACAGCATATCTATTACATCCTATACACGCATACTTGCTCTGGGTGTTCCTCATACTGAATGAGTTAAAACTGCTTTATCAATGGGCAGTATTGTCCTTCTATTGCCATCTCTCCTCTTTGGTTTATTTATTACAGATACTTGAGGGATGAAGCGGCTCGACGCAGACGGACCGCAGGGTGCATCATCGATCGTCTGTGCCTCTCAGCTCAGCCGGGGTCTGAGCCACTGAGAGCTCCGACACAACCCCACCACCTGACACCCCCCCACAAACACACACACACACACACACTCCCTGTGGCAGTTGCTGCTTATGCCCAAACAAAGCAGTTGCCCCACTAGGCGAGGTGGAGAGCAGCCGTTTATAATGTGGCTCATAAAACTCAATGTCAGGAAAGATCTACAAGGAACAGACTTAACAGCAAACACATTCATGAACACATCATGAGGCTGTTTCCAATTAAGCTTGATCACTGTTCAAATAAATGCCCCTCATGAAAAAGAACTATGCAGTAATTGCTAAATCAATGAATATCAAAAGCATGCTATCTATCAAATAATGACAGCAAAGCATTCAAATATTAAAATCGCATAAATAACAATATCAAAGTATTTGGTACTATTGGGCACTGAATGAAACCACTACTGATGTCATTATGAGAACCACAAACACACAAGTAGAATCATACCCATTGCAGATAAAAACTGCAAGAAAGTATTACACCATTACTTTGATTTTGACCACAGAGTGTCCTTCCTTTACATATGACTGAACGCAGGTTACAGCGCCCGCAGAATGCCTACAATACATAGAAAGGTACATAGAGAGCCAGAAGATAGGATGATCTCCTTTAACAACAAATTAATAATAAAAGACTCCAAGAATAAACTAGGTAATTAGGTTACAGGCAGCTCAAAGCACATGCAGCGCCGCTGTCGTCGGAGTCTGATTCTGACTCATTTGGGGCTCAAACCTCTGAAAACACTGTGTGTCTGCGGGTGTAACAGGAACTAATATGTTCCGCTGTCATTATGTCACTATAACCATGCATGCAGTCACTTTGGATGTCACGCCTCAGCCCCAAAGTGGAGGTGATGTTCAGGGTTTCTGCCTTATCAACGCGTCCCAGCAAAGGCACATCGTGACACACACTCACACACACACACTTAAAAGACAGGGGGAGAAGTCTTTCTTGTCCATACATCTCTTTGCATCTCCTCCATAGCTCTCACATCATCTCTCTCTCACACACACACTCATCCTCACAAGTTCACCCACGAGACAGATAAGAAGGGAGAGAGAAGAAGATGAGAGAACATGCAGAGAGAAGACTCTCCTCGCACTCACACACACACACACATACACACACACAACCTAAAGAGATTTTTTTCTATGTGCTTGGCAGCCAAACCGGTGGCTTGGCAGCCGTAGTCTCTCAAAATCAGCCCGTCTGCCTCACCTACGCGTTTCAAGTCAAAAATTCATAAGGTGACACAAAACTGTCAGAGCACGTTGATGCGACTCCAAAACGATGATGTGTGTGTGTTTATATGTGGGTGGGTGTGGGGCACACACACACGCCTGAAAAGAAAATCACTGACAAGCCCTCAGACTCACAGGTCAAACACTACACACACACACACACACACACTTTATGTTTTGCATCTAAAAGCACAAATAGGCACACAGCTGCATGCAAACACGTACACATACCTTGCATGCATACACTCATATGCGCACACATGCACGCGCACAGTGAACGCAAAGAGTGTTTCCGAGTTTATTTCGCGTCTTGAACGCAGATGCAACGATGTTCAATTCATACTGAATTCAGCCCTAATTTGAAGCGAGAAAAAAAAAAATCACCACAAATAAACCACAACAGCCAAGAAACCAAAAGAAAACTCCTTAAATATCTCTACAGGGGCTGGTGTGCCTGTGGCTATGTAATACTAGGTGGTCATGCCATCACTATAATATTGCGACAACATTCCTATAATATTCCTAATATAAACATAAAAGCTCGGGCATGTGGGAGATAAAACCACACTCTGGCAGCCTATTCATAATGACAGTTTGCATCCAAAATCTGCAGTTCCTCGCCAGTGAAGTGAAGCAATCATTCACCTTCAAAAACTTGACCAATTCCACCAGAAAAAAAGGGGGAGACGTTCAGTCATGTCGGAGATAGTCCATCCGCAACCTCAGCGTGCGTCTGGCTGCTTATCTCCGTGTGCGCAAAACAAGCCAGGCGACGTTTCGAAGCGCAAAAAAACAACAACAAAATTAACAGCGCAAAAACCTGATCACTCCTGCGGCACAGACTTGGTCCATGTGTGCTCTTGTTAGAGGCGAAGACGGGAGAGAGACATCGGCGTAAGGTATGAAGGAGAACAAGGAGAGGAAAGAGGAGGGGAAGGGTCGGAGAAAGAGAGGAATGTCACCAACATTTTGGATGTAGAAAAAAAGCTCCGAGGCGAGTAGGGAGATGACTGAACAACCGCAAAAAGTTTGGCTGTACTTACTGATCAAACCGTCCTTCGCGTTCGTCCTGCTTGGCATGTTTTCTACGATATCAGAGTGGCAGCAGAAGACATTTCCATTCCCGGCGGGCTTGTCAGACAGCAGCAGCAGCAGCACCGGTTCCAAAGCTCAGCTCTGCAGTTCCGTGCGCACAGGAGAGCAGCGCTCAGCATGAATGAGAGGGGAGCTGCGGTTAGACTCCGGCATCCCCTGACAGAGAGAGAGGGAGAGGGAGGGAGGGAGAGAGAAAATGAGAGAGAGAGAGAGAGGTTAGTGACAACAGTGCGCCCCCTGGCTGCGTAATTGGATTACAGCGGATCGACAGACGCGCCGCTCCATGGCGCGCATAGGTGGCAGCATTGGACCCGGTACAGGCAGGCTGTGGTACCGTGTGCTCTTATGCTCCCTGTAGTCTGTTTGAGGCTCATAAATGAAATGATAAAGGTTGTTTTATTGGATTCAAGTTCTTTGATATATTCTTGATAAAAGGCTGCTCCTATTCGCCTTGATTGATTGCTCCTGTCATCTTATAATGCAAGCAGAGTGGCACTCATGTCTCCCTGCTGTGCCTGTTTCTGTATGTGGGTGAGGGGCACAGATACACACCCACACGCCTGAAGAGAAAATCACGTACAAGCCCTCAGACTCACAGCTCAAACACTACACACACATTTTTTTTAAATGACAAGCCTTTTAACATTATTTTAGCATTTTTATTTTAAAATTGAATCAAATGTGAATCACCCACAAATGTTGTTATCCTCTTTAGCAGCAGCTGTATGCTACCTGCCCAGCACCAAGCTGCGGACAAGGTTAGCAACTAACGTTAGCTGTTGAACACGGCGGAGCATTTAGGAGCTAAAGAGACAGAAAACTCCCTCAGGAGTTGGTGGAGACCTAAACAGAGCTAAAAGAAGAGTGAATATTGGACTTACATTCGCTAGGTGGTCAGAAACATGACTCCTGCTGTGGGTAATGTTGCTCCATGTCTGCTGCAGGCATCTGTTTCTTTGCTAACACCTGAGCCAAAAAGTTTGCTTGTCATGTAGGTCGTCTGCCTTCTTATGGCTAAAAATCACTCTGGTTTTGACTAGTTTTGAATTCACTCAATTACAAACCACACACAGTATCATTGTACACCAATGTCCAAAGCATACAGTACATTTTTTGGTTGAATTACGACACTACAGACGAGCCCAGCTTTAATCCTGTTGCAAGTTTGAAAAATGGTCCTTGTTGGTGCATTCAAGGAAACTCCGACATCTGAGATTTGGGGGCAACATTTTTAATGCAAGAAACCACATTTGCCTCATCCCTTTCACCAAAGCCATGTGTGCTTGTTTGTCCTTTTGTATTACATTTTCCATTTCTTTTTGGCAGCAGAAAGGGCTTTTTTCAAGCAAGACCTGATGGCTGAATTCCATTTAGCTGCTTCAGTTTCAGGGTCCTGGTATTTATGCATACTGGCTCAGTCACACAGGCATGGCTTACTGGGACACTTGAACATAACGGAGCCGTCATTAATGTTATTCGTTACACCTGTGTTTTCCCACTGGAACAAGTCAAAATGTCTGCTGTGAAAAAGGCCTTATTGTCAATATTCACACGTTGCACCATCGCTAAATCCAGCATCAAGGAGATTTGAGAAAATGTTCCTTGCCTGCAAATGTGATAATAATGCCAATAATGTGACTTTGACAAAAAAGGAGACACATTGTTCAAAGGAAAGGACTACAACCATGTGCAAGTTCATTTTCATGGCACACAGAAAATGGCTTAACAAAAGATAGCAAAACAAAATTTGAACTTATGATAAACTTTGGAAAGTATTATATATTTGAGAATCACCAGCTGCAGTTGCCAGTTTATTACTATCCTTTACTTTATTGTATTTGTGTGGTATAAGTCCCATCATGACTTCCACTATAATCATAGAAGTTTAATAAGAGATTTGGGGAGAGAAGAGATATGTGAATTTGCGCCATTAAGGAGAATACCATGGTGGCTTGTGTTCCATTATTTCTGTTCATCTGAAAGAATTTGTGCAGTATTTCTTCATCCTGAGCACGTGCTATGACCTTTGTGGTCCCCTTGTGCATATTAAATGTTGATATTCCTGCCCATATTAGTGATGACTTGGGAGTTTTCATACAGAGCAATGCGGTGTCAGGTTCCTCCTCTCCACACTGAGGCAGAGGATGTGGTTACACAGACGATACTGTGCTGCTCAGATTACTGTACGTGTGCATGTGCGTATGTGTACGTGTGCGTTTGTGTGAACATCCTTTCCGCTAACTCCCATGGTCTTACATGGCTCAATGTGGCACTGCCGGTGTCCGAGTTCATCCACATCTGCCCCGATCTGCTTTTACAGCTGGAATCTGTATCAATTAAAATCTGCATTATAATAAATGTTTAGTTAGGGATTTGTTGTTTTGGTTGTTGAAAAGCAGCAGCCAGCTTCAATTGAAAATTGCTTCATTTATTAGTCTTTATTTTATTTATATATATATATATATATATATATATATATATATATTCATCTTTAATAGAGTTTACCACCTCTTTAGGCTACAATAAATCATAGTTTAATTTCTTGTGAGTTATGAGAACAGGAAAGGAAATGGGGAAAACATGAGATTTTCAAGTTCAAGTTCACGTTTCTTTTATTACCACACAGCTATGCTGGTGGAATTAATCTCAGTACAGATGGAACACCAGTGCAAACATAAAGGACATAAGTGCAAAAATAACAAGATACGTCTATATTTGTGTTTTTCTCATCGTGATCATTGACTGGAGGGTAAACTACCATGTATTTATTTACCATTACACTACTAAAGCAATGTGACAGTGAGTTAACATATGTAAAAAAATCTGGTATCACCTCCACTGAATATTTTATACAGTAATTCCCTGTACAAAAACAGCTTATTAGGAATGTTTACAAATTGGCAAAACAACCCCTTGAAAACAGTATTGTGGATAATTTTAATGCTGCAACATTTTTTTGGCCACTTGGGGGCAGAAGAACACGTTGTAAACACTACATTGTCATATAATTAACATATATTTGTTATATGTCGAACATGTTAGTGGAATCATGTCCCTGTTCAACTGATGGATGTAAGTCTAATATTCACTCTTCGTTTTGCTCTGTTTTGGTCTCAGCCAACTCCAGAGAAAAACATCTGGCCCTTTAGCTGCTAAATGTGCCGTTATGTTCACCAGATAGTTGTTAACTTTGTCTGTCTACCATCTGGTGCTGGACAGGTAGTGTATAATTGGTTTATTCAAGCTTTTTTGCTGAAAACAGCTGCTGCTGCTGGAAATGGGTTAATAAGAGCAGAGTGAGACTGAACCACAACAGTTGCGGCCCACAAAACCGAAACAATGAACTAAAAGACACTAAAAAATCAGTATAGCTGGAGGGAACTGCAGAGTTAGTGGCAGTTGAGGGTACGAGCAGCTCCTTTCATGTTATTACTTTATCCATTGATAATATAATATGATCACTGGAATCCATATTTAATCATGACACATATTGATGATAACAATGTACTTGAACTGCCAAAATATCAATACATATATCAAAAAAAAATGTCTTAATTCTCACATTAACTGTTTTTTCTTGGGTTTTCTTTTGAGATTTGAGTCTGTGCTCATGCGCAGATGTTCGAAAAACGTCAACACATATTCTCTTTCTTCCCGTTTTGAACGCAGCTACTGAGAGAAAGTTGGATCAACCAATTGGCTACATGAAGTGTTTGGAAAGTATTTGGAAAGTGTGCATGCTGGCTCCTCTGTGAGCCTCTGCTACCTACCACAACACCCTTCTCTGCATAGATCTGCAGATTTGTACCTGTGTTTTTGCAGAACTTAATTCCAGCCTTATGCTACACAATTCATTTGGTATGTATTTTGAATACTATAAATAAATGACTAATAACTATAAATAACTACTACAATTAACTATAAATAGAGAACATATCACTTCCTGTGCATCAGAGGATTTTCGGGGAAGAGACAAATGAGACATCCAGTGCTTAGCACAGAAAATGGAATCGTTTTCATGAAAATCCTGTAGTTTGAATCATTACCTCAACTGGCAATAAAAAGAAGAAAAACAAATATTTCTATAAAAATGTTGACTTTCAACGTTAACTGCGAGTTTTCTCATATTTAGGCGCAAAGCTCTGTAGTAAACAAAGTGTCTGTGTCTCTGACATAGGGTTCAGTGTGTGTGTGGCTTGTCAGCAAGTAGCTGAGCTTGGTGTGACTGAAAATGTGTTTGACCAGTTCCACAATCTCTCTCTCCCTCATTTTCTGGTTTGCTTGTATCTCCCTCCATCTCTACCACCTTCCAACAGAGCCTTGATCATCAACGTCCATTTCATCCCACAAACGCCGGCTGATGCCAGATCATAATTAAAATCTCCACAGAGAGCAGTCAAAAAAAGAAGCTAATTAGGCATTAAAAAAACTCTTACTGTTTTTGTCATCTTTTTTTTCTTGCTTTTAGACACAAATCAAATTAACTCTGTTAACTTTTGTGCTTAAGAGACGAGGTCTTTACATGTGTTTGTCGAGATCAGGCAATTTTCAATTTCTTCCTTTTTTTTTTTTTTTTGGCCAAAGTTTGTTTTGTTTCACTTACCCAATTCTTTGTGTTATTTTTCGGTTTTGATCAGTGACAAAATCAGAGTGATCCTTGTGATGTTCAACTGCGAGAGCAAATGCAGCAGCCATTACTGAGAGAAAGAGAAGAGGAGCTGATGGGAAAAGAGACATGAGCAGGAGGGGATGGAGAGATGGAGAGAGACAAAGAAAAAAGATGCTGGCAATCAGAAAGATAGAAGGAAAAAGGAAAAAATGAGAGTGGGTGGTGAGGGACTCTTAGTGCAGCAGCTCAAAGGACAGCCAGGCTTCTTTGCACTTGTTTTGTCGCTGCTTGATCTCTATCACATACAATGCACACCCACACACATGGCACACAGGTACGCACACACACACACACACACACACACACACACAACCACACAGGGCTAAAGGCCAGACTCCTCCTTTTGTCTCTTCTGGATGCGTCTGTAATTACAGCTTGGCCAGTGATGAACAGCAGGGGAGGCAGCTAATGCTACAGCTAGCTTTCAACCTTTGAAACTGTACATTTATGTGAGCGAGAGGGCCAATGAATGAACAGCCAGAGAGAGAGAGCAAGGTGATTGGCTTTTGTTCACATTGTTTCTGAGACCACAGAGAAACAGAGCTGGACTAAAACATGCAGTTCATCTGCAGCAGTACAGCTTCTGTTTGCTCCTCTAATCCCACGTTCCCCTGTGAAAGGCTCTTCTCTCTGCTTTATTTTCATTCAATCAATGACATTATGTCAAATCTACCTACATGGAATATAATTGCTCACTGCCAAGAACTTAAACCTCAAAATTTTATTTTCACAATACCACAATCTTTGCTCATTTAGAAGATGTTGCTCAATAAAGACTTGACAAGATGGAAAATGATTTTCTGTAAAGTTGCAATGAAGTTTGATAGCATACGGGTGCAAACTGTTTCAATCCTCATCACAGTCAGTAAAATGGGTTTTTGCTGGAAAATATTTGGAGCACTAAAATGGTTTCTCTTTTATAGTTTTTATAGTTTCATCTCAGGTGTTATGTCATTCTGATTCAATGCAGGTACGTTCACGTTTAGCTTGTCATTCATCTTGGCTCGACCATCACGGGTCTCCAGCACTCATCATTACCATCATATTGCTTGTATACCCGCACATGTGTGGTAGTGTGTATGTTGTGCTGAATTATGAACAGGGCATTATAAATTCCTGTAAAATCCCATGTGGATTTAGCTGAGACTTAAGGTACATACTAACACTTTTGGTGTTAGTATGTAGTACTTTTAAATATATGTTTATGGGTGGGTGAGGAAATGTAACATTGTTATAGGCAGAAAGTCTGCAAAGGGAGGAGGTTGGGGTGTTTGGATGGATGGGTTGGACTATTTCACAGGATACCGCTGTTTGTTTCCTGTTTCCTACCGACAGTCAACGTTGGTTTCTTTTAAACAAGATCGTTTTCTGATCTTGACCACATAGTTATTATTGTGACCATGACAACCATAACAAAGTAATTATAACCCAAACTATGATTTTTCCCTACCCTGTCAACCAACCCTGTTTTGTGCCTAAACCTAACCGAACCTTAACCATAGCTGTAAGATCAGAAAACAATTTTATTTTCGCAGCAGTGATTTGTTTTGAAAGGTTTTGGAAGGCACTGAACAATGACATTGTCCTGCTGATATGGGCAACTCCCTTTCTACTTTTTAACAAGCTGAATTATCAGATGCTTGTGTAGCTACCATTGCAGCTTTCACACACAGGGGCGGCTGTGGCTCAGGAGGTGGGTCATCCACTAATCAGAAGGTCGGTGGTTTGATTTCCGGCTCCTCCAGTCTGCATGTCGAAGTGTCCTTGGATACCGAACCCCAAATTTCACCCGATGCGCCTGTGCCATTGGTGTGTGAATGTGTGTGTGAATGGGTGAGCACAGACATTGTGACAACATTGTGGGGTGCTTTGGATAGGACGTGCTGTATTGCTTCTGATGAGCAGGTTGGCACCTTGCATGGCAGCCTCTGCCATCAGTGTATGAATGGGTGAATGTTGGCATGTATAGTAAAGTGCTGTGAGTGGTCGATAAGACTAAAAAGGCACTATATATATATATTACCATTTACACATTTCAAAGCAGGTTTTAGTGTTACAGAGTGTGTTATAGCAATCATATCCTCTGGCTCTTGTACTTAAGCTCCATCGTTCCTATATATATTTCACTATACATGAAGTGCATTCCAGATCTTTTCTTTCATTCAAACACCTGAAAATTAAGTCTATTTCATTACCATTTATGTTACAGTTGCTGTTGTGAGTGCCTTACAAAACTGCCCTTAACTGCAAGGTGCATTATTGGAAGCTGAAAAACTGCTCAATCAGAATTAAAAAGGCTTAATATACTGTAAACCCCTCAAACAAAGTTAATTAGTTCATTTTAAATGCAATTACTTTCAGCATAAAACGGCCAGTATTGGGACTGTACTTACACTGAAATGTTGCTTTTGGATTTACCAATGCAACTTATTCTTTTGGGCTCACAAAGCGTAAATAACACCAGTGAGTCTCCAAGAAAGTCTCAAACATTTCTCTCAACATTTATTCCAATTACACGCTTTGGTGCATGTTAACACAAACATAATCAGATCACTTGATGTAATGTTCAGATTAACAGTTCATTTGGAAACTTCAACTGGAAGGAATTTATTGAGAGTGATCGAACTGTAGCTGCACACACTTGATAAGATGTTACATCCATATAAATCTGACTATTGTATGTAAGCAAACAGCAGCAAGAATGGTATTTGTGGTCTGTTCATATCAGTAAAAATTACACCCATGGATGCCCCCACCCCACCCCCACCCCCCCCACAGTGTGAGCTCCACTTGTATACCAACAATACTTTTATCAGGACACAAGATAAAGGGTGCAATTTCATTTTTCTAAGTTTCACTGCTCACACATGTTATGGCTCCTTGGCTTTGAAAAGTGGAACAGTTGTCATGATACAGATATTATAATGCAACTTGTATTGGCATAACTCTGGGGCTGGGGATAGGAAGGATTGTGAGAAAAAATAAATGTGTGTGGATGACACAGTGGGTTGAGGGGGGTAGGCAAAATGAAAGTGTAATGGAAAAAATGTCTGTTGATCATAATTGCCGGTGGTGAAATTGCTGGTCTGTATTTCCCCTAAAATTTCCCCATGTGTCACATCTGCAATTATTTCTCTGGAAAGGATTCAGCTTGAACTTCGATATCACCTCCTTCTCATCCTATCCCTCCTTCTCCCTTTCTTCCTTTCTTTCTCCTCCCTCTCCCCCTCTCTTTATCCCCCTCCTCTGGACCAATTTGGGGTGGCGAGGCGATGGTTATCTAAATGCAAAGTGATGCTGTAATAGCACTCACCAAGGAGGCGTAAACGACTAGTGAGACCCGCAGATGGAGGGAGAAGAGGACGGAGGGAGAGGTAGAAGAAGGAGGGGGGTGCCGGTGAAAGAGATACATACAAAAGTAGTGAGGGAGAGGTGGGAGGCTGGGGTTGTATGTAAAGCAGAATGAGAGAGAAAGAAAAGGAGGGAGATGAAATAAATAAGAGAAAAGCTGCAAAGAGAGGCAAATTGAAAGTGGAATGATAGGAAAAGCGCGAGAGAGAAGAAAGAGAGAGGAGTGGGGATTGGAGAGTGTGAGAGCAAGGAAGACAGTGCAGGTGAGAGTGAGAAAAAGAGGGATATGGCAGAAAAAGAAGAGCAATGAAAGAAGAGGGTGTGAGAGAGTGGTACAAAAAGGAAATGAGAGATGAAGTGGGAGAAGAGAGAAAGACAGCAGATGGAGAAATGAGAGAGGAGAGAATGAGCAATTGAGAGAGAGAGGAATGAAAGAGAGAAGGATGCAGGAGAGGAAATTAAGAACACTGTCCTCACCAGACAAATGGAAGCATTGGCCGTTCGTTCAATTCCCCAAAGGCCTCAGTATGTTCAAACCAGGTGCTTGTTGGATTGTTTAACAGCGTCTGCTGGAATAAGGAGGTGAAGAGATGTGTGTCTGACAGTTTTTATACCTTTCAAGCCTGTTACACCTCTGCACCCACCAGTGACGCTAGGCGAGGTGGTGTGTTGTCAGAAGTGTGACTTGTTCCACCTGCGACCACACCCAACAGTGATGTCACTGTGTCCTGGAGTACACCTGTAGGTCACTGCAGCAAGGTGAGTAGTTAAACTACCGATGGTCAGCAAACATTTTCAGGGGATGTACATAAAAAAGTAGCCTTTGAAAATGAGAAATATGACATAATATATAAAAATGTTCATCAATGATTAAAGAGTAAACTATAATGTGAAACCTGGACAAATGGACAATAGTTCACCGTCTTACCAATCCAATGACTTGCATGCATCTGTGGAACCACACATTGGTATCCTCCTGCTTAGTAAAACAGAACCCGCTGCCACCCAAAAACATCTCTTCTTCAGAAGTTGGTTTTGCTTCTTGACCTGTTGCACAGAAGACATCAAAATAAAAAATCCATAATGAAAATGAGACTAAAATTTCATTGACAAAACTGGACTAAAATTAGTAGTTTTTGTTGACTGAAGCTAACAAAAATCAAATGACTAAAATTGGATAAAAACTCAAAATCAGGTGCCAAAATTAACATTGAAGACTGCCTTTCAGTTCCCATTTCCATTAATGACAGTTAATATTGGTTTCTTTTAACCACAACCACCCTAACCAGTGACAGACCAGAAAATAGTCATATGAATCATTTTCATAAACTGTATTGGAGGGCACTGGAGGTCATACTGCTGACAGGGGAGCCAGATCAGAAAATACTCATGGCAAACAACCTGTTTTGCTGTAAATTTGGAAGATGTGTTGAAATTAAGAAATGTTTGATTCTACATGTAGCTTGAGAGGAGAGAGGAAGGAAGAGAAGGAGGATGAAAAGGAGAGGTTAAAAGGGTCCAACAGTGGCTGAAAAAGGTAGAAGTTTGAGAAGGAGCAACAGAAAGAGAAGCTTTTATATGATCTTATTGTTGAAGACAATTGATTTCATCATGGATTTTCAGATGATCGTCATAAAATTACTCCATTTGATACCAGATTACATCAGTGTCACAGGCTCCTCTGCTGTCATGCCAATGAAACACATTTGAACTGAAATAAGAATAAAGGGGTAGAGAGAGAGAGAGAGCTGAGGAGAGGTAGGGAGAGGGCCTCTACCATTATAGATTCACAAGGTTAGAAAAAAATCCAACCAAAATCCTACAGGCAGCATTATGTTGTGTCATGCTCAGATGCAATTTAAATGGAAAGAGCTGAGAGGGAGGAGAGAGGAAGAACAACAATATGGATGTGAAGAGTTAGAGGGGGCGGGAGAAGGAAGAGAAGAAAGAGATGAGACGATTTTGCGTGTCTGTGTATAATATATACACACATAAATATATATATATATATGTGTGTGTGTGTGTGTGTGAAAGAGCGTGTGCATGTTTGGGGGGTTTAAAAGGTAGAAAGCAGTGGGAAAAATATCACACCAATATCCTCGGCCTGTCAACAGCCAAAATTGGGCAGGATGAAGAATATGAAAAGAAGAGAAAAGAAAAAAAAAATCAATCAATTCTCCTGTGCAATATTTAGCCTATACATATACAGACAGTATAGCCTTCCAAATAGCTCTACGTGACTGTTGTTATGGCAAATCCAATATCCACAGGAAGGCATGCCAGCTACAGAAACACACTGATCACTCTGTCTTTCTTTTTGGCCAAAGAGTCATCTTGGCCTCAGCTAACAGGCCAGTTTGTCCGTCTGTATCCCGGCCAAAGCCTTTAGCTCATTGATTTCCTTCAGTCAGTTGCTGTGATTAATCCCAGACATGCACCCTGCCCTGCATTCTTAACAGCACGTCTTCCTCTGCAGGGGGCAGAATGCTTAGACAGGGCCTAGTCATTACAGACATTAACACATTTTCCTTGATCTGACATACTGCCAGTGTTTTTCTGTTCTTGTTGACAACAGGGATGATTTGACCGTTGGGCTATAATTTCAAATAGGCAAATTATGCTTTTCAGTCCATATTAGTGGCATTTTGAACCAGAATTATGAACCATGCAATGTCCTGTGGCAGAAAAAGTGAGTATTGATTTACCCCAATGTAGAGAGTACTCGAATAGAGAAGCATCCCTGTATTCTCAATGGGAGGGAAGCTGCACTTTATGAGATTGCTTAATAGTTACTATGTGATTGCACCCACTGAAATGTTAGTAGCAGAAGGCTTGATGATGGAAGAAACTTTCAGTGCTGCGACTGACAGTCTCAAGAGGAATGAAATTTGCTTCAAATGTACCCACTTATAAGGCCTAGAAACTATTTTGTTTTGGAAAATCCACATTTGTTGCCGTGTGGCAGAAGTAAGGGTTATGGCAAGGATGCATAAACGCAAAGAGCGGCATATAAATGCTCGATGCTTGACCATCCAAACTTTATTCAAGGTTATAAATTTAAAATTGCAGAACTATCATAAAAATGTTCAGTGAGATTGAAATTGAGTTGTTACTGTGAAATTATTGGCTACATAATTGTGCACACACTAAAGGCTATTTTGTATTTGCTATTTATGTTTGTGTACATACTAGCTTGGTTGAAAAAAATCTTAAACCTTGTGTGGTGTTTGGGTCTGTGGGACCTGAGACCCTGGCTCATTTTCTGTGAAGAACATGTAAAACAACACATTTTCATTGCGTGTGTGTTCCTTTAGATTTGCAGTATGTTTCATAGATTGAACACGACCCTCTCCACCATTTTATAGGCATTATTGCCAAATGGCACGAGCTTAGTCCCATCACCCCCCAACCACCCCACCACCCCACACACACACACTCCCAGAATAAGGATTCTTATTCCATTTCTTTTCGAAATCAGAAATCACCTCTCAGCTTCTCTGTGGACAACATGCACACATGCACAAACACAAACAAACACACACACACACACACACACACACACAGTCAAGGTTGCAACATTGTTACACAACATGTGGGCAGCGCACCTGTTGAGCCCACCTCCTGGGACAGGCCCCCCCACACTTTGGGAATGGACCAGGGCTGGGCCACCAACATTTGGGTCATCTCTGTGTACCATGGTGCTAAACAGCGGTCCAGGGCTAACAGGATGACCAATAGTCACTATTGTCTCACTCTCTCCAGCAGAGGAGGAATGAGATGAAGACAAGGAAAGGTGTTACGCAGCCTCCTTGGCCATGGTGCGTGGAGGGGGTGGATCATCTTGCAGCATCAGGCAGAACCAGAACAGGCAGTGGGTGTTGTTTTCGACTGGCTAACAGGTCCACTTTCACTCTCGCTAACCGGTTCCAAACCCACTTGTCTGCCAGAGGGCCGCCCCTTGACATGAGGTTGGAGCCCCTGTTCTCCAGACCCGGAATGTGAGGGGCTCTCAGAGACAGGAGGTGTTCTGAGGCCCACAACAACAGGTTCTCCACCATCTACAACAGGACTACGGATCGGACTTTGCCCTGCCTGTTGATGTAGGCAACTGTGGTGCGGTTGTCTGTCTCTCCCCTGAACCAGTGTCAGGAAGTGTTGGAGTGGAGTCAGACATCACTAAGCCGGAAATGGTCCCACCGTTGCCAGAATTGAGTCAAAGAAAAAGTGGTGGCTGCATCATGCTGCTCTCTGTGTGGTCCCGTCCGAGGCATATGAAGCAGAAGAGATGCCCGACTGCGGCAGCAGTGAGACCGGGGCGTGATGGGCAAGAATGAGTTTGGAGTGGCGACTCCATCCATGGAGAAGATCAGTGAGCTGATTTTGCTATTGCTGAAGTGAGAAGGATGGGTGCTGCAGCAAGATGCTGACTTAATTGGTAGGCACATAATTGGTAGGTGCGTCCTGATTGGCTGACTATGTACATGCAAATTTCAGTGGGCGATTGCATGTGTGTGATTGGTGGAGAGTATTACCCATAGAGTCCAGTAGAGGGCGGAGCCTGTGTGAGATGGAACAACAAAATATCTTGCAGGAACTTGCACAATGTTATTTCAAAACATTCTAAACATACTATATTTTCTCACACTCTATCCTATCTGCAAATTGGAGGCAGGACACAACAAATAAATAGCTTTGCATGGGTGGCTCCTCACAATCGATTAATATGCAAAAGGATTCTCTGCTCAGTGGGCCTTAGAAATGATTTTAGAAGAAAGAGAAGCTTTGGAAGATGAAGATGAGTTTACAGAATATGAGGATCACGTTTATATCAATTCAGAGTCTGACATTGAGTTTGAAGAAGAGGATGAGATTGACCCCCAGCCAGCCCCAGGACCAACCAGTCAGCAGCCAGCCCCAAGACCAGCCCGTCAGTAGCCAGCCCCAGGACTAGCTCATCAGCAGCCTGCAGGAGGAGAAATATGGATGTCAAAAAATGGTGAAATTGAATGGTCTTCTTGCCCAAGGAATGAGCCACCCCGCATGGCTGCCAATGTGATAGGGATGCAACCAGGGCTCACATGGATGGCGGTTACTCATGTGCAGTACATAAAGTCTTCTTTTGAACTTTTCGTCCCAGACACCATCCAGAAAATCATTCTGGACAGCACTAATTTGGAGAGAAAGTGTGTTTTTGGAGAGAGGTGGAAGGAGATGGACCAAACCCATTTACATGCATTGGGGTTCTTATCCTTGTTGGTATTTTCAGATCCAAAGGGGAATCCACAGAATCCCTGTGGGAAGCAGAAACCGGCAGAGAACTTTTCCGTGCAACATTGGGCCTCATTCACAAACAGTGTGTATACACAAATCTGTGCTTAAACCGTGTGTACAAACATTTTAAGCACAAATCCGGGATTCATCAACATGTTCTTACCTGAATTTGTTCTTTCTCTGTGAACAAATTTAGAACAGCCTTACACCATGCATATGCACAAATCATCAACGTTCCACAGTCTTAAAAAATAATATAGTTAATATTTATGCAATATAAACAGTATTGTAATTGAGATAAAGTCAACATCTGTTAAGTATTTTTATGTAAATTGTTATGGCTGTATTGTTTTATTGTTCCCAATAATGTTGTGGGTCCACCAGACCTGTGAACATTGGGTGAATAATAAAAACATGAACACCACACAAGTGTTAAACAAACTTTGAAACCCTGTCAAATGTTGGTGCCTGGCTCTACTCATTGAGATACCCCACAGATTACTTTCTTTCACTTATTCTCCCACCTCTTTTTCAAACCATTTTTGAATGATATTCAGACTCTAAGGTCTCAGAACGGGAATTTTTCTGAACATAAAGGGCCAAGGTTGCACAGACATAGCTAAGACCTTTAGGTCTGTACAGCATTTCAATGTGCTGCTGTACTCCTTTTAGAGCCTTTTCACTTACAAATATAGATGTTCACAATGACATGGCTTCACTTATAATGGCAGTCCTTACTCAATAGAGGAGTCATTTGAGATGGCATTCACAATCTCTCTCTTTGTATATGTGTGTGTACACGAAACAAGTGCTCTCAGCAAGAGGGAGAATGTCAGGGTGAAACTGACAAAAAGAATTGTTTTCTAAGAGAAAAAGAAAAAATACCTCTAATAAACTGCTGTGCAATAAAAGCTGCCACAGAAGGCAAGGTTATACCCTCTCACCTTTCTTCATCAGCTTTATACTTTGAATAGAAAATGTAACTTAATTTCAATTAACAGATTTTTGAATCTGAGTAGTTTATGTAAACTATGATGCTCTCTAGCTTCAGAGTTTAGGGGAATGGCATACAGCGGCTGTGCACGACACTTATTTAATATTTAGAGGTTACGTTCTACATGTATGCAGGAGAAACTATTTGACATCCAAAGTGGCTTAAACACAAGCTGAATGTGCAGTGCTGGAAATATTTATAAAACTGGGTGTTACTATTCAAAAAGCTATTCCAAAACACATATTTCAAACCCATATTTCAGTACATCATATGGGTGAATGGAGTTAAATCGACTGTTTGCAAGTTTGTTCCAATTTCTCCGAGACCAAGGACAAGAAAATCAACTGAGATTTCAGTACTGATTGTCCATTCAAGTCCTTGACAACTCCTTCAGCACACAAACATAAATGAGCGCGAGTTTCTCACAAAGTGTAAGAGAATGGGATACACAAGAATATGAGGCAATAGAGAGAAAAATCTTAGTGTGAAAGGAGAGTGCAGTATTTTTCATATTCTTGTGCGGGAGTAATATACTCTTGGGGGTTTGTCACTCAAAAATTCACACTTTTATGATTTTATATACTGCCAATTTCAACTGCTAGTTTAAAGCACATAAATATTCAGAATGTATGGTGGAGAATAGTGCTGGTGTTTCTGCAGTTCCCGCAATATCTGCACATGGCAACTAACTTGGTTATAGCTAGGGAAAGATCAGGATTACAGTTAATAATGTTTAATGTTGTTATATTAGGGAAAAAACTCACTCATCCACCATCCCGACCTTCACACCTTCACTTTCTGTCTTGCTACATATTAGGGCACGCTATTTCCACACATATGTGCGTTCTGCTTAAGATCAAGTCTTCCTATTCTCAGCAGCTGTTATGACAGATGAATTAGAGGGCACATGTCAAAAATTTGTGACAAGCAGGACATGTCTGTATAAGGCTGTAAATGTCATATATTTTACAATGAAAGGCCTATAACTGACAACTACTTAGAAGAGTCCAACAGGATTTTGCTCTGCTCTCAGATCAAGTTTGCATGAAAAGAATACAAACCCTACTGTTCACTCAAATCTGGTGGCAAAATTGCTCTCATGGGATCAAAACATGGCTTCCAACAACAATCATGACGGTTTACCTTTAAAACACGCTGTGCTCTAAACAATCTGCCCCTGCATGCTTCGAAATCTTGACTTGCAGATGAGTGTGGATTGCTCACTCAATTAAGTTGTAAATTAATATTAGGAATAGGACTATGACCTTTACTTTACGGCCTGGAGCTGAGTTTAGCTGGATAAGTACTTGTGCCAACACTACCTGCCTATTTAAAGCTTGATGAAGGAAGAAAGTTAATGAACCTGGAAACTCTCTCTCTCTCTCTCTCTGCTATTCCCTCCTCTCTTATTCTCTCTCTCTCCTTTTCTCTGGACATGCTATGAATGAAAGTGAGCAGTGAGTTTTTGGCCATTACAAAATCTCTCAGAGAATTAAGAGGAAAAAATCCCCCCTGGGCAGCCCCCTGAATTGTTGCACAAATTAATCCCCTTTCCCAATTCCATCATTCGCCCCCTTTTGGAATTATCCCTTTTCAATTATTTCTCTCTCCTCTTTCTAATTTCTAGTCACCATTGGAAATTGTGGAGAGGAGAGAAGAGGAGAGGAGTGAATGTGTTATTAATTGCTCTGATGTGGATTAGATGTGAGCATCGTGGCCATCCCCCCCCCCCCCCCCCCCTTTACTCCAATCACATTTCAATTAATAACAGTCAGCCAGGCATCGCCTCAAGATGTGCTAGCAAGATGATTGGTCTGTCAGTCAGAGCTGCAAGGGAGCATTTGCAATTTGTCATCAGTTTCCTCTTTCCTACTTTCGTTTCACAATCACTCACTGTTGTTTCTATCTCATAATCTCTTTCTTTTGCTCCCCCTCTCCCTTTCTTTTTCCCTCTCTCTGTCTCGCTCCTCTCATCTTCCTCTTCACCCAGGTTATTTTTTCTATACTCAAAATCATGCCACATTTCATCCATTTATTCATTTTTTCTATGATAGCTTGGTCAGCGTTGAAAAGGACTGTCTAGATATACTGTGTGTGTGTGTGTGTGTGTGTATGTGCACACATGTATCTCCTAAGAGGTTTTCTCCTGCCTGATACAGCATGCAACTTTAAAAACTGTCGTCCTGCACCACATTTCAAATGAGATGGGAGACAACACAGCCATTTTCTATTAAGGCCTGCATGCTCTCATGATAACCTGCTACTCAGGACTAGCTTGCACTGCAATACACACATACAGTACACTCACGCACTTCAGTCATTTGTCTTTTACATCCCCTTCTCTTATAGCTTTCTACTTTTGTCACCTGCTCCTGTCTGTTACATACATACTATGAGGATTGATGGTACCACTATTTTGTTCTGTATTTTTGGCAAAGGTCAAACAATAAATGCATCACATCCTGTGTGGGAAGACCAGCGTTAGACAGGTTACTCGAAAAAAGTAGTCATTTACTAATTTAAAAAGTACACATCACATTTTGTGTATATTATTTAACACACAAGCAGCTAGCCTACCATCTGGAGGTATTTACTGACTGTCAACATCTAGCTTAGCCCCTGTGACTGTATGCAACTCTCCTGCACCAAACTAACATGTCCAAAATGTCATAGTTACAAAAAATTATGGGAATTTTGTAATGCTAATGAAATGTCTGAACTTCAAATTGTGATCTTTTACAGTACTCATCAGTGAAAAATTTTTCCATGCCCACATAGAGAATTATAATGTAAATACTTGCAATGCTAAAAAAATCATTGTCTACTTTGTTAAAATCACAAAAGTTTCAATTATAAAAGCACATGTTGTGGACATGTTGTGTTTTTTCAGAAAGACAGATGAAAGAAATGCTAAATGAGAAATTGCATTGAGTTGCAGAAGCTAGAGGAACAGGGGCTAGCCCAGACATGATGTCATGATTTCAGCGCTCTATATTTACAGACCATCAACAGCTAGCTTAACTCACAGTGAAGCTACGGGGTTCACAAACTCTCCAGCTCTGAACTTAACCAGGTGACCCCTGAATGTAGACTCACCAGTGGCTAATGTTAGCAAGCCAGCTAAAATACATGACATGTACATAAGGCAACTTTGGAACTACTGGGAGGCGTATTTCCCATTAGCGGGAGTCACATTTCTCCTCTTTTGGCGGAGGCTAGCTGCTTCCCCCACCTCCAGCCCCTGCACCAATGTAAGTCCCGAACAAATCCTTCCACTGAGCGCACAAAGACAAAATTAATATAACATCAACAAACTCCTGGTAAACAGCAAAAAAGCTGACCCTCAACCTCAAATTGTCAAAGTAGCAGAGTGTTACCGGGATTAGTATTTGTAACATATTTTAAATTGTAATGCCTTATACCATTTTTCACTGAAAAAAAGTGATCAAATTACTGTAACATTTTACCAAATAATGTGTTACTGCCCAACAGTGCTCAGGATCTGATTACAGGTTTGCACAACAAAGAAGCAGACATGTATTTATATAGAAATGTTGCAGATCATCACTTGACGTAGGCAGGTAACAGATGCCTTTAGCCAAGCACCACAGGAAGACTGTGTTAGCCTTTGTCCATTTGTTTTGTGTGCTATTTTCTCTTTTTTTTCAATTCTCTCATTCATTGCTTTCTCTTTATATTTGTTTCTCGTCTTTCTTTCAACACAGCAGGCTTCATCTCAAACAGAGTAATTCCCCTGGTCTTCCATCTATGATGCATAATGCAGAGCAACTGGACACAATCTCCAAAAGAGCTTTCAGCAATTTCTCTTTGTGCATGTTTGTATGTATGAGTGTTCTTCTGACAGAAGGTAAATTATTTTTCTGCCAATATTTGGAATTGGGCTACTTGTTATTGAGTCTCTGCAGATGGTTGGGAAAGCCTCCAAAAAGTTTTTATTAAATACTATATCTTCTCTTGTGGTGCGTTTTTTGTTTGTGCCTCATTTGATGTGTGAGGGCAGCTCCTGCAGGAATAACAGCAGACTAAGCTTATGCTTCTTGACCAGTGTGTCAGAGGCCACACAGCACTACGGTGCAGTGAGCTCAGGTCAAAAGTGTTAAAGAAATCAACACTGAGTCAGTTACAGGGGGCTGAGGTCAGTATCATGTCTATTTAAACTCCCATTTCAGCTACAGTTTTTACTGGTTTCTAGCTCTGATGGAGAAGCATGCCTCTCAGAGCTCAGACTCCTTTCAGTTGTTGAGAGTTACGCATTTCTAACATGACAATCATCTCTTATCCAAGTTAATGCAAACTGAGATCATTTATCTCCTTGTGCTGATGGCATCTTGTCTAATGTCTGAGAAAGGATTCCTCTGACATTTCCAAGCAATCAATAAGTTGGCGTGGCTTGGAGTTTTGTTTTGTCGTTGAAATTGCGTCTTGCTTTCTACACTAAGCTTTTCCTCTGCAATCCAACAAACACAGTTAGTGGCAGCATCCAAGGAACCCGTGAACATTCTTGACATGTAGTTATCCCACCAGACACGGTTGGGAAATGGATTTTTCACAGATCTCAGAATGGAAATGACAAGGAGACAAATCAATTTTTGTTTTAGTTCATTGGAACAATTGTCTCCTTTTTAAGTTATGACAGATGCTTATGTGCCTTCTTCATAGCTACAAATACTCATAAGAGTCTATTGATAAAACTCTGTCTTCATAAATGTACTAACCAAGCTGTTAATACACAAATCTCAAAGAAAAAAAATATTTTTGCCAAAAAAAAAAAAAAAATCAATGTTGCAAATAGGTGGTGGTTGAGACATTAACCTTACAAAGAGTTCTTACTTTGGCCTAGTTTTGTACTGAATTGAACAAAACATTTCAAACCAGCAACAGACAGAACTTACTACTAAACAAAGACAGAGACAACACTGTAATGCCATGGTGTTCTGAAGAGGAATATACTGTGTGTGTGTATATATATATATATATATATATATATATATATATATATATATAGCCATGACTCATACTGTCTAAGAGAAAGAGGACGAGAAAATAAATATGAGCCATTTTTTAAATGGTTGAACACTCAGCCTTATCTTGAAAAGGTGTGGAAATGCTCTGACTGACAAGCCAGATGTCCCCTCCAGCTCCCCCATGGAACAGCAAGCACACAGCTGAGCTTAAGGAAGCAAGAATGTGAGAAGAAATGAGAAAAGCCTCGGCCTATCTTCTATTGGCCGAGTGGCTCTGCTCCGCTCTGCTCTCACTCTCTCTCACTCTGCTCGCTCTCCTTTCTTTATTAAAAAGAAACACGTGTAGTGTTGGGGCGTCCAAGTATGAAATTCAATTCTCATCCCCCAAACAGTGTTTTTATTAAAGCCGTTACTATCACGGCGAGCAGGCAGGCCTGGCCAGCTCAGCTCGGCTCGGCTCGGCTCGGCTGTGTGGGTACATACTGTACAAGAAGGGAGGGGACGGAGAGCATTAGTGAGAGAAAATGCAGGAAGGAGGACAAGAGACAGAGAGAGACTATGAGAAAGAGGGAGAGGGAGGATACAGTGTGAACAAGGCAGCAAAGGATTGTGGCAGTCAGCAGCAGGGCGACAGAGGGGCTTAATTTGCCCAAAAGGCAGCTCAGCCTCTTATGCAATTTAACCAGGACGTGCTTGACTTGCGCTTGGGTTAGCACCCTGGCACGGCCCGGTGCACAGAATCAATTGCACATTGAACAGAGAATTATGCTGTAGTCTTGTTTGCAGTGTGTATATTATTTTTGTACTAACATTGCCCTTAATTATGACATAACAGCTTTGAAGCTGTCATCAGAAGCTGTGTTCTGACTTGAAGACTTTTCTGACATTGAGTGATCTGACAGTGTTGTTCTCCCTTCATGTATCATTTCAGATCAGGGAGGATTTTGTACATGAGTGTGCTTCCTTTTACAACAATAACAAAAAAAAAGGTTCTTTAGGCTTCTGTGAAAGCAGAACCTTCTTGCTCGAAAGTACCTTTTAATTCTTTCTATAATGCTAAAGTTCTATGTCAAATCTTTTTGTTGTGATGACTTCTATTATTGTGATTTATCATGCTAGCAGTGAGACTCTAGGGATGGCAATGACTGTTGTTTGGTCGGTCAGTCCATCACTTTGGTCCACAGTGAAATACAACTACACTTGAATGGATTGTTATGCAATTTTGTACAGATATTCATGGACCCCAGTATATGACTGACCATGACTTTTCATCTAGCACTATCATCAGGTTATCAATTTGTTATTTGGTTTGTTTGGTTTTTGGCCAAACAATGACATAATTGACATTTATGTCAGCCTCAGTTGTAATTTGTGTTTAGTGTTATTAAATAAATGTTAGTATGCTAACAAACTAAACTAAAGATATTGAACATGGAAACATTAACTGTTAAATTTAATAATGATAATAATAACAATCAGCATCATCATCTTTATTTCTATAGCACAATATATGAAATGTAGCACGTGCTTTACATGAAAGCAAATAATCATTAACATTGGCAGTAAAAGAAAGAAAATGTGAAATATCTCTAGATTTACTGGATGGATTAGAATAACTTTTGGTACAGACTTTTCTTCTAGCACCATCATCAGGTCAAATTTCTCAATACTTTGGTTTATAGTCAATACTCATTCTCAGCCTCAGCTGCAGTGTGTGTTTAGTCCTTATTAGCAAATGTTAGCATGCTAACACGTTATAATAAGATGGTGAACATGATAAATATTACCTGCATAACATCAGCATATTATGCTTCAAGTCTATTTTTTCTGTTTTACACAATTACAGCAATTTGGCACTGAGTATGTTTTGGCAGTGACCGTATCGCAATACAGCGCCTGAACGCATCCTGCTTAGACACTGATGGAGGCCTGAAGCTGACCTGTGAATGTGCTGTTTTCGCCACACAGCCTGTAGAAACTGTGTTAGATGATCAACCTGATGTGATGTCTGCAACTGTGCACAACTGGAGATTTTTGAAAGATTTTTAGTTGTGTCATTCTATGCACTTTAAACTGTGTTCTCTGTTTGAAGCCAGTACACCAAGTCAGCCTTATGGTACTTTGTAAAACTGTTCATGATACACAACACAAACTATTGTAGACAACTTGTAACATGTCGAGAATACAGTGACAAATGAAAAACTGTATCAGAACACAAAAACACTGACTTAATAGTGAGACACACCTTCACTGTAAAACATGCACTGTCATGTTACAGTAGTTGTGGAGTGATTGATTCCATATGTGGGGTTTTCGGGCTTGGCGCATCAAGGTACGTTTATTTCCCACAAATTCAGTTTCATGAATTTCTCATTAAATTCTATCAATTTCAATCAGACAACACTGTCTGAGTGCCCTGTTTGTTGGTGCCTTTTCATTCCTACATTACAACTTGTGTTTTGAGGCCTGAATTCCCAAAAATAAATCAGAATTGTCAAACACCCTTTTGTCCTTTCTGCTACAAATCTCCCCCTTCTCCTTCCCGACAGTAAATACACAGTTGGGGTCAGATGACCCTGTCTATGCCTCAGAGAAAACAACGCATTGTGGCTAAACTGTTCTGACAGGCTTGCCCTTTTTACACATGAGGAAGATGAAGAGAAGGGAGAACAGGGGCACTGGGTGGGTGTGGGTGTGTGGCTGGTGGGGAGGGGGTCATAGGGGAACAATGCAAACAAGTGAGGAGGAAGTGAGGGAGGACAGGGACGAGAGAGAGCGAAGAGACGATCGGTGCGGGAGTCACGGTGGGACTCAGGGAAACAAGCGAGGAAACGACTGTGAGGCTGGCTGGTAAGGTGGGAGCCTGTGTCCTGGCTGGCTGGATTTAAGGCTCATGGACTTGCAGGCTGCATGGCTGGCTGACTGACTGGATTTCTGACCAACGGGCTCGCTTGTTGCTTCGGTGGCCAGCTGCATGGTGGGCTGACTGGCTGACAGAGCGCTTGACAGGCATAAAGGTTGGTTGGCTGTCTCTGTGGATGGCTAGTTGGCTGCCTGTGCATTCATTATTCATCCTCTGTATCTGATGATGTGGGTCAAGCTCAGTTCTAGGCGGCTGGGGCTGTAGACTGCTCTGCAGCGAGCAAGGCCTTTAAGCTACAGCCTGCGGCAATACAGCACAGGCTGCAGCATCAGCAGAATTCTAATATACTGTAGTTTACATTGTCCCGCTGTCTGTTCAGATGTTAATTTAGGCTTTTTTGTCAAAAGAGAGGAGAGTGGAGGAGCAAGGGAGACAAATGACTTTAGGCAAAGGTTACAGGCCAGGTCTGAACCCAGGACATAGGGGCCACTGCAACTGAAACTACTTTGATTGAGACTTGTCCGTCCAAATCACTTTGATGAGATATGTCATCCTTCTTATATAACAGTCTTGTCCCAAGGAGGCAGGCTGCCCTTGTCTCCCTATTTTTTCCCCCTCCATTGCTATTTGTCTCTTGGTTTCTCTTTCTTTCTGGTATCAGAATTCGACACATCATAGTGGTGCTAAATAAAGACATCAGGACAGCCTCAACTCAGTGTGCAGGCAACATTTTTAAGTTGCTTTTACCAACACTGCTTATCCATATTGGGATAGGCCCATACAGTACATACTATGCTGGGGTTCAAAATCCATTACTTAACTGAAAACCTATTTTCAACCATATATCCATGTCCAGTATATTCAACTAGTTCCTCATTTTAATGCAGCTGGCTGCAGTCTACTTCTGCCATACACAAATATCAAGAGATTGTAAAAGATAAACAGGTAATACATTTCATTTGCTCCTGTTTACTTTACCTCTTTCTGATATACAGGTTCAGCTCACTTTTTTTGTGGCCATGCAGTCCATAGAACAAAAAGATCAAAGGGGAAAAGATAAGAAGATATGCAAGGTCACTAACTCACACTTTTCGGGTACATTTTGGGAGATTGTGTTTTTTTTAAAGGTGTAAACAAAAAAGAATTACTGACACTGAATGTGTCACTGAGCAGGCCAACCAACTGTGAGACACAAGGCAGACCATGATGAAGGCGCTACTGAAGAGACCCCTCAAAAGAAAAAGCATATTTTAAAAACAAACAAAAAAAAAAAAAAACAGGTCAGAGAATTTGGCTACCATACACTAGAAGACAAAACCACCCTCTCGCATCTAAAGACAATGTGTCATAAATCACTGAGTTTTTAGTTACAGACTAAGATTTTGCAAAGACTGGGGATCTTGCAGGGTCACTATTTACAAGACTACAACTAGAATTCTTTTGAGATTATTTCCCATCCTGCTCCTGGTGGAAATTATAAGAAAAACTGTTGAACAGTGGAGCAGAAACAGAAGCAGCGTTTGGCCACAGCTGCCCTTTTGTGTGCAGTGGTTTGTTCTGAAAAACCAGCTGAAAGAAAATGTAAATGAATTCATTAATTCAGTTATAACTGAACAATAACATCTGTGAAGAGAAACAACAGACACTGCACGCTGATTGTTCCTGTTATTAACTCATTTTCATTTAACAACTAAAAATATATTTGGGTTAATGTTTCTCAGATCATGTCAGCTAAGACACATTTCAAAAGGTGTCAGTTTATACAGCTGCCCACAGAAACCACCTTTAACCATTAACTACCTGGACACAGCACTTTCAGCTGCTGGATGTTGGAGTATTTCTGTTTCAGTAGAAACAGCAGCAGCCTGGATAATTATACAAAGGCAGAAAGTCAGAAGGTTTAACTTCTGCAACAGGCCTGAAATCATGTGAAAAACCAGTAAATACACTGCAGACACAGCAGCTGACAGAAAGAAGAGGTCATATCATATAGAGAAATATTAGCTTTTTCTGGGGGAATCAAAGTTCATGTGACTTATAAAAAGGGAAGCTAAAGGGCAACGAGAATGCTCAGCTTTCAAGTTTCATTAGGAGTCATTAATAAAACCATCAAGCACATCATGTTAGGAAAGTAGTTTAAAAACACGCACACAAAGGGCGACCATTTACTGCATACTGCTGTTAGAAACTGAGTACAATCAGCCAAAGTCAGTAATCAATAGACATTATTAGGCTGTAAAACATTCATCAAACCAATAACTAACAGCAGTGAATGTCGGGCAACCTTATCATACTTTAGCAGATACCTGGTGTTTCTGTAGTGGTGACAAAATGTTAAAAATACACGTTAGCAGTTTGAATTAAACTGAAGCTCCCTGCGCTCTCTGAGGAAAATATTACACCAAACTCCCTTTAAGAAATATGACATGTTAACAATTCCTTACGTGTCCACAAAATCACTTAACTTTAGAAACACAAGATAAAAAGCGTCATATGTCGACAGTCTTATTGTCAAATCGGTATCAATATAATCCATAAAGATAAACTGTATTTCTGTACAAACTTTTGGATTTTGTCGCCTCAACTCGCTCCTAGCCTCCATTGGTTAGCTGCGCTATTTTAGTGGGAGAAGACGGTGGGAATGAGAGGAGAACTGTTTCAAAAATTAAATTTCTCACTAAAATACGTGCTGGTTGATGGATCAGATACACACCAAATTAAACACAGACTCATAACACTGTTAATTCACCGTCTATCATGTGTATGTGTGACGGTATTTGAGGAGTTTTTTCGGCCGTTACAGTAACTACCCGGTTTGCTGCTTCCTGTTTGTTGCTGGACAGAGTGCACCTAGTCATTAACAATGTTGATGTCATTGAACTTCACTATTTGCATGAGCCAAGACTATAGACTTATGATACTATTACACATATTAGATTTTATCAGAACGTCAAGATGAGAAAAGATTGACTTAAGACTCTCTGAGCTCAGAGCTCAGAGTTTTTCGACCACCTTACACCAAATGATCAAGATGATGGGAGCGCGCACAACTCTAGCAAAACTCTCACGATTTTATTCCGACATTGAAAATTTGTCTGCAACAGTGAAATCGTTTGAAAAGTTGATAACTTCACACCCGAATGTAGTCTTTATCTGCATTTTTTTCTCGTAACGTTTGCAGCAGGATGTGTTAGAAAGGTATGAACTACTGTTTGTCTGCCAGCTAGAAACACAATGATTTAGTCAAGCAGCCAAAGAAAAATACCCCAGATCCACTTATTTTTAACCAAAAATGACTCCTCTGCCTCTGGCCGAGGCAAATCACATGTACCTCTCAGTGAGTTATTCCATCCCAAACTGTACTAACAAGATGGTAGCTACCCTGAAAAAATGAAAAACTAAATTATTCGTTTTATTTTTCATTTGAACCATATTACTGCAGGACATGGGCAAGCTAAAGACAGACTTTTGTTTTGCTAATTTACAGACATTATCTACAAGTGACCATGCTTTCTTGGACAGAGCCCCATTGGTGACTTTCACTCTCACTATTCTCTAGTCATCATGGCCTGTGGTGATGTTACTGTACATTAATCCACAGTGCAGATAATTCCTTACAAATACTGAAGCCAAGGGTTCTATCAGAGGACTTTATGGCTGTGAGCCCACACTAACTCCTCAGAGGGTCCGGGCCGTAACCCTGAAACCTTAATTTTCTACTTTCATGTACCTTGACCATCCTTTTTATCCATTAATTTTACTTTCATTCACTCTTTCAGTCCTTCCTGTAAGCCATTAAATTCATTTCCTATGCTTCCGGCCCCCCTATTTCCACCTTAACATCTTTTCTTATGCCCCTACTAGAAGGCGAACAGCTTTTTGTACACACCGTATCCAGATAATACAATGCTTTTTTCAAGTTGAATCCTGAATGGGAGAATTTTTACTAGAGTACTACTGTATGAAACCTGGAGGTGAGTAGTAATATAAAGAAGGTATTTACTTCCTCCTCTCTGTATCCTCTCCAAGTGTTACTCCCTGACTATCCATTCTTGGCAGCTCAGAAACCTCCCATCCTTCTCCGACATCCTGCATTAATTCCAGATGAAGTGAGGAGTAGCGATGGAGATTTCCCCTGTGGCGAGATGGAGATGCCGTGATTAACACCAGAGAGATGGTGGGCTGGAAGAGGAGGGCCACAGGAGAGGAGAAGAAGGGGGGGGGGGGGGGGGGGGGGGGATGTTAGGATGATGTTGTAGAAGAAGGGAGAAAAGAGAAAGTGAAAAGATGTAAGGTGAGGCGAGGACATCGTACAGATCAGGGGTGTAGAGGAGATGAACATGGGGGATTGGGGTTGAATAAAGAGGTGGGGCAGAGGGGAATAGGAGAAGGGAGACTGTTGCATAAAACTGAGTAACAGGCGGACCTTGGGTAATCTGTTTGAAGTTTGAGGTACAATCGAGCAGACATGCTCCTGTTGACATTAAGCAAATATTAACTGCCATACTTATTTTCTCTGTAATGAAAAAAAAAAACATACTTTGCATTTCAAGACAGACGATTAGCTTTTTCACCATTCACTCCAATACAGTGAGAGTATTTAGTTTTAGTTTTTAGCCATGCTAGCTGTGGGGCTCCAGGGATGGCAGACATTTGGTCCACCATGTTGGTCCAGACTGAAATATCTCAACTATTAGATGGATTGCCATGAACTTTTGTACAGACATTCATGGTTCCCAGAGGATGAATCCCAATAACTTTGGTGATCCCCTGACCTTTCATCCAGTGCCACCAGCAGGTCAAAGTTTCCACTTATCCTGTGAAATATCTCTACATCTACTACTTGGATTGGAGCAAAAAACATTTTACATTCCCTACAGGAGTAATTTTTATAACTTTGGTGATCCCTTAACTTTTCCTCTGGCGCCATTACAAAATGAATTACATCCTTGTCAGCCTCAGGTGTACTTCAATTGTAAAAAAAAAAAAAAAAAAAAAAAAATCACCACCAGGCATCCAGTTTTGACAAGGAAAAAGAATGTGTGGAATAAACAATATCTCCAGTTCTGCTGTATCGATTTTGAGCCATCTGGCAGTGAACTGGTCATGTGAGAATGTTAACATGCTGATGTTAGCATTTAGGCTGAAACACCACGGTGCCTCACACAGTTGCTGGCATGGCTGTAGACCCTTAGTCTTGATTAATCCAGCATCAGGCTATCTTAGGCCACAAGTGCATTTTATAAGTCTCCTCTACATTGGCTTGGTGTGAATACGCAGTAACATCAGGTGGATGGTCACCCGCGTTTCCTCACTGCTTCTACTAATGGAAAGGCCAAGGACACATGACATATGGCAAAGACTGAGTGGGTATATTGTACCTAGCATTATATTGCATGATCTTGAAAGTCTGAGCACTGGTTTGTACAGAAAGTCAGCAGGCATTTGAAAAGCTGAGACAATTCAATTTTAAAATTCAGAACAATCAGAGAGAATTTGGGCTTTCCTTCTGTCAGTCAAATTCTTTCTCAAACAGTGCTGCCATCCCTAGTTTAGTCTCTCTTTAGTTACAGAGAAAATTGTAAATAAAGTTTTACTATCTGAGAGAATGTTTCCTCTTGGCCGGTGTCCAGTCCCACGCTATCAAACCTGCATGTTTTCACTCCAGCAAACAAACAAGATAATTTCACACACCTTCAACCAGGAAGAGATGTTTTTTCTTAGTGTGAATGAAAGTCAGAATATTCTCTATATTCAAGAAATTGTGGACACTAGTGATTTGGAGAAAAGTTTGAGAATAAATTTTGCTGTAATTGTTTCCAAGCACCATTAGCTCCTCGCAATTTTTACGGCCACTGGTTTCCTTGATACGGCTGTGTCATAAGTCTCTGGACCTGCCTGTCAGTGCGAGAGTGCTCTGTCTCCCCTGTCTCCCATCCAGCTCCAGGAAAATGCCAGGATGAGTTTTCAGCCTGAGTGCATGGGATGTGCACGGTGCAACCATCAGTGTCAGCAGAGTACAGTACCTGAAGCAGCCCCAGTCAAAACGCTGACAGGCTGGAGAGATGGGAAATGGGGAGAGGACTCAACCAGCGATCCAGCCTGCAAGTCAGTCAGCAAACATTAAGTGCACATAAATTATATTAGGGTCTTTCTCCTATGACATTTTTTTCAATATTTGTTTCTAATCAGTTGTTTGATCGGTGACCAACATGTGAGATATGAATATGAGTCACGGTGCTGTTTTTCACCAGTGGCTAAAAACTCAACTTTGTTTGTTTATCAGGACGCTATGATGAAGGCAGTATTCATTTTAGAACCTGAATTTAATTTAGTCTTTTGACCAAAATGTGTATTAGTCACAATTTAATCATTTGATTGTTCATTTTAGTCAACAAAAGCTTAGTTTAGTCATTTTTGTCTTGCATGTTTTACTTTTATTTCTTCAAAGCGTTCTGAGGCTCCAGCTGTTGCTTCTCTTGTCAACATCTAGGGAAGATTTCAATGGTTGACTGCTGACGTTAATCCTTTCATGTCATGTCATGTCATATCAACACAAAAGATAGTCAACTGAAAGTAACATAAACATTACATCAACAGCCATTGATGAGGTTAAATTAAAAATACATTTTCATAAATGTTTGCGTGCTGGCCTGCTTGTTTTTGTGGTTTGTCCCAGATTTTTTTTTTTTTTTTGTTGCTGCTTGTTGTCTATCTCCAGTGGGACTGTGGATGCTAATCGGTAAGTCTGTTTCCTTTTTTTCCGTCTGAATGCTGGGAAAGTTGGCCAACATTACCTGCAGAGACATGAAGTTAGTGAAATGCAACAGGTCAAGCAGCTCAATCTGAGGAAGAGACATCTGTGTGCGCTGAAGGATCCTCAAATTAATGTGGGTTGTTTAGAAGGTAGACTGAAATAGACTGAATTAAAACATCGTCTCATCATCTTTGACCTTCATTCAGATTGTTTTATTTTTACTTTTCTGAAAAAAGTGTTGTCATAGTTTTTGTTTTCAAAAGGTTACTTTTTACTCAGTTTTAATTTAGTTTTGGGCATGAAAAAGGGGCTGTCAAATACGTTTTTGTCATACAGTAGTTTGTTGACAAAATTAACACTGGATAGACTTAGTTGTGGATTCAGTGTGTAGGCAGAGGGGTTTAAAAGCCTTAGAACTGTGAAATAAGACTTCTACTGTGACTCTACAACCCTTGAGATTTTTTTCTGAATACTTTCTGAGTGAGTAAAAAAGATTGGCAATCACTTATGAATTAAACATGCGACAAGCAGAGCAGAGTGCACCTTTCTGTCTGTCTGTTCCAATTTATCAATCTGTGTTGATTATTTTGATTACTTTAAATTCACCTAGTGTGTGGTAATTCCTACATACACCAGAATAAGAACAGAGAGCCAGTGTATCATAGTAAAGATGTAAACAATCTATTCACTGTCAAAAAAATACATAAAAAGACAATTAACTGTTGTTATGAGAGTGTGGTGCAATTGTCGGGTCCGTCCTTCAAACAGTTTTCCTGAAAAGTCACATAAGACTGCTGCTTCTGAAAGGAAAGATTGTGGTGTCCAGTATCTTTATGAAGACTTCACCCTTCATGGAGTCATGTTCTTGTCTGTCGGACTGACTGACGGTGTGTCTGTCTGTAGCCGTCTGCTGCTCAAGAGGAGAGAACTGAGCTTTTTCCTCAGGTTTCTCATCCCAGTTTTGCTTCTGGAAAAAAGCACATCTAAGCATTTTCCCTCGTCCCTATTAAAACCTACGTCCGACGACGGTTTCTGCAGATGCAGTGATTTTCTATCCTTCTTCTGTTACTCATCTTTGTCCTTCCTTCCAAATACAGTAAATCATTAAAGATTTTGGCCTGGACTGTGATGCTGTCTTTAAACACTGCCTGCTCCATTTTCTACTTTGCTTGCTTTTATCCTTTTTCCTCTTTCTCCCTTTCCCATTTTTTATCCTCCTTATTTCCTTCTTTCCCCTACTTTTTCCCCCTCAGAACTCAGTCTTCCTCTCCCAAAACAATAATAACAAGCTTAGTGATGCAGCTCGCTGACCGGCTCATACACCAGAAGGAACTGAATCCCACAGCTCAACACCAACAGATAATCCTCTCCGCAAAGCCAGCCTTCCCCTTCTGGAACAATGCTCTCATTTACACCAGAGTGACCCTCAACTTAGTGCAGGAAAAGGCTGAGAGGAGGAAAAGACGAAGGGACAGAGACCGCAGCAAGTTCAGCACTGAGAATGATTTTTAAGAGAGGCTGCAGGATTTTGGAAGTCTGAGAAAATGCCAAAAACACACCCAAACTTTTTAACTTTTTAGTCACGTCTGGCATTTTCCTCTGTGACGGAAAAGTCCAAATTCTAAAACTCAGCATGTCTTCCATATCCTTCTGCCCATCACCAACCATACAGTACAGCAATTGGCATATCAGAGGGCAAACACACACACCATGTGACCCTGGAAAACCTTGCGGCTCTGCGTCAGTCCTCAACCTCTGATGACTGCCAAGACAAACACAACAGCAGCTGCGAGGCCCAAACAAGAGGATGCATTATTAGGCTGCTCTTCAAAGCTGTAACCTCTAACTAGACTTGGTCAGATCACACCAGGCAACACACACAGGGCACAGACAACCCTGGTTGTGGGGTTGTTTTGAGGATTTCTCAAACAGATATGAGTACAGCCAATAAGAATTCCTTTTTGTTTTTCTGCCATCACTGCCCTCTGACAGACACGGACCACTGAGCTCCCTGTACTTCCCTGACTTTTACTTACACATCTATGATCCAACAAATGAAGCTTTACATTAGTTCACGTAGGACAGCTTAGTGTAACCATGCACACGAAGCAAGCTAATCGACAGACAATCATTCTCTGCTTCAAGCAGGACTTTCCATTTCCTCATTTATCCCCACAGTTTCTTCCCATTTCATGTTGCTGCCCCTCAGTCTCTCAAGACGAGAAGTGTTCACTCAGTGTACACAACGGAGTTTTCCTTGATTCTTACCTTCTGTCGCAGCCTGAAGATATCTTCCTCTGAGTCAGGTGAGAGATTTATTCACGCCCACCATCAGAGCTCTTGCCTGGTAAATAAAAGATGGCTCCTGCACTCCCTCTGCCTCTGGAAAGCAGCATGAAAGGACTGACCTTGCTGCTGCTACTTCTCTGTGACTCCAGCTCACATCCTAAATGGCCTTAGTTATGTTTCAGTTCATTATGTTATTAGCCTTCATCGTGGGAGAATTTGCAGCTCCTTCGAACCAGCCCCCTTTTTATTGAAGAGAATTCTTTCATATGAATAATGTCACATTCTGCTGCAAGGTTCTTCCTTTATGTTGCTTTAACTTCACCTAAATTGAATGTTAAATGGTGAATCAATAACCACACAAGGTAGACAAAAGCTGCAGTCCTGCTGTCTATGGCTGAAACTTTCAGTCCTGATATCACAGCAGGTGTTTTAGTTTGATAGCTGATTAGAAACACTTGCTGTGACATAGCTGATTAGGACGTGGACTGTGTAGTGTAACGTGCCTTATAAAGTTGCGACCAACACAGATTCATTGTTGATTTACACTTTCAACGTAATCACATTTGCTCGATGTCATGTTGCATGTTTCATATTTGTCACATTTAGTGAATATTTCCTTCAAAGTGCTACGCGGTCTGCGTTCTTTTCTGGGTTGTTCAAATGGAAACGCCCACTCAGCGGTTAGCAAAAAGCAGTGACGCGGGTTAGAGCACACACACACACACACACACACAGTTCGCTGACAGTGTAAGCATGGAGAGTGTGTCTGCTCCAACAGCAGAGCAGGACTAACGGCTGAGTGGGCGTTTCCATCTGAACAGAAACCTGTGTCAGGTCATATTAGAAAACATTTTTAGAAGGGTAAAACATACATACGTCGACCAAAATTTGAATTTTCAGATTTGAATACATATAGAAAAACACTACTGGGAAGCTATGATATAAAAATGTAAAAAAAACAACAACAAACAAACAAAAGGCGTTTTTAGCATGCTAAGCTGTCATGCTAAGGCTGAATTACATTTAGCTGCTTCAGTTTCAGGGTCCTGGTATTGTGCATGCTGACTCACTGTCACACTGTCATGACTTATGGGGACACATTGTTAATGTTATTAGTAACACCTGTGCTACTCTTGCTATGACAAGTCAAAACACCTACAGTAAAAAAGGCCTAATGCTACACATAACTTGTTTAAGCTGTTGTTTGGTTCTTTTTTTAATACACTCTCCACCAAATTGCAACCACTGTACTTTGGAGGTTTAATTCATTTTACTGCTGAATCTTTTGCATCCTGCTTATATTCATGGAAGAAGCGACAGAACTAACCCAGTTCTCATACAGGCAGTAAACCTACAGTACCTGATATCTTTAATTTAAATTATGTAAATTTAGGGTGTTCAAATATCTTTGACACAGACTTAAGCACTGTTATGCATGGGTTTATTTTTTGAACAAGTTAGATGCAACTATTAAAATTAAACTGTGGTCTTGTCTGATGCATTACATTAAGTGATATTTAATAATTCAGAATTATAAACAGAAGCTAATTTTATAGGACAGGACAGAAGAAGACTTGTGTTGTCTTTTTTAAAGCAGGTAAGCTCAATTCAGGAGACGTCTTCTTCTCTGCTCCTTCGATTCGAAAATTCTAGGTTTTTGCCCCAAAAGACTTTAAAGCATTTCAAATTATTCCCCGACTCACTGATATTAATAACTCTATCAACCCCCTGCAGATATGTTGTGCTGTGGTTTTGGAAGACTCCTCCTAGCTGCCCCTATAAAGCGATAATAGGTTTTGCATTTTAATTGTTTTTTGATTTTACTTTTTTCTCTTATACCACTTAGTCGTTGGTTACAGCAAAAACTGCGTGGCCAATGCTGTGAAGCCTTGAGCTTCTCTGGTTGTTTTTGTTCTCTGATTGCACAAAAAAAAAAAAAGTCGACCTGAGTCATACTCAGACCTGGATATATTATTTTGAAAGAAAATGGAAATGTTCTATTTGTACCTTCTATTTGTACCTCTGTATTTTTCTAGTACCTTGTAGATTTCTCCTGCCATTGAGGATGAATTATATACATATGGCATATACATATGTTACTACGGCTATGATGAAACTCAGAAAATCATTAACTTACAACAAGTAGGAGAACAGTAAATTATAGCAGAGCTGCATTCAACATTTAGGCTTTAACTATGTATTGAGTTAGTTCAATTAAGAGGAGAGAAACTGCAAAAGAGAGAAATGACTATAAGCACAAACAGACTGCTGTTACCGGCCAAATTCTTTCTTTAAATCTTTGTACATTTACATCAAAAGGCACTAAAATGACTGAATTGTGGACGGTGTTGCTCTCTGTAGTAGAGCCCCCTTTCACACTGGACAAAAAACCCACTTACATCTGGCTTTTGTCTTCAGTGTGAAAGGGTAAAAATCGGAATTCATACCCGGGTCAAATGACTGCAGTAGTCATGGGTATTTAGCGGCTCCAGCTCCAATCAGCAGTAATGTAAACATGACACCTGGGTGAACACGTTAATTTTCGCCCCGTTTCCGGCTCCTCTTTTGTCTGTTTCTATCGGCAGATATCTGTAAACATATGGTCTCATCCATATGTTTATGTAGTATTAGCATGCTAGGCTAACAGTCCGTCAGCTGTGTGACTTTATATCCGCGCGGTGACGTCTTTCAGAGCACACAAACACCGTAAACACACCTGTCACCTGCCCAGCACAGTGCTGTTAAACCAGAAACACTGCGGCTACACCTTATTTTTATACAGTCTATGGGCTACACACAGCATGGCACGGCTATGCTAACGATGCTAGCCATGATAACTAGCTGCTAGCTGTGATGTCAAACATGACACACCATGATAAAAACAGAAAGGCAAACTCGTCTACTGGCAATAGGAAAGGAGTCAATTGCCTGTTTTTAGCAGGTTTATAAAACCAGCATATATGCACTAATTTTGGTGTAAAAAGGCTTGACAAGCATGACAACCCCCCATACATTTCTCCACTGATGTTCCTGTCTTTTCTCTTCTTTACCTGCTGCCACTGACTCCATTAGACAAAGGGTCGTGCACACACACACACGCACACACACACACAGCTTTGGAAGAGTGAGTCACAGTGGTTTGGTCTGTGTGTCCCTACCTGTCAGTCAAGCCTCCATTAGTGGCTACTTGGCTGGGTGGCTCGGGGTACACTGCTGTAGATGTGGATGGGAGATGACAGCACTGTCTTTCCTCCTCCATATACACATTTTACGTCCATGTGTGTATTGTTGTGTTTGTGTCATAAACCTTGCCATGGCCCCGGATACCCAAAGCCAGATGCGCACATATGTCGTGCACCTGTGACAGTGTTTGACTCGGAGAGAGGATGAAACATTTTTCTCATCAGTTCTGTTTGAGTGTGTGTGTGCGTGTGTGTGTGCGTGTGTGTGTGCGTGTGTGTGTGCTTATGGACACATAACGTCACCCTGAGCAACGTCGAATTCCTGCAAGATTTAAAATGTATGTAAAATTCTTCTCTCATTTTGTGGACTCGAAGCATTTTAAGTGTTTGTTAATGCATGTGTGTCCCTTGTGCCCCCCCTGGAGGCTGGTCGCCATGAATCATGTCAGAGCAAATCTGCTGTTAAAAAGAGCCCCCCGCACTGAATGGAAAGTCTCACACACACACACACACACACACACACACACACACACACACACACGCACACACACACACACACATACACACACACATACACACACACACACACAGTGGCCAGTGGCTGGCAGTAGCAGTAGTGAATCACAGCGGTCATCACTTGGTGTTTCATATGCGGAGCATGACAGACACAGATTAGTGGAGTTCTGCTGTATTGCTGGCATCTGCTCTGCTTTCCTCTTTTCTCTTTCTACCTCCCTTTCATCCCCTCTCTATCTCCTGCCTTTTTTTCCTCCTCTTATTTTTGCACCTCCCTCCTTTCCTTCTGCACCTCCTGCTCTCTTCTAAAACATATCTCCTTTCCTTTCCAATTAAGCCCTGTTGTCTTTACCTCCATTCATTACTTCCTACACCTTCTCTTTTTAGCACATCCCTTCCTCCTTGCTGTCCCCTGCACCTCCTCTCCTTTCTTATCTGTTTTCCATCTCCTACTTTCCTCCCCATCTCTCTTTTTCTCCTCCTTTCCTATGTTATACCCATTCTGTCTTCTTTTTAGCATCTACTTTCTGTTCTCATCACCACCCTCTCTTCTCCTCTTCACCTCCATGTTCCTCTGCTGTCTCCCTTTACTTTACCATTGTCTCTTCCCTCCATCTCTCTCCTCTCTCCATCTCCACTTCCTCCACTCTATCCTCGCCTCCTTTGGCAGCCCCAGGCATCATCTCCGTGCCTGTTAGGTCAATATGAATAATGATCAAAGGAATGGCAGATCGGTATTAAGGGATGATCATGATGAGATGCTGCAGGGTTAATAGTAGCGCAAATGACCAAAAATGGTCAATCTGAGTTAAAAATAAACCAAACAAAAAAATGCATGTCTGACAAAAATGAAATTCAAAACAGATCAATTTATAATTACAAGTCATGCTTTAATTCCAAATAATTTCTTCATGGAATTTATCCTTGTGTGGTTAATCATCTGCCTCCAGGTTGCCTCTTTGTTGCAGCGTGTGCATGTCTTAGTAGTTTGAGATGGATAATAACCTCTGTTAATCAGCCTTGGATGAATCTTGATCATTTTTTTCTTGAGGTTAAATTCTTTAATTCATTGCCAGATATTATCTTTTTCTTTTTTTGTCTGGATTTCAATGGTTTATTTGCACTTTTCAGTGTGAATGTTTTAGGTGTGAAATCAAAAATATATAAGTCTATGAAAGAAGCATATTATAGCCAAGTGTGCATTAAACTGAAAGGAGGTTTGTGTGTGTGTGTGTGTGTGTGTGTGTGTGTGTGTGTGTGTGTGAGAGAGAGAGAGAGAGAGTTGTAAACTGAAGGCAAGACTGCCATCTATCGTTCTCACATGAACGCATCATGTGTGCATACATCAAACTGGTTTCCACTGTGGAGCCACACAGAGCTACATTCATGTTATACAGTTTTCTTTTTAAAATGCTCCTCAAGTATATCTTCTGAAACTGATGTTCAGTGTAATCTGTTATTTTGGGACAAAGAGGCCAGCAAAAAACACAGTAGCTAAACCTGTCTTCAGTCAGAAGTGGCCTTACTGTATAAGTTGTGGTCATCCAGTTTTGGAGCACAACATGCTACATGCAAGAGAAGCTAGTGAAGCTAAAAGTGATAGAGAGAATATTGGAGCTTTTTTTGGCTGCTGTGCCTCAAACAAAATGTCTTGTGGCTGTATTGCATTCTGGTCTATTGAGGCTATTATTACATACTCCCTTTAGGATTCATAAATGTTGTTGCAAACTATAAGAAAAATGCCTTCACTCTTTGATTCTGACACTGAAACCTGACATTTACTGTTGAAAACCATTTTCTGTGACATCTGCTAAAATATCCTGCTGGAAGGCAAAGCCGTGTTTTGAGAGTTTTCTGCACCTTTAAATGATTTTTGGCTTCAGAGAGTATAAATTATAGCAAATACTTTAATATTGATTTCTGTAATTTTTCACAATTTACAAATCCTTCTCTCAGCTGCCTGCTTACCAGACAGCAGTGGATGTGATGGGTGAAATCAGTAATGGTTGGTGATTTCACTGAAAAATGCTTGGAAATTAGGTAGACTGACTATACTGCATACTTAATGTGTTGTTCAATAATTCAACAACCATCACAAACCTGCTTACAGTGGACAAAGAATTTTCATGCACAATTAGTTACATTTTCGGCTGTGGCCCAATCCACTGTGTAGACATACATGGAGAAAGCCGTGAAGTTGTTTGCCTACAGATCCGATATGTGTTGCAAGATCTAACCACAAAGTGCAATATGATGTTTGGTAAGTCTGAGCCTCTGAGTCAAAAACCAATATATTTCTTTACTTCTGACTCAATAAAGTTCTCCAGGAGAAAATTGCATTTCTTGAACGTGTGTTGAAGATAGAAATTATTTGGTTAGTTTTGCTTCAATTTTGCAGGATTATGTGATGGGCTTAGTTGTAAGAAGTTGCAGCAGGCTAATGGAATAGTTCTCTTGAAATGTATGTCTGCAGCTTTAGTGGTTAAACTGAAAAACTTACAGTGTAGAGGCAATTATTCAGCTGATATACAGTTTTCTTATTACTGTTACAACGGTTGATGTTGGTTTTGTTGTTTGGATAGTACGTCCTATATAGAAGATGCTATTACACAGTTATAAAAAAATATACATGATGCATCTTGGGGGATTTTACTTTTGGTCACTTGGGAAGTTTTTTATATTTTATTTTTCTTACTGACTTTATGAGTTCTGATTTATAAATATGTTTTTCACGTGCTGAGAGACAAGAAAAAACTGGATCCTCATTAGCCAGTTTTGGAAGCTGGTCTGGGGTTTCCAGCTTGAAAGATATTTTCTTATTTCTCCAATTGTCTTTTAGACCTCTGTTACCTACTGGCACGTTGCCATAGCAACCTCTAGTTAGGCTAGAAAAATACTACAAGGTTTTGATAAGACTTAGCCCCAATTAAGCTGGCCCACACAAATTTAGAAGGCCAGGGTGGAAATCGCACAGCCATTCTTCCCAGAGGGCTTTCATTCCAGAAACCTAATTTTGCATATTTGTCTGAAATGGGATTTTAACAAAGTAAAGTCTAACATGATTAACTGTTTAACTAGATGAAGGCAAAATCTGAAACATTTATCCATTCCTAGAGCATTGTGTGTGCGTGTGTGTGTGTGTGATCTGAGAGCCTTTCCTCAGTGTTAAACATTAACCTACGGCAAAAGAGTGAACATATAAACCCTAAAGACACATACATACAAGCTCTCCCACTGATATACATGTGTTCACACGCAGACCTTGCAATCACACGTTATACGTCACATCCACAAAGACACATATACAGAATGTTTGTTGGATAGAGGGAGGATATGTAAAACAAAACAAAAGAAAAATCAAAAAAATAAAGAAAAAAACGGGAATTGACTGAGAAAGACGAGCGGGAGTGTTTTCCTTCTTGGTGTTGTGTCAAGCGCTTGTCTGCCAATCAGGGGACCATAGGGGGAGGCAAACCAGACTCTCTGTCATACATCATTAAATAGGGCTTGGTTCGAAAGCTGTGGATATAGCAATATAAAAAATGCAGTCTTGTTATAATTGGGTAAATAATGACATGTCCAGGGGGCAGTTTGAGGGAGCATGAGACTGGCTGGTAGCAAATAAATAGATGTTTTGGCTCTTGGCTCCTTGTTAATAATGGATTTTTTAGGGTGCAGGTAAGCAGAGACTATATTCCACTATCGTCTTGTTAAATGTGACCCAGCTACTCAATTTGTCATATAGAATAGGCTACTAAGTATGGTTGTTGGTATCATAGAGATATATACAAGATTTCCTAAGTTACTTAAGCTACGTGCATCGTTTTAATAAAGATAAATTCATGTAAATACCATTACCATTAATTATGAGATGCCAGCACATTGTGTGCTACATGTTTTACTTTGCAGAAATCTACTGGATCTGAATACTTTAACAAAAAATTAATACATTCAGATGAAATATTGGTAGTGAATTGAAAATAATTTTATTAGTAATATGACCGATTAGCAAATGTGACAGGCAAATGGTAAATGCTAACAGTAGTGGTTTATAGCCTAAACTCAGCGGTCATAATTGAGAAATAAAAGACCATTGACTTGATTGACCAATTAGAATTAGACTTAAAATTACTGTGCACATTCAGTGCAGTTAGATATTTATACCATCACAATTGTGATATGGTATTCACAGACTGAAGATGATTCTGCGTATACTTCTGCTGTCCACACTCTGTGTGATATGTACTGGACAAGGCCTAGGTCTACGGCCAAGGGATAATGAGACCTATAGTATTATACTAAAGGTACTCAAGGGGGAATTTGATGTCCCTGTTGCAGACGGGACAAAAAAATCAACCGTCAGCTCTGGTCAGAGTATGAAGAAATAGGTACCAGTATTCCTTAAGTGATGACAGAGTCCATTTTATGTAACAGGAAATTTGTGGTAAAGAAGTCTGCTATCCCAGAACTGTTAAAAGAGGATTTGATGCCACTAAAGGTTCTAATGCACAAAAGGTAACATCAGACTGAGAGAGACGTACTCTGGGGTGAGTGAGAGCTGTTCATTGGATTTATCCAGACAGTGCTCAGAGTAAAATTTCCAAACAGGCCACCTTTGAAGCCAATTACAGCTAAACAGGTTCAGGAAAGACAGCAAATAGACCTACTTGACATGACAGGATGGAAAGTTACACATGGGAGAGTGATCTACAAAGCCTTTCATTTTCAGAAGTTTTGAGAAATGTTTTGTTTTGGGATTATTACATTAAAAGCTGCAGATTTGTATTACGTTTGTGGGATGTTACGTTTGCGGGTCTAACATGGGTGGAAAGAAGCAGCATCTTTTTTACACAAATCAAAAGTGTTAAAGGATAGGTTTGGTTTTTTTTACATACAATATTGACGTGCCAAAATATAGGTGGAAATGGGTCTTCTCCATACTGACCCTGAAGCTATTCTCCGAGCAAATATGTATTACAAAGTTCAGCTGAAGCTAATAACATGTTTTAGCAGTCTGTGTTAGTTAAATCGAGTCGGTATCTTCTAAAGTTACAGCCTCTTTAGAATGAAATTCCCGCTTTTTGTTTCTCCGAATATGTTCCTTGTCAAGCTGCGGTGGAAGGATATATTTATTCACATGTTACACAGTTGTAGGGGAGAGTCCCCTCATAACTTTGAATGTAGACAGTATAAGTCTTAAACAACAGACCAGCTCTTTCTCCAAACCCCGAGGAATACACATACAGTATGTGAGGTTTTCAGACTTCTCACTGACCCAAACCACCTTTGATCCTTCAAGCTACAAGAGGCTGCAAGATGGAAAGGCCAATTCACACCCCATTGTGAATTGATAGAACCACTTGGATAAACGACCGCCACCATTGGCTATTATAACTCACCTCTAAGAGCCAATCACACACAGAGACGAGCTGGCATCAACTTTAATCCCGCTGTGAAGTGATTTTCAGGACTTGAATAACCGACCCAAGAACTGATCACTAGCCAAACCAGCATAAGAGCACCAGACAGCTTGCAAGTCATCACCATCAACAATAAGGAGAACTTGCTGCACAACATGTCAACATACAGACACTCACAGACATTTACCAGAACAATCCACACCAAACATGTGGACACGCACACACACACACACAAACTCGAACACGAAAATGTAGATTTGTCCAAGGACAATTAATATTGAATGTTGATATGTGTGTGTGTATGTGTATGTTGTTATGTGCTTTAAGTAGACTTTTATTCCACCGCCTTAAGCCAAGAAATGTACCACTAACATAATTCCATCATCCTTGATAACAATAATATCATGTTTAGTAACATTCTGCTTGTTTCCCTCTCAAAACCCTAAATCTACTATCAAAAATGCAAAATCATGCAATTGTTAAATTCGAAATATTATTATTATGATTAAAAGAACAACAGCGTTCAGGAGTTGAACCCCCCCCCAGAACTCTGCCCCAAGCCCCCCACCCCCCAGAACTCTGCCCCCCCCGTGATTGGCCAGGATCTATCTTCTAGGCGGGCAAACGGAAACTTTAAAATAATCCCTTATCTGAGTAACCATGCTGTTAGCTTTTGGCTTTTTGCCTTTGCTTTCCTGCCTTTGTTTTTCTGCTTTTGCCCATGCTTTTTGCCATGCTGGCTGAAAGCTTGCTTTTTGCTAGTCTGAAGATGTGATCCGGAACAATAAGAGGTGAAACCTCAAAATCTAGAGTCAGGAGTTAAGAACCAAAACTCGGAGAGCTTAATCCAGGAGCTCTCTTCCAATGGAAACTTTTCAAATCCGGACTGGCCGACTCACTCATCATTACAAGATCCAGACTGCAGCTTCTCACCCCAGCACAGCGAACTCCATTCTCCATGAGAAGCCACCCCAGGGAGCAAGAACGTATTCCTACAAAACCTTCATCAACTTGCTTAGACTCTGGTACTTTCATAATTTGTAACTTTAATTGGCAATTCAGATCTAAGCTGTTGTACTGTTGATTTGACTCGCTGCTTTTCAGGCAACAGTCATCTCATCTGTTTATCAGGTCTCTCATACCAACTACACATTAGATAACTCTGCATCATTCATTTCAATCATTCATCATAGCCTTGTGAATCAGTTTCCCTTGCCCTCTTGTGTCTTGTTTATAAAATACTGTGGTGTTTAGTACTTGTAGCTGTAGTATTAGTAATAAATGTGTATGTAACCAAAAATGAACTTTGTTTTTTTGTGCTTGCATCTCAGTCACTTAACCTTAAAAGACCTATGTCCTTGCAAAATCATAATTAAGACTAATAACAATCATAATTCTAATGCACCTCTTGAAAACGGTGTATTTATTTTGACAGTGTGTAAGCCACAACTTGCTCCATTCAATTTGCCCATCGCTTTTCTTTCACAACGCACCAGATAAACACAGACTGAACCATATTCCATGTCTTATTAGATGCAGAGGCAGGAGCAAGTCGAGGTCTGGAGGACAACAAGAACAGCTGATCGGCTCTGAGATGTCACACACGCACCAAAACACTCAAAGAGTTGCGGCAGGTTGTCACCAAAATATTAGTGTCCACGAATACAGACTGCAAAAATACTCCAGCTGTCAAATCTGCAAAGAAAAAAAATCACTTGGGAATTTTGTACTAAACAGGCGATAATTTTAGAAGATACTGACTTGATTTAGCTGAGACTGCTGAAGCATCATATTAGCATCAGCTGAACACTGGAATGCATATTTACACACAATGAAGGCTGTGGAGTTTGTCCCCCATTTCTTATAGTTTAGTTACGTTCCAAGAGAAAATCTTCAAGGCCAATATGGAGAGTTGGACTCGTTTCCACATACATATTGGCACGTCAGTATTGTATTAAGACAGACTTGAAAAAACCTGAACCTGTCCTTTAATGGGACTGATTCTTCATTTGGATTTGTTTGGAGCTTAAGAATTCCTTAATTGTCAGGATAACAGTCTAATCTAAACACCCCTCAAACCACCTTTAGTCAAGTCCACCATTTGTGATAAAACTTATTTTATATATAAAGATGCAGATTACAAAAATAATAATAATCTTGCTTTGGTTTTAAATACATTAAATATATTATGCATCACTGTCCCCTTAGTACTTTTTGTTACATTGTGACATTTATTTATTTAATATTTAATAATATTTATGTAACAGCAACTCACACAAAGGACACAAGGTCTCCAGTGCAGCTACAGGATGCTACAGTGCTGAAATACTAAAGCACCACTGGATAAAAATGTGAACTTAGTGCACAAGTGCAATGACATTAAAGTGTATTCCATTCATAGTTCCAGCAATAATAAATACAGAACCGCATAATTGTAAAGAACCAAATACACAAAGAAAAATCTAATATATTGGATGGATGAAATATACTGTATGTCCATTTCAGTTTATGACAATTTGTTCATCTCTTGCCATCTGCAGCTTTCACTTTATCATTTTTTCAAAAGACCTCATGAGTAGTGATGTCAAGGCTTCTGGTCGACACTTTAATACAACTGTGGGGTTGCTGTTGGCAACAGGTATGACATCAGACAGTACTTTCACTACCTTGCCATCTTCTGCTGGCTGAAAACCATTAACAAATACATTGAACTTTAGCCCTTAATGGCTCTGCACGGGTAAAAAGCAACAATCTACACACAGTATATAATCAGGACCAGAGTCAGAACTGGCCTTTACATGTTACAACATTTAACCGCAGAGCTTTCGTTAAAAGGAAGGGCAAGAGGAGCTAAACACACGTTTTAAGATCAAAGGTAACGCCATTAAAACTGTGGACATCAAACCTCAGATCCTTTGCTGTATTTATTTATTTATTTTTTTGGGATTTATTCCTGCAGCTAATAAAGTTTTTCAGTTGATCCCACACAGAGTCTTCATTATTAAACCCATATTCATGCTCAATCTTTTCAGTTTCACATCCTCTTCCCGTTCTCTTTCAGGAGGGTTACCATTTTTTGAGGGCCTTTCTTTTTCTCATTCAAGAGAAGATTTAGTGATATAAGGTCATTTGGAAATACTTTCACAGTGTTGGTAGGGATGGATGTATCTGTATAAAGTGACACCCAAGAGCTGACAACATCTCTGAGGTCATCAATATCACTGCAAGGTTTCAAAAAGAAAAAAACTTGTTTCAGTTCGGACAGTCCAAACAGCCCCGGAGAGTCATTGCAGAATCATCAGACCATGTCAGAACATCTTTAGGAGAGTGCAGCACACAAGGATAAAGTGCATGCAGTTGTGATCAGCTGTCCCTGGTGGATGCAGGGTCACAGATTCACAGTATGAGGCAGAAACATTGCACAAGTCAAGGATTTGGCTGTGCCTAGTGGAGCGACACATATAATGATGAACATTTTTAAGAGTTTTTGACATTGAGCATTTGTTAGTCTCCATAATGGGGATAGGACATGGATTGTGTTGTCTGTGTTACCTCGAAAAATATAATATCTGCAGCAACCATCATAAAGCATCAAAACAAATAGCAGAGGAATTCCTGAGGCGTATCTGTGAGGCAGCAAGACACAGAGAGTAGCTCTTCATCTTTGGTCCAAACTGATAAGGCCTCTATCAAGAGAATGCAAGCATCTTTGTACCTTCATTTATGTAGAGACAAGACCCGTCTTCTATTGATTTCCTACAAATCCATGTGTCATAGTCCATGAGTAAAGGAGAGCTGAACCTTTCAGTTATTACAGTCCAAATTCCTCTCAGCCAGGCATACAGAATCTCTGTGAAGTATCTCTAGAAAGCATGCATGCATAACATTTTAATTTGTGATTATTATTAGACAGACATGGGAAAGTTTCATGTGCTGTAGTTGCATAAAATTAGAGAAAAATACATAAGCTTATCCCTATTCAAGCCAGTAAAAGGGTTTTCGGTGTCAACTGACATTACATCACAAGGTGTTATTATCTCTGAAGCTGCAGATATTTCATGCAGAAAGTGTCTTAAGTTATCAGAAGAAAATTGACATTTTCAATGAAACCAACTGGATCACAATGGAGAAATTCACGAATAATTTCCAAAATTTTGCTAAGAACTTAGCATATAGCTTAATATCACTGTTAATGAGGGATGATGGTTGATAACCCAAGCATATAGTAACATCACAGATATGGCTGCAATGTTTGAACTTTTATTGAAACTACTCTTATTTATTGCTGTTTGTGTCACATCTAATAGTAACGATCCAAGTTCTGGTCAAAATGACGGTCAGACTTGAATGAATTATTTCACAGTTTAGTGGTAAAATAATAAATGTTTGTGTTTTTTCATGGGATTATTCAGTTCATATAGTTTTATTTATATATCTAAAGGCCTTGCACACCCACACAGGCGTTTTCACTTATTCTGATTAGTCCTCTGATCAGGTTGAAGTGGGGTGGAGCTATGCTGGGAATTATGTGAGGTCACCGCTTTCAATGTACCAATACAGGTATATAAAGATATAAGTTAACAGGTGAACAGGTGAAACAGGAGTTAAGAAGATATCAGTCAAGTGCAGTGTGTACACAACCACACAGTCCAGAGAAAATAGGCCTTTGTCAATACACACTGCACAAAGTTTGAACTCATATCTTATGGAACTTAACACTCTGACAACACCAGCTCAGCCAGACTCTGGTCATTACACTTCCACATACTGTAACTGTCTACACCTGTAAAATATCACCTCATGGGTCCACTAACAGACGTTTTTGGAGCTTTAAATCTTGTTGGTGAAATGAATTAAACAGATAATAATAACATTGATAACTTCATTGATAACTTCATTGATAACTTCATTTATAACGCTCCTATACAAAAACATAAAATATAAATATAAAATAATTAAATAAGATTGAAAATAATACAGTGACAGATAGGCCTGTACCCATTATCCTCTCTTTACCTTCAGCCATGGAAAATATGCTACAGAGAACACTGAATTACCAAAGGGCTCGCTCATGTCTCCAGAAAAGAGGTAGCCAATTTTCAAGTAGCCCGTATTCTAATAAATCAACTAAATATTCAAAATCTACAAAGTTAATTCCTCAACTGAAAAAAATTGAAAATTGACTCTTTCTGTGATATAGTTGTAGAGTATAAATCCTAACAGTTATGAGTCTGGCTCATATCCTCTGCAATCACCGCTGGTCAAAGCTAAATGCATGCTGGGTTACACTTCCACCACAAGTTCACACAAGTCAACTCTGAAAGTATCCTTAATAAAATAGGAGGTGCAAGAACCCTTCAGAGTATTTGAACCATTCTAGGCTAGATGCAGACTTTGATTTGGAACAGTACTTGAGTGATGACACAGATTGAGAAAGGCCTGAGGTCTAATCAAGCAGCCAGTCTTTAATCAGTAGGAATTTAAATAATTGAAGAGATGATACTCTGAAACTCAGCATTTCTCAATCCTCAGTCAACACCTACATATGAAAGCTAACAATGAATCACCTGATTCAGACTTCAATTAAAGGATGGACTTACACTCTTAATGACCACGTAGAACAGGTTTTATTTACAACATGACCTATTCTTCTTTCTTTTCTGTAGTAACAAGGTGTTGAATCTCTCTTTCGCACATATCCACATGCACATGCACACACACATATAATGACATGATGCAACTCAAAGTAAGAGGAGGTATAATGAGGTGTGTACGGGTCATCTTGGTAGAAATGGACCAAGTACGTTTCCCACAATCATTATCAGCTTTCCTTACTGTTCTTGTCAGATTATCCCCATGATATCTGATCGTACTGGTAGATGTAAAGGTACAGGCATGCACACATTTTCACAGCAATGCACAAACACACGGCGAGTGATTAGAATTCACAATTAATACAAGATTTTAAGAAGTGATTAAAAGTCACTGGTGCAGCAGACTCATTTTTAAAAGGAATTTTGGCAAAATCCTAAATCAATTGGAATTTAATGCTTCTCCTTTCCCGCAGAAAAAGATGGATATTAGACAGCCAATACACGATATAAGCCCGATAATTTTAAAGCAGTATCAGTTTGTACATAATTTCATAGGTGCATAAAATTGCATGTCATGTCACAGCAACAAGAACAAGTGTTATGCAAGTTGTAGGGACCTAAAACAGAACCTTGAGGCATTCCCCAGGTCAAGGCTCACATATACACCAGAAGAACAAAAGAAGCATGTTAACACATGCACAAGTTAAAAAAAAAACATGTGGAGGAGCAGGAGTTATGTGGAATTTTGATAAAAATCCTTGACAGGTGACATTGCTTCTTAATGAAACTATTTAAAAATTGAGAAGTTTCGACCTTTCAGGTCTTCATCAGGTTTAAATCATTCATTTCTATGTTTCTGCATTCAGGGTTGTCCTGATTAGATATTGTAGGATTTTTAATGAATTCATTGGTAAATTCCTCAGTAAAATAAGTATTTGGTCACCTACAAACAAGCAAGATTTCTGGTTCTCACAGTCCTGTAACATCTTCTTTAAGAGGCTCCTCTGTCCTCCACTCGTTACCTGTATTAATGGCACCTGTTTGAACTCGTTATCAGTATAATAGACACCTGTCCACAACCTCAAACAGTCACACTCCAAACTCCACTATGGCCAAGACCAAAGAGCTGTCAAAGGACACCAGAAACTAAATTGTAGACCTGCACCAGGCTGGGAAGACTGAATCTGCAATAGGTAAGCAGCTTGGTGTGAAGAAATCAACTGTGGGAGCAATTATTAGAAAATGGAAGACATATAAGACCACTGATAATCTCCTTCGATCTGGGGCTCCACGTAAAATCTCACCCCGTGGGGTCAAAATGATCACAAGAACGGTGAACAAAAATCCCAGAACCACACGGGGGGACCTAGTGAATGACCTGCAGAGAGCTGGGACCAAAGTAACAAAGACTACCATCAGTAACACACTACGCCAACAGGGACTCAAATCCTGCAGTGCCAGACGTGTCCCCCTGCTTAAGCCAGTACATGTCCAGGCCCGTCTGAAGTTTGCTAGAGAGCATTTGGATGATCCAGAAGAGGATTGGGAGAATGTCATATGGTCAGATGAAACCAAAAACTTGTCTTGTTTGGAGGAAAAAGAATGCCGAGTTGCATCCAAAGAACACCATACCTACTGTGAAGCATGGGGGTGGAAACATCATGGTTTGGGGCTGTTTTTCTGCAAGGGGACCAGGACGACTGATCCGTGTAAAGGAAAGAATGAATGGGGCTATGTATCGTGAGATTTTAAGTGGAAAACCTCCTTCCATCAGCAAGGGCATTGAAGATGAAACATGGCTGGGTCTTTCAGCATGACAATGATCCCAAACACACTGCCGGGCAACGATGGAGTGGCTTCGTAAGAAGCATTTCAAGGTCCTGGAGTGGCCTAGCCAGTCTCCAGATCTCAACCCCATAGAAAATCTTTGGAGGGAGTTGAAAGTCCGTGTTGCCCAGCGACAGCCCCAAAACATCACTGCTCTAGAGGAGATCTGCATGGAGGAATGGGCCAAAATACCAGCAACAGTGTGTGAAAACCTTGTGAAGACTTACAGAAAACGTTTGACCTCTGTCATTGCCAACAAAAGGTATATAACAAAGTATTCACATGAACTTTTGTTATTGACCAAATACTTATTTTCCACCATAATTTGCAAATTCTTTAAAATTCAGACAATGTGATTTTTCTGGGTTTTTTTTTTTTCTCATTTTGTCTCTCATGGTTGAAGTGTACCTATGATGAAAATTACAGGCATCTCTCATCTTTTAAGTGGGAGAACTTGCACAATTGGTGGCTGACTAAATACTTTTTTGCCCCACTGTATCTATATAGGCTGACAGACAATAGCTAATGTCAAGTGAACTTTTGAAATGTTGCAAAAAGAAATAAGAATTAGGTGCGTTTCCATCAACTGGTTTGGAGCGAATAAACTAGGTGTAGTTTTGTCAGAAGTTGGTGGTGTAGACTGTTAAGCATGAATTTGTTCTTTTGTTCTTTCATGCCAGCTAGTATGAGAATATCCGGGAAGATGCTGACAGCAGAAACAGTGAGTTAAATAGAGACTGATGCAAATGGCATCAATTAAGTCTCTACTGGTGAAGAATCATAATCCAAACATGTCATTAATATATTTATTATTTTAATCATAAACTGGATTTCTATTTTCTGTGGCAGAAAATTTAAACTTCTTCAATAATAATTGCAGTCCTTGAAAAATCTATGCTCTGCTAGTTCTTGTGGTTGAAATGCAAACACTGTTTAAAGGGCCTGTTATGCTACATGTAGCTCCAGTGGGAACCGTCCCTTAACCCAGAAATGCTCAGCAGAAAGAGATTTTTTTTTTTCTTTTTTTAACAATTCTGGTGGACAGTATGTTTGTCTTTTCCCCTTTCACTTTTCTACCTAAAAAAACTACATTTAACCAGGAGGCAGCACGTCAGAATTTCTTTTGCCTAACAAGGTGGATGCCATTCAATGTGAGCCACCTGACAGTGGCTGTGAGAGCAAACATTTTGACAGCAGGTGAGTGGTAGAGCGTTGAAATTTTAACAAGGACGGTGGACTAAAGATCGGTCTCCATTTACTCATCTGTCTGTCACACCCGTTATCTCAGGCGCCGCTGATGAGATTCTGACAGGCTTGAGGGAATGATACATGTCACTGGTGTTTCAGGATTTTCCGAAAATTGCATTGTACAGGAAGTGAGAAACAATTACAGGTCAAAGCACGCCGACTAGTGATGCGCGGAGTGCAGTTATATCCGCAGGCACCCCGGTTAATCCACCGGGTGATATTAACATTATTTAACAGAATTAACATTCTGATTAATAGCAGATGGGTTGCGGGTGGCTGAAATAATACATAATTAATGTGGAAATATGAATAATAATATTAGTAGAAATAAGAGAGAACAACACTCACATTGTTGTTGTCCGCCATTATTGTATATGTTTTTCTTCTTCTTCCTCTTCCAATGAAACGCAGCACTACTGCTGCCATCTGTTTTGTCACCAATATGATGTTTCTGCAAATCTCTGTTTTCCCTGTACACACTACAACGCACTACGCCAAAAAAGAACTTTTAGTTAAAACCAGCTTACTTCAGTGTAATATATTACCATATCATCATGCTGACATATTAATTGTAATGTATGATCGAGTGCGGGTCTCTAAATAGGAGAAAATAACTTGTTCGGGTGGGTGGCGGATGGATGATTTATGCATACATGCGGATTTGGATGATGTTGAGCTGATCCGCGTATCGATAACACTGACACATTTGTCCCTGATTGTCCAGAGGAGTGCTGCAACATTTCTCGAGACAATAGTTAGCAGTCTCATGTCTGTGTGTTAACCCAATTTTTATGAAGAATTCAAAACTATGTCTTCTAACCCTTCTAAAGTGGACTTCCTGACATGTTCTATCTTGTTTGTTTAATCTGCATATAAACATACCTGTAGAAACAACAATTTAGCCTCTATAGCCAGAGGTGATGCACAACTCTTGTTTGTATAGTATAGCTCGTCAAGTCAGTAAGAAGGTGAAGGCTAGCATACCTTGTTTGGCTTTCGACAGAATCAGTTCTCAGCAGGCGGGGCATGTTTGCATTTGTCACAAAAAGGATTCACCTCAGGGTTAATTCTAGCTATCTTTGTTTTGGAAGCAGGATTACAATGCACTACTTTGGATTGTATAAGTGCATGGTGCACACATATAGAAGAGGAGTGTATCTTGTCTAGGTCCTGTTCCCATACAGTTCTGATAGGAAGGTGTGTTTTTGAACCTTGGACAGAGAGCTAACATGTCTTGGCTTCGGTCCTGTAACGAACACAAGATCAATCTCACTTTTGGAAAGACAACCAAAATGTTCAAATGTTTCTTTAAAGTGGCAATCTGAGATTTCCTTGTTTAAGCCACAGTAGTGACATGGTACTAATCTGTCATTTACTCCTCCACTTTGGTCCAGACTAAATTTATCTCAGCAACTATTGGATGGATTGCTATGACATTTTGTCACAGACATTCATGGTCCCCAGGGGATGAAGCCTATGTACATCATGAGGTTGACATTTTTGGTTTTGAGTGAAACATCTCAAACTATTTGATGGATTGCCATTAAATTTGGTACAGACATTCATGTCTCCCTCTGGATGAATTGTAACTTCTTCTGTGATCCCCTAAAGTTTCATCTAGTGACTTCCTCAGGTCAAACTTTTAATTTGCCTTTACTTATGACCAAAAACCTGCAAAACAAATTACATACTTTGTGTTAGGTGCTAATCAGCAAATGTTAGCATGCTGGAGTAAGATGGTGAACATGGTAAACATAACACTTGCCAAACATCAGCATGTTAGCATGCTGACGATAGCATTTAGCTCAAAGTACTGCTGTTCCTGAGTACATCCTCACAGAGCAGCTAGCATAGCTGTAGACTTTTAGTCTCACGGACATTTTTTCCTGTCCTGTAGATTTAGAGAGTTTGTTATATATGATACAAAAATACATGCAAAGCCTTGATCACCCACGCCATTACATACATACATACACAATGATGTCAGTACCATTTCAGCTCACAATAGGAGCCCTTTGTCCTAAAGAAAGAGTAATGACAATAGGCAGATAAAGGGAAGTCACCACATTATACAACATTAAGCCACTCAGTACCAGGCGCATTACCGAGAGAGAAAGAGGGGATGAAGAAAGGGATGAGAGGGGAGAGAAAATGACAGCGAGGCCCAGAGAACAGAGCGAGCCAGTGATAAATCGGAGGACTAATCCGGGCTACTACAGAGGGATTAAATCGTTCTCTTGCTGCACGTTCGCCTGCTCCGTCAGACGGCAGAGGTTAAGCAGACCGTTCTCTCCCTGCCCTGTTTTTCTTCTTTTCTCTCATCCCCTCAACCACCTTTTCTGCTTTTCTCATCCCTCTAATGGCATTAGAGTGGTGGAAGTCTTTAATCGGGCATGCAGTGTAGTGAGGAAGGCCTCTGCAGAGCACCACACACAAACACGCACACAAACACACACTCAGGCATGGGTGTTGAGCAGATGGAGTGTCAGGCTAATAGATGTCGGTGTTTCTGATAATCTGATGGAGGGGAGAGATAACAGAAAGACTCATTGATTTCCCTTGTGGCAGGTTGGTATAAGTGTGTGCATGTGTTACTTTTTTTCTGTGTGTGTGTGTGTGTGTGTGTGTGTGTGTGTGTGTTTAGGTGGGGGACTCTTATTTTAAATAGGCTGTAAGACAAATTGCATGAGACCCATTCTAGCTGTATCTTGTTGGATAGGTGGAGAATTGAACATAACCTGCAGTTTTTTTAAACACTAGGACGATCTTATTTTTGGATTTAAAAAAAAACAAATCTAATCCGTTAGTTAAACTTATTTGGAAGAGAAAATGAAGCCGAATGATAAAATTGTCACCAAAACTGACGGTTGTAGGAAACAATAACAGTTTACAAACCACCTACCTGAATTAGCTTTAGCTGAATTAGCTTTGACCTGCTTGCTGTAGTTGTTTTCCTGTGCAATCAGGGATTATCACCAACATTTCAGGTGCGCTCATGTTCAGTTTTACTTTAACATAAAGTGGTTGGGTTAATCTGGCTAAACGTGTTTTTAGATCAAATCAGTCATTAGGACAAAGGTATGTGAATAAAATGGAAAAAAAAAAAAACACCCAGACCCCTTTTCCTTCCTTCTTTCTACACAAACATATGATTACTGTACAATTCACACACACAGATGTGTATGCAGAGCTGAATCTCTAGTCTATACACATTCCACAAACTCCTACATTTCACAGAAAAGTTGTCACACACTGAAATCTTCACCAGTCTTAATTTCTCTTGAAGCTACATATAAGAAAGATTTTTTTACCACAACCTTCCCCTCTTAAACGTGTAATGACAGGCGTGGGTGTTTACCTCGGCACCTGCACGTGCAGCATCTCTCTGAAAGGTTCAAGCAGACAGCAGAATACTCCTCGTTCTCTTTCTGTATTCTCTGTACAACCCCCCACCTCCTACCCAACCCCCTACATCCCCACGTTCGGCGCTCCCTCCTTTCCCTCGCTGCAGTGGTAATTGGGTATGACACGGGATCAACAGGGAGAGAGCAAGGACGCATTTGAATGCGCTGAATGTCGTCTTCCTCACTTCTCTTTTCTAACCTGCTGCCTTCCAGCTCCCAGCCCTTGCTCACCACTGTTACCGTAGCAACATCTGCGTGTCCGCATCCTCCACCCACCCCCGTGTCATTTCTTTTATTAAGATTGGCCGCTAGTGCACAAATGTGTGCGTGTGTGTGTATTTATGTGAAACAGCTCGACATTGAGGTGCATAGCAGCACAGCGTTGCCAGCCAAACTCTGTGCTCCAAGCCAATTACCACTGCCTCACTAAAGAATTTAAAGCTACAACTCAGGAGGAATTACCCCGAGCAGAGAAAATGTAGCCACTTGAGTCAAACTTGTTATATTAAGTCAATCAAGTACATTATTGCACACCTGGGTGCACCTCGCTGTTGCTCACAGATGATACAGCATCTCCTGCTATAAAACGCACAGGCTACAACTGCTTTGAAATAGTACACAGGTTAGGAAAAAAATCCTTCAAAATGAGGCAAATCACTGAGAAACAATTATTTAGTTTTCATTAACTAGTTACAATCGTCCTTTTTTTTTTTAAAATTAACATTCGGCTCAGGCACGAGGACACCAGTGTTCTTCACCATCCTCCTAATTATGACCTTTTCATTTACCTCAGGCTAAAAGGCTGAGGTGGACGACTCACAGCTTCTCGAATTGTCCAAAATGGAATCTTTTATTTGAATATGAATTTGAGTATAATTTCACTTTTTTTGTATCTTGAAATATCGCTGAATCTTTCGACTTTATACATCATGCACGGGGGATTACTCGTAACAACACGTAACATTGATCTTGTCTTCTACATACACCTAATGTAGTGATGATGAGATGATTTTCTCTTGACACTCGACATGGTTTCAACAATATTTGTTTCTCTGCACTTGATGTTGTTATAATAAAGTGTATTCCCTCACCATGAATGACAGAAAAATGAGTTGAGCCTGAATGGACCAGGTCCCCAGGAAAAGTGCCACACTGTGCAGTGATTTTGGCCACTGGAGGTAATAGCAAGTGTGGTTTAATACTACAGGTCCCAGAATTCTGGGAGCAGCAAACACTCCTTAGGAAGCTACTTTGTCAGAAATACAACAAAGAGCAACTGGTGTATCTGTTTACAGTGCAGCCAAACAAACTCACAGCATTTAAATAAAGAAGTAAGTCTATAATTGGCTTTTTTTACATCATGCCATGACAACTGAACTCAGATTTCATGCTGCAAATAATGCAAGTACTTTTCTATACAACAGCAGCTCATCTTCTGTCAAAAATGTCAATGCTGAAAATGAACATGCCTTGTTTTGTAGACACATTTTGGAACAGTGGTTGCAGTCAGCGCTACCTGCAGTGACAAATACATGTTTCCTGTGGCTTTTTCACAATAAAAGCCGCCTATGTTTTGCCAGTTGAATGCTTTTAATGTGAAGCAGCAGCAGTAAGAAATGTTGGGTTTGCATTAACAGTAACTTAATATAGATAAACAGGTGTAGGAGAGTGAGCAGTAAACAGTGAGGCTGGTATCAATGAAATAAAATTAGTAACGCTGAATTACATATATGCAATGTTTCCTTTGAACCCCTCATGCGTGGGTAGGTAATTTAAATCCAGCCTGGGAACGGCAGAGACAGGTAATTACAAACTGTAAAGAAAAACTAGAATGGCTATTGCTGAAAAAAAACTATAAACTGTATCAAAAATGGCGTTTGTGTTCATGAAAATCTTAAGGATTATAACTTACTTAACTATATTATAACTTTAAGCAATCAGGTCCAATGAAATTAAAAAGTCTTGTAGAGCTGTGTCAATATAACATTCATGTTTGTGGGGAGTCAGCTGGCTAAACCAGAGATGGATCTGATGTGTTTGTTCTTTCACTGGAGTGAATGGGGTTCCATCTTGGAACATGGTATCCACTTGTCAGTACAACATAGGATGGATGAGCACAGGATCACACTTTGTAACTTCTCATCATCTGAAAAAAAAACTTTGGAAAGAGACAGACAAAGTATATTCCACAGATTTTATTAATGAACAAAATCACAAGGTCTCATTTTAGTGCCATCAATTTTCTTGTTATTAATCGATATTTCTCATGTGCCTCTTCAATGTCAGACTGTAAATGTTTTCTTTCTTTGTAGACGTTTGATGTCTCATCGGTGTCATCATACATCGTACTTCTGTTTCTCAGTTCACTTCTTGTATCTTCATGCAGGAACTCACTGACACATGAAAGGCTCTTCAAGTCCTAAAGATGTTTTGTTTACCAGAGTCCTGAACAAACCCACACCTGTGTTTTTATAATGAGCTGTTTTATAATCAGCTCCCTCTTGTCTAGCTGTGTCTGACTGTGTCAATATAGTAACTCCTAAAGACACTTGGACTAAATCCCTCACAGGCCAAAAACTCTATGCCAATCTCAAAATTATAATTCATCTATTGAAAGAAATTGCAGTTAACAGTTGCAGGATGGTTTTTACTGCCACCGTTTTAAACTTAAAACTGTAAAACCTGAGCTTGTGAGGCTCAGTCTAAGGTGCCTAATTTGGGAATGTCCACATTGCAGTTAGTGTGTTGCCCTTTGATGCTTCAACAGGGTAGGGTAGCTTGTGTCAGGCTCTAACTAACTATCCACCTACTTAACCGAAGTATGTTCTTATTTTATTATTGTTCTGTGAAGCACTATCATTTCAATTTCAAAGATGGTTTGAAAGGGAATTATGCATTTCCTTTGAGGGATGAAAAAAGTTTAAATGAAACATATTAAGTGTTTAAAACTAAAAGAAATAAAGAATTAAATAGTCATATAAACTGGTTGAGTAGTCTGGAAAGAAAAACTAATGACGCAAACAAGACCATCACAGGATATGAATGGTTTAATAAAATCATATAATACATACACAGGTCTGATGAAGTAAAGGCCAGGGTTACCTGAGCTGATTCCTGTGTCGTTAAAAAATAGAAAACCATAAAACTCAAAAGCAATCAGGTCTTCTTTCAGTCAGATTAAAACATGGACGGTCCCTATGCACTTGATTCAGCTCATATCTAAAATGTTTTTCTTTTCATCCCAAGAAAAGCAACAGAAGAGGTTTGGACGTACGGTGAATTTCACATTCAGCTGATGGATCTTTACAGCTCAAATCTTAGAAATGCCTTCTGCTGATCTTGTGAAATGACTGAACTAAAGTGTACTGGTTCAGACCATGAACCTACTGTAATACACACTCTTTTTTTTTTTTTTCAATAGCTTCCCCGTAGAATGTAGCAGTGCAGAATAATAGAGCAACTTTAACGGATGATACCGTGGATAAATAGCATAAAAAGAAGGTTTTAAAAACAAGGCATGCTAACAGCAAATCAACTCTCTCATAATTCAGAACAGGAATGCGACAGGTGCCACTCTTACAGCCAAACTAAAAGCCTTCGTCAAATAACTGTTTTACCCTTTTCCTCCCTCTCTTCATCCGTGGTTGACCAGCAAGTTCTAAGAGAAAAAGAGGAAAAAAAGAACAGAGAATTAGTTTGCACTCCTGTCACATCCTCTGACCTTTGAATTGCTCTTAGGTGCAAGGATTGTCCATGTCTTCTGCTGGCTTTAACTGACCGTAACTGAAAGGTCAGACTTGGTAATAGTAGGGATTATCTCAATAATGGAGAGAAGTGAACAGGTTGAACGATGTTACTCACATCTACATTGCTACTCCAGGGGCTCCAGGAGAACAAGGGAATTTCCCTCATGGTTACTCTCAACTTGTGACTGTCTTTGTTGATGCAGTTAGTCTGTGTTTGGCACTTGATTGATTTTATAGGATTGTTCCCATTGAAATAATTTTGCGTAATTTTTTGACCAGTGCACTTTAAGGTTGGGCATGGGTGTTTTTGAGCTCTATTAGCCATTTTATGTTACTTTACAAAAAAATGTCTTACACCTCTTTAACAGCTCATACATTCTGCTAATGGTCTACCCAGTTTATGTTTGGCATTTTTAAGAGCAGTTGGACATGTGGTGTGAAGAGGGAAAAATGTAGTAACAGAGTTATTGGCTGGCATTAAACATGGCTAATCAAACAGCTCTTCTCATTTCTTTTCAAATAAGTGCAATCCCCACCAAGACATATAAATTGTCTCATAATAGAGAGAAGAGTCCAGGCTGGCACCCCTCGAGGAAGGTGCAGAGTTGCTATGTGCTAAAATATCCATTTGACCCTAAATATGCCTCAAGGGTATATCAAGTCCCTTGTTAATTAAATTCACATTAATGAAGTTTGTGAAAGCCTTGAAATTACAGTATTTCCAATGCATGATGATGTGCACAAACAGCTTTATGTTGGAAAAAAGTGAATCACTCAATAAGCTTGTGCAGTTGTAGATAACTTGTGTAATGTAGGAGAGCCCAACTGATATTGGATTTTTGGGACCGATAACAATATTGATATTTGAGAGTGGAAAAATCTGGTTAAAATGTGACTGCTGATATTTGTTTTTTAACATAAACATTTTCTATACAGTAAAAGACAGTTTACTATTTTTATTCTACTGCTATTCTTCTTACTTCATTACTTGGTCATTAATCTCTCATAACACAAGTGCAATGTAATACACTTTAAAACTCTTTTGCTTGTTCCCATTTCCATTCATTTTAGTGCTCTAAGGAATCCTTTCTGGAGGTTACAACTTAAAGCATCGGAGGATTCTAACTCAAACTATTAATAAAGGAATCACCTTAAGGGTTCAGTGAAGAACTTTGTGTGAAGAAAAAATGTGCATGTACAAGGGTTATAGCAGGGACCAGCCTTAAGGGTGATACTCAAAACTCCTCATTATGCAAGACATCTATCTGGAACCCTGCAGGGACATTTCAAGTAGATCAGGTAAATTCTCATTTACAACATTACAACATTTACAATTTACTCTGTACGTCCTAGCATTCTGGGAGAGACAGTGACCTCCAAGAGAGCTGTAGCCTACCAGGTCTACCTAGCTTCTATTTAAAAAAAACATGTAATTAATCCAAGGAGTGAAACCTCCATCTTCCAACCAAAGATCAATGAGGTCCTGGAAACTATAACAACAATTTGTCCCTGAGAGAACACAACATGTCTGACACTGTGATTCCAAACTACAGTGTACAACCTTGTCTAAAATACGGTAAGAGTGCTTCACCCAGATTGTGTGCTCCCAATCAACACCCTGAAATCTTGGCAAGATGATGCTTAGAGAGCCACAACCTATCAAGCCAAGGTGATAACTAGACACTTTGAATTGAGATTTGCCACCAAGAAGATCCATTCTTACAGCTTTGGAGAGAAACCTATCAAAATGATCAATAAAAGCTATGTGATATACAGTACCTTGTTAGTGAGACTGGGGTTGCTCATGGCCATTTAATAGTAGGTGATTGGCCTTCCATGTTAAGGTCAATAAACTCTTTGAAGCCTTATTATTATTTATATTCTCCAAGAGAGACAGCATCTAACAAGATGGCTCTTAGGTATGATTATATAAGGTGATTACCATGGGGAGGCTTGACCCTGACTACCTCATCTGCCCCACAGAATCACAATAAACAGAGGGCTAGATTTATTTAGAGTTTAACAGCTGGTTTTCAAATGCAGATGGGACGTATTCTGCCATAGACACATGTAGTTTATTTATCAAGCAGCCGCACCAGGCTGGAGTCGCAGTTTGCGTGCCATTTGAGCATCTGCCTCTCTCCTTACTACATATTCATTTTAGGGATGATTGCAAAAATAATAGGAGGAGACATGGTAACAGAGGATGATTATGTATTTCACTGGATTTATTACGGTCATTAGCAAATGTCAGTTCTGCATGGAAAATCTACCGCCTCTGAAAAGCAGGGGTAAAAAAAAACCAAAGATGGGATTTACACAACCTACAAAGAGTGAATTAACCTTATTCTGCGGAAATCTAAATAACATCAGACATAGTACACCACAAAAATATCTTGAGAAATGCACTGTATTAGTTATGTAACAAGACTTAGAGTCTAAAGCCTCACTAATGACTCTGTGATGCTGTACTTTGTACGGGGCTTTAAGCTAAATGCTAATATTAGCATGCCATCATGCAATGCACACAACAGACCTTTTTCACAGCAGACAGTTTGACTTATCATGCTAGGAAACACACAGGTGTTATTAGTAACATTAATAATGGCTCTGTTCTATTCCAGTCATCCAGCCAGCATGTACAACACCAAGATCTTACAACTAAAGCAACTAAATGGAATTCAGCCATAATTAACTGTATTATTTACACCTTTGCTTTTATGCTTTGACATATCAAAATGTCTATGACAATGTTAACATGCTGATGTTTAGCAGATAATGTTTTCCATGTCATTTGGATTCATTCTCTGGACACCATGGATATCTTTATATCTGTGTCTGTCTGTATATCTGTGTACATTTCATGGCAGCCCATCCAATAGCTGTTGAGACATTTCACTAAAAAACAAAAATTCTGAAGTGTTGGACTGAGACAGACGGACATTTCCATCCCTAGAGCCACACTACTAGCGTGCCTAAAAATAAATGATATAATAATTATAGTGGCCCATAAATAACTAGAGCAATAATTATCAATAAACACAATGTCTAATTGTTTTGTAGCAAAAGATGAACAGGTGGTTAACGTGGTTTTTATTCATTACAATGAATCAAACAATCTTTTGATGAGACATTAACAATGAACATTTGACTACATTTACCTCAGTAATCTATTGAGATATCAGCTGTATCTCCACCTCCATCTGCTCCACTCTCAGTTTCTGGACCTACTGCTCTGTTACAATCTGTCACTCTGCCTTTGTCTCCACAGATTGCTGTGGCTTGTGTATATTTTGTCCCTTTTGTATGTCTCTTTATGTAACTCCATCTCTTCTTCATTTCCCATACAGTGTATGGGTATGTTTGACTCATATTGCATTAGACCTTAATATTATCATTTTATGAGTAATAGTTTTTATCAAGTGGAGTGAAATTGTGGCTGAAGTAAATGATTTGGAATCAAGATCGCTATGTTATCATTAGTGTAGTTCTTATTATTTTGGTGGTTCCCCTCCTCTCACCAGAGAGAGTGAAACTTTTGAACAACATGCCTGCTCCCAAGAGAACACCTATGCGTGATTGTTCAGTTTATCTAGCTCCCTGTATCAGTCCATGGATTACAGAATGTTTCTTTTTGTTTCCAAGGAGTAGGGAAGGGACAGGGCAAAGACTTAGGAGAAAGTAATTGTAACACAATAGTAGCGATCTCTCTAAACCAATCTCCATTACCTTAGGAGAATATACCTAGTTTGTGGAGAAAAAGCCTCCATAAAGCCTTATGATGAATCACATGGTACATGCTATTTAGCACATCTAATCCCTTTGATTAGGAAAGTAGAGCCTACAGAAATAGCTGCATTATACCCTCCATTACATAGACACATAAGAGAAATCACAAACATACAGCAAATAATCAGTGTTCTTCTACCTTGGTATGGTGTACATGTCTCCCAACCAGAACTCATATCCTTATCTAAGGTCCTACAGAGTCACCTTAATACTACAAGCAGAGTTATGTTAGCTAAGCATAAGGACCTCTAAGAGGTTAAAGGTCTAGTGTGTAGGATTTAGTGGCATCTAGCAGTTGAGGTTGCAGAGTGCAACCAACTGTACCCTCTCCTCTAACCCTCCCCTTCCAAGCATGTAGGAGAACCTACAGTCGCTGCGAAACTTGCAAAAAACTCGATCTGGTCGTTAGCCTGTGTTGCCGTTGAATCTGTCCTGTTGGGGATCCCACCCCACATGCCATATTTCCGAGCTGTCAACTGTCTCTCCAGTTGTCACCAATCTTTTCTTGGTTGTCAGCCCAGTCTATTCCTGGGTGTCAGGGGCAAAGCAAGACTCTTAGCTTTCACAATACATCCTTTGGATGCACTGGGATGCATCATCAGTGATGTATGACTATTAACTAGGTGTTGTTCACAGCTCTTCTTTCAGACTTTGGGTAACATTTCAGAGTGTCAACTTGGTGTATCCCAAATGTCTCCTTAATCAACTAAGTGTTAATAAATTCTTTTGCTCAAGACATCGAAGGTCACCGGGTATTTCTGAATTACCCAGCTCTGACATTTCCATCACAGTTCTCTGACTTTTCAGCTAGTACCATGTTCAAGTCAAATTTTTACATTGTCCATTATTTTGGTTTATGACCAAACACCTGTAGCCTCAGCTGAACTTTTTGTTTATTTGGAAATTAGCCCATATTAGCATGCTAACATGCTAAACTAAGATGGCGAAGAAGGTAAATATAAACTGCTGAACATCAGCATGTTAACACGTCGTCATTGTGACCTTGTCATGATAATGACATTAGCATTTAGCTCAAAGCACCGCTGTGTCTGAGCACAGTCTCAGTCTCACAGAGCCACTAATGTGGCTGTAGACTCTTAGTCCTAATATCTCATCATTACATCTCCTGTATTTGGGGAACCTGAGGACAAATTAAGCTTTTTCCACCGAGAAGGAGTTGTACTTTGCTAATTCACTTGTGTTTTTATGCAATTTAACTCTGCATCAACTTTTACAAAAACTAAATAGAGATTGTGTCAATCATTAATCCAAGGCTATTCTTAATAATTCAAGCAAACACTAAAAGCTCTTGCAAATTTGCTTTAGTTTCCCAGTCAGATATGGATCGTGCTCAGTCTTGCTTGCCTTCAGAGGCTGAAGCAGCAGCAGGGATGAGGGTTGGTCCTGAATGACTTCTGGTGCCACTGAAGTCCTACAGCTCTAGCAGCCCATGTGGAACAATGCAACAAGCTAAATTGACTGAAGGTTTGGGGTGCACTGACATCACGCCAGCTGGTAGAGATACTGTGTCTGAATGTATGTGCATGCGTGGGGATTTGTGTATGTGTGTGTAGAGGGCATGGTATCTGGGCTAAGCACTGTGGGGTTCACTCCAGCTGTGAAACTCAAACCATTAAAACCAGAGAGAGACTCACAGAGCAGGGTAATCAATATGGCTCCCCTCTTCTGTCCTCTCATCTCATCCCTCGGATTTCCTCTCCTCACCCCCGTTCTCTTCCCGTTCTTCTGTTCCCTTTCTTCTATCAGCTGCATTCTATCATCAGTGATGTTCCCCTCTTACCTCTTGATCTCCTCTTTTCTAGTATCCTTTTAACTCCATCCACTTTCCTTTCTGCTTTATTCTGCACTTCACGAGGCACAAATAATGGGTATTTATAGAAATGCAGCACAATAACTTAAATGCAAACCTGAGAACACATATTTCCTCTCCTTTTGTTCATTTATTTAATTCAGCTTCATTTGATGCTGTCTAGAATAAAGAAGTGAAATTTTAAACCCTTTATTAACTTTATTTAACTTTGAAAATATGTGACAGCTTAAAACAACATAAAAAAACCTTTAAGACTACGCGTGTCCTGTATTATTGTTCCCCTAACACATATACCTACAGCGTTAGCTTAGCTTAGCATAAAGACTAAAAGCAGGGGGAAACAGTATATAACTTGTTGAGTAGTAACATTTAAAGGTGCTAATAAACTGATTTTGAAACTTTGGACAGAGCCAGGCTAGCTGTTTCCCATGGTTTACAATCTTTATACTAAGCTAAGCTAATCATCTCCTAGCTCTAACTTCATACTTAACAGACAGATATGAGAGTGGTATCGATCTCCTCATCTAACTCTCTGTAAGAGAACAAATACTATTCCCTTAGATATGACCAATGCTTTTAATAGTGGGTAATAAACATGTTCTGCTGTGAATACAAATGTCTGTACTGCAGAGATTCAATGCCAATCAATGAAGAAGATGGTAAAGGCATACTGTAGCTTCTTGTGTATCATAGGCTATGCTTAACAGTGTGATATGATGTACAGTAATGTCAAGCAAAGCCTACTGTATGACTAAATGAAACATTTATATAATAGTTTAACGGTGTACTACTGACAGTGGCATGAATGACAGAACTGATTAGTACTCTGGCTGGTTCTAAAAATGGTATCTGTGCATTTCTACTGTATAAAAAAAAAACTGGTAACACCTCACAACTCACCCAATAAAAAGCTAATGGATTTCCCACCTGTTGCTCTAATTGAAGATCCAACCTGAGTTAAAGTAGTCATCGCCTAAGAGGACATCACCAACTCTGCCTGGCAGATAGCACACTGGTATCTGAGCTCCTACAACGAGCCTATTTTCATTTCATGCGGCTCTTGCCGGGGAGATCAGGGATGGAGTGAGGGTGGTGCAGAGAGAAGAAGAGGGACAGGGCCAGAACACAGTAGGAGATAGAAAGAGAAAAACAAATAACAAACAGAAAGTCAGGAGAGGTAGAAGAGCAGCAGAAGTCTGCCTGTTCTCCATTCTGCCTGACTCAGCCTGGGAGCCTTAACTCAATTGGAAATCCATTTTATCTGATGACTGGCAGGCAACTGGGGCTCCCAGGTGATAGGCTGAGGCTCTGTGGTTGATAGGCCTGACCACTCCACTGCTGAGGGATGGAGGGATGGAGATGAAGGGGAATATGGAGGCGAACATGCACTGTAAAAATTGTGTCCACTAACAACATTTATTTCAGGTTACCAAGATAATCAGCTGTCTTCAACACCTATATCAAGAATACAGTAACTAAGGCTGCACCTAATGATTCATTTCATTATCAATTAATTTGTTGATTATTCAATTAGTCAAGTTGTTTACTCTATAAAATGTTTAAAAAATAGTGAAAAATGCCCATAAGAATTTCTGAGAGCACAAGCTGCATCTTCAGATTGTTGCTTGTTTTGTCCAACCAACAGTCCAAAACCCAAATACAGTCAATTTACATAAACAGAGAAAAGCAGCTAATCCTCACATCTGAGACTCTGGGAACAACACATTTGAAATGTTTGCTTGATAGATGACTTAAATATTAATCTATTATCAAAAATCTGGTTAATGAATTTTCTGTCGATCCACTTATTAATTGATTAACTAATTCTTTCAGAACTTTTTTGACCTTACAGCATGATAACATGACAACAGTGCCCCCTATGACCACAGGTTGTAATCACAGGATAATGCCACATTGAATTTCTCTTAATTACCCAAGATTCGCTTGAGTCAGTTGCTTTAGAGACATCTGAATAAATAAAAGTAAATAGAGCTGGACATGGCATGGTGGGCATGTGTTGACAGATTTGTGTTGTGTATAGAAAATTAATTGGACCCGAAGTTTTTATTTGATCCTGTGAAGTGATTTTATATATATATATATATAACTGTCTTGTGATATTAAATTAAAAAAACAAAACAAAAAACTACTGAATTAAACAATAGTGTGTTTTATTGTTGATAAGTTCAACTATTTATTTGCAAGAGGAAGATTTTGTGATATCTTCTTTCAAACGCTACACAGTCTGACTTCAAACATCTCAAACAGATCAGTTTTCCACATTCTCTATCTGGATGTTTGACTGTGGTCAAATTGGTGGGTTTGTGATGTATAATTATTTATTGTCTTGTGCAGACTAGGTAGAGAAGACCAGATGTCTAAATGAATAAAAATAAATGGTGACGGGCTTGGATGACATTTCTTTGACTGACATGAAAAACTTCACTGCTCCTATGCTATTGCAACTGCTAGTGGACAGAAAATCACATTGGAGGGTTTGATACGCCACTCACTACTGAAAAAAGCTAACATGAATACAATGTCAGACTTAATAATTAAGTAAAACAAAAAGGAAATTCAGTCTGATTTGGAGGCTCACGAAGTATCTCAACTCTAGCATAATTTTCCTTCTTTTGGAATTGTAGTTAAAACAGAAATCTCACAACTCCTTACTTGAATTTAAGGATTACATGACCCCCTGTGTGCTGGTTAATTATTGAGAAACCAGGGGCCACAGGAGAGAGACATGCACTGAATTGATGTGTATTAGACAATTTTAACTTCTTAGAGAATAGGATTTGAGGATTTTTAGGCAGTGTACCTTACTGCCTAAAGCGCTGAGAAGAGGCAAGTGTGCAACCATAGCCTCTGGTTATTAAACACACTATAGAGCTTTAAAACAAGTTAGTTTTAAAGCTACACTACACTGCAACAGTCAGTACCCTCAGGCCAAGGGCTAAATTTAGTATTAGATCAACTGGAGGCATAGATGAAGATGTAAGATTTCACTGGATCAAAAAACAAACAAACAAAAAAACAAACAAAAATAAATAAATAAAATAAAATAAAAACAAAATCACAAAAATAGTGTCTGTGAATACAGGTTTACACGAGTCGTCTTTTTAGCACAATGTAAATAATAAGCTAACTTTGGTACATTTGCTCAACAAAGAATTGTCAATAACTGCTGTACAACTATAAAAAAGCAATTTCAAAGTTTCACATGAAAGTGAACTTGTCAACACAGCTCTGGGAGCAAACAATAATACAATGGTATTTATTTATTTACAAAAGGCCAGAGAAGAAAAAAAAAATCGATCTCTTTGGGAGTACAGGGTGTGAATTGGAGAGCAATCACAAAGGAGACGCAGGCCTCAACTCATAAAGAGAGAGAGAGGAGGTGGAGAGACAGATGGATTGAGTGACAACAGGACACAAAAGAGGGGCTGGTATAAAGTGGACCATTCCGATAATGTTGCGGCTGCTCCGAGGCGACAAAAGCCAGTGAAAAACCCACCTAAAAGCCCCGCTGCTGTCCTCTCTTATCCCAGCTGGTGGTCTTGGTTCCACAAAACCTCTTCCTGAGTGCACGAGAGGGGGGGTGATAAAAAGCTGACCAGATTATTGGTGTGAAATGCACCCAGAAAAAAACAACTAAGTGTGTCAACTGCTTATGCAGCCAAGGTGGCTTTCAACAGAACACAATGCGAGGCTGTGTTGAATCATTATCAGGACCCCCGTCAGGAACGCAGAAAGAGGAAGAGAGAGTAGGGGGTCTAGTGGCGCAAGCCAACAGCCGTGGTGGCGCTCGGAAAGGTCAGGGTACAGTGAGTGAGGGGTACAAAAGCTGGTGAAAATGCCTCCCTCAGGAGGTAATTGTGAGTACCCTCAACTCTACCCCCTCCCTCCATGTCTCCACCCCCCTGACTCTTCCCTGGTTTGAAAGCTTTGAGGCGTCTGAGGGCCACCGAGGGCCACGAGGCAGATGAAAGAGGAAACAGGCTGTAGATTTGGCTTGATGTGCTGTTCGATCGCACAGTGCAGTGCAACAAAAGACAGGGAAATACAGGAGAGGGAAGGAGAGAAAGGGAAGGATTGGGACAGAAAGAGGGGCGGCCAACAGAGACTCAGGGAGAGTTATTTGAAGAAAAAGAGTGACTGAGAGAAAGTTCCATGTGTAACACAACAGTGGCTGATAATGGTGGAGATATGCAAATTTACTGAAGGAAAGTGCTGGACAGAACAGCTGCCACACAGTAAAGAAGGCTAGCATATAGCAATAGCATGTGTGTGAATAGCATGCACACACAAAGGAAACACACAGCTGTGGCACATAATGTGTGTCAAAACACCTGCGCATGTTGTTTTCTATGTAAAGCCCACACAGCAGAGTCACTGCAGGCTGACACGTGTTGCTGCGCTTATACGTCCTATTTTCCAGCCTCATTAGGACTTCTTTCTTTAGTAAAGGAGCCATTTTTCATTCAGTTTCGTATTGGCACATCCCATCCATGGCCAGTGTGAGGGCTTCCTTTCATTAATTTAAAGAAGCAACTGCTAAAGTGATTTGAATTTATAATATTAACTGAAATATTAATCTGGCATATACTGTTAAATCCTATATTCTCAACATCAATGATTTGGGACTGAATAAAAATAACACTCAACATCAGGCTGCTAAAAAACCACCACCAACAAAACTTTTCTGCATCTTTCTTAATGTGCTGCAAAAAAGGTGCATGAGATAACTAGGGCTACAACTAATGATTCTTTTAATTATTGATTCATCTGTCGATTATTTTCTTGATTAATTGATTGGTCGATTGGTCCATAAAATGTCAGAAAATGGTAAAAAAAAGGCCTATCACTGTATCTCAGAGCCCAAGGTGGCATCCTCAAATGTCTTGTTTTGTTCACAATTCAAAGACTAGAAGACTAAAGGAACCAGAACATATTCATATTGGAGAAGCTGGAAGCAATGTTCACTGTAAATAATTGCTAAATTCCTTGATGAATTCATATTAGGACAGTATTTTTGTATGTTCAGTTTTTCCCAATGATAAACAACATATACTGTCAAACTTTATTCCTTTTAAACCTGGAATGTGGCTGTCAAGTCATAACCTTAAAAAAGTGACTTAACCTCGGTAAATATGCTGGTCATAAAATCAAAATGACACCTCTGTGGATCCGCAGAGTTGCTCCCAAAAATACTAATTAGTTTAAAGAGTCCGTATTGTGTCTCATTTTACTGTCAAAACAACAGTGGCCAATCCTGACACCTTTTGAAAAATCTAACTTTCAGCAGGAAAAGAATCCTCATTAAAGATTTTAATTCCAGGTTTGGACACATGCAGCAACAGTACAGTGACAGCAGCTAATGAGAATAAAATTCAATCACATATCTGCTTTAAATGTTTTACACAACACTGGCTATGAACCCTGTTATGTCGCCTCACAAACAGGCACATGCATGGACAGTAGAAGTTTAATTTCTTGTCCAAAAAAAGGTATGGTTTCACTCTGATAATTTCTTATGAAAGTTTTGTGATGCAGTTGTCTTTGAAAACCCTCAGCTTTCCATCTTATTGAGCCATTTTTCACAACACTTAGTCTGAGTCTGAGGGGAAAAAAAAGGAAAAAGGCATGAGAATCCTTATTCACCACCTAAATACCTAAATGTACATGGCTGTTATTTCACCAGAGTGCTGAATAGCTAGATTAAAAAATAACCCACAGAGCACACAATACAAGACAGACGAACAACAAAAGAGACAGAGCGCGAGCGGATAATGATGCTCGGTGGTGATTGGTTGTGATCGGCTGTACAATGATCAATGCCAGCTTGAAAGGAGGCAACGCTGATGGTTTATGATGGAGGGAACAACTGCCAACAGTATGAAAATGAAATCAATAAGTCAACTGGGGAGCAGAGAGAGAGAGAGAGAGAAATGAAAGAAGCGGCCGAGAAAAAGAAGAGGGTTTAGAAAAAGAGAAACAGATAGGAGACAAGACAGAATAAAACAAGAGAGACAAAGAGAGAGGGGTAGGCACAGAGAGAGGGGGAAAACAGTTGCAGACAGACGTAGGAGCTAGATGAAAGGTGTTGGTTTAAAGGAAGCAGAGGCAGAAAAATAAAACTGACAGATGAAGGAAGATTCATTAAAGATAGATAAAAGAGACACTATAGTAAAAACAAACTGGTGAACAATCAGATAAACCAACTGGCAAAAGGTCTAAGAAACTTTTCTACAAACCCTCAGCGTTTATGTGTGTTTAAGGATGCTCGGGCATGGGTGAGTTGTATATGTATGTATATTCAGGTAACCATAAACAGTAAGAGCACTTGTATGGAAATATTCAATAAAGTAGAAAAAGGGAAACAAACTTAAGGAGACGTGACGTAATGCAGCAGTTTACAAAGCAAAGGTTAAAAAGTTTCTGGGCTTCAAGACTTTCTTGTGTCTGGAAACTGGACTCACAGGTTTATATGAGTCATATTTTTATGTCCTGCTGTGTGTGTGTGTGTGTGTGTGTGTTTACACTGGCACTAATGACTGTATCTCTCCATCACTGATAATAAATGTGGCTGTTTTTCAGTGAGTTAAGACACTCATGACTCCAGAATCCAACTCTGTAGTGGACCCAACACACACACACACACACACAGACACACAGACACACAGACACACAAACACACACACACACACACACACAGATAGATACAGATACACAAACACACGCTCAAGGTCATATAGCCAAAATGCAATGAGGGACAAACATACTCTCAAAATGCAAGCAGAGCTCAGAAAACACCATGAAAGATAAATCACTGCTATTTGAAATGTTTGTGTGAATCTGTTGCAGCCAGCACCGTAAACCATATCTTGAACTTTCTCTGCATTTCTAAATGACTGATGCTTTTGTTTAAAGCCAGGGACACTGACTATAAAAATCAATAAAACAACTTTCACTTGCATCAACAGATCGTCTCGTCTGTGGGATCCATTGGATTTGGTGAACGTAGTGCATAATACAGATATTTTTGTTAAAAAATAAATAAATAAATAAAAAAAACATTGTAGAGCGGCATGGGACATCCAAAAAGTTGCCGACCCCTGGTTTAGAACATAGTTTAATATTAGGCTACGTGGTTTGTGTTTGAATTCATTTGTATAAATTATGTGTTCGGTCTCCTTTCGAACTTGATTATTTAAAAAAGCAACCGCCCCACAGCATTCATTGATTTCCATGTCAGCCCACATACTTACAGCTCAAGTTTGCTACAGATATTCATTTTATTTGTAAGCACAATTCACCACATATGAATAAACAATCTACAGAATCCATTTTTAACAGACATGTTCAATGGTACAATTCAACTTCAGGAAAATAACATTCAAAGTAAAACTTTTGGTCAATAGACCCCTTTTCACTGCTCTACCATTATACCACTGTGTTCCATAAAGTCTTTATCAACTTTTGTTCAACACTGTGAGCTGGGTAGAAAAAGAAAAGTTCAAGGCTTTTTTTTTTAAGGCTTTTTTCCCTCTTGTCTGTAGGCAGTCACAGCTAATGAGGCACAAACAGACCTTCAACGGAGAGCAGAAAAGAAACAAGAAACTGACAAAAATGTGCCTCAAATGAATGTCACATTTTGAAAATCAATTCAACACCCTTGCAAAAATGGTGGAAAACTACTACTGAACAATTTGTTAAGATTTAAGAAGATTTAGGAGTTTTATTCCTGTTTTTTTATTGTGGGTAGGAAGTCACAGTGGTTAAAGCAGAGAGTCACAAATAGAGTGTCAAAGGATAAAAAGTGCTATCTGCTCAATGGTACATCAACCTTGTAGAAAAGTTCTGCACTTTTAAAAAAAAAAACACTGCAAGATTTTAGCCCCAATTAAAGCAACCTATATTAATTTAGATGCTTGGTGTGAAACTCCCTTGCCTCAGATTTTAATATAGGATGATTTCTCTCAGAGCAAATATAAAAATTAAGAAGAACTATGTTCCCTAATTAGGCCTAGTTTAAAGAAAGCTACAAGACATTTTGGAATATTTATTCACGCATAGCGATGAGATGAATGTGGAGTTCGACTTTGTGTTCGCTTCATACATTTTGTGTCAAAAAGTGAAGAGTAGATACTTAAGTGAAAAGTGTGTGAAACTTTCTGTGTGTGTGGTCAGTAGCAGGTCCAGCAAGCAGCTGAAGCCCCTCATTCTTCTTCATTAGTGTTGACTGCTGAGGGGCCCGTCGTCTCTCTCTCTCTCTCTCTCTCTACATCTTTCCATCCTCTGTCCATCTCTAACCCTTCCTCCACTTCTCTCCTGACAGTATCCACTCATCTTGCTTTTTACCTCCCGATACTCACCTTTTTCTCACATGTTCTTCCTTCTCGCTTCATGTCTACACCCCTTATTCTTTCACTCCTCGCCCTCATCTGTCTGAGTCTTTCTCCTCCGTCTTTCTCTCACCAGCAATCCATCCACATCTCCCACCATCCCTCCTCTGCCTCCACCTCTGTTCTTTAACTGTCCACCTCCTCCTCTTCATCATTTTCTCTTCCTCTCTGCGCTGCGCCTCATTTTCTTCCCTCTCTCCCTCAATTGCTCAGTGTTCCCCGTCATGTTTTCTACGCACTAACTCTTCTTCTTCCTCTGACTACTCATATTTTCTCTACATTTCTTCCTCTCCTTTTTCCTCACATTCATTTCTCTTGTTTATCTTCTTGTAATGTCTCTGCAGCTTTGCACTCAGTCCTCATCACAAGGTTCATCTCTCCTTTTTCTAAACTCTTATTTTTTCTCCTTTGTACTGCCTGTAGAGGAAGCCTGCTCCATTATTTGTTTCACATGAACTGATCTCTAGCTTCTGCCTGGAACATTTAATCTCAGCTTTCACTTCATACCTAATTGTTTCTTCTTTCTCATTGCTCTCTTGCCATACTTTAATGTTCGCTTGTTCCTCTTCCTGTACATTTTTCTTTTTGTAAGCCCAGTCCTTGCCATGGCCTTTCTCTTTATTTCTCATTGGCTTTTCACATCTAACACTGCAGTTTTTTTCAGATTTGTGTATATCTACAGCAGGATGTTTTTTGTTCTTCAATACAATTCTTTGTCCCCAGCCTTCTCTTTGTATCTTTTGTTTGTCTATAATGTTATCTACTAGCAGAATCGCTGAGCTGCTGTGATCTTTGTGCCGCCATGACTCCTGTTCAATCAACAATAAAACTGAATGTAAAAGAAAAAAGAAATCAATATTAGGTTTCATACCGCTGTGATTCAGTGGCTTTGAGAAAGTCAGTGTGCATTCAGATCGGCAATAGATACAGATTTATAATCAGTATATCAGTATTGTCAATAAGGTTTTTCTTTGAGAGTGGACTTATCAAAACTTGATGAAACTATTTTCTTTTTCCCCGTATCTTCTGCCGTGCTATCCGCAGGGAATCATACTTGCACACTAAGCGAGCCACGGAAACAGCAGACATGCTCCTGCGCAACGGGCTGGGCCATTTTGAATCACAACAGTGTTCCTAAAAATTCTATACCATACCTCTGTGGGTCCACAGAGAGCTCCCATGCATTAACTACAATCCTGCCCTGCTCAAATGTTCTGAGGAGGGACATAATACTAGAAGCCCCTCTCAATATAATGCAACTCAGTACATCAACACCCCAACTCCGGTTAAATCACCATGGAGTTCAACCAACACCTATATGGCACAATGTCAACAAAAACAGAACATTACATCTTCATAAAGTATTTACCTTTATAAGCCAGGGCTGTTGTACTGAATGTAGCTAGATTTTACAGGTGGTGTTTTTATAACAGGACCATAGAAAATAAAGTTTATCTAGATTTTAAATGTGAGGGATTCATGTAAAAATGCTGCCACTGTAAGAGCAGGGTGGGTGGGAAAGTCAACAAAACATTTGACTTTAACATGATGGTGAAGGTCCCCTAACCTTAAAGCAGCTAGAAATTATATTTTTTAATATAACAATGTAAGAGTGATGAACCTACAGAGCATTATCACCCGACACAGAGCTTTATAACAAGTTTCACCTCATTGTTTAGCTGTCCGGCTGCAACTTTACCATTTTGGTTCTCATAGCGTCGTTTTCGGCCACAGCAGGCAGCTGCTACACTACCTGCTTAGCACCAAACTACAAAAAAACACAGTTTACGACTAGCTGGTGAACATAGTGGAGCATTTAGCATCTAAAGAGCCAGATATTTCCCTCAGGAGTTGGTAGATAACAAAAACAGAGTTAAAAGAGAGAATATTGGGCTTACATTCACCAGTTGGACAGAAACATGACTCCAAATGAATGATAAGGTGATGATATGACAGTGTTATGACAGTGTCCACAATTTGTTTCCGCTGCAGATTTAAGTACTGATTTTAACTACAACTATGATGGTTCCCTAACTTTAACTAAGTACTTACTTTAATGTGAACAGAGATCTTTTCCTACACCTAATCAAATGGTTTTTGTGCCTAAACCCGATCAAACCTTAACCATAGCATCGTCACATCATAAAAACATATTTATTTAGGCACAGACAAATTACGTCGACCCAAACAAAAAGGTAGTCAGTTCAGAAAATATTCTGTGTCGTACTAAGTTATAAAAAAAAAACTTGTTTGTGTTGTTTATAACGACACAAAATCTTTGTTGTCCTACTCACTATTTCAGCCGCTTGTAGCCCTGGATGGGATAACGTTAATGACTGAACGGTTAACAAACCAAATTATTAGCTAAGCACAGGAAAAAGGGGAATCTAAAGTGTAAATAAAAGCCCCTCCCAGCAGAGGGGGGACCGTCAATCTTAATGCACTGGGTGATTTTGGAAAACGTCTTACATTATGATAGCTGACAAAACTGACATCTCATCAGCAAGTCCTCCTACTCCCTTCTATACCACTGCATGGCTGTCAGGGACTGAGGAGTTCAATAACTAGGACAGCTAACCAAGAACATAAGAAAGGGAGGATTACAAATTGCAAATTTAGTTTAGTAATAATCCATAAAACAGATAACACATATGAGCTGTGCATTTTTATGTAATTTATTGTTAGTACAGCTGTGCACAGGTATATTGAAAAGATACACTTAGTCTGTTTTTTTATTTCTAGGTCTCCTATACAACATTTGTTATCATAGACTGGATAAAAATAATGGTGTAGCCATTGTTACGTCACCCATTGGTTTGTGGACTTGCGTTTTGAAGCCTGAAGTTTGGCATTTTGACTGTCACCATCTTGGATTTTTGGAGCCAGAAGTGATGACAAGTGACCATATTTAGATGAGTGGGTGGAGCTGACCCTAATGCTAGCTGGTAGCTTGGTTAGCACGGTGCATTTACAGTCTATGGTTAATTGTGATAATGCTAATGCTAATGCTAATTTCCGCTAGTGAAAATCAGGCTTCAAACCATTAAAACAAAATGTACTTACCAGAAAAACTGAACATTTGACTCCTTAGAGGATCTTTTACTACAACCAAACACTGGACGAGACTTTTTTAGGTGACCAAAATTATACAATTAACTTTCATGAACTGAAAATACACTGAAATAGCGACGGCTACGCCTCTAGTCTGTGAATCTGGGGTTACGCCATGTTTATGTTACTTAACCAACACTGTCACCGTGGTAGCGACTTGTCAATCATAAGGTAGCCACGCCCTAAAGCATACGCTGCTTTATAGTCAAATTTAAATTAAATGGGACCATAATTTACAAAATGAACATCATGCTGTATTAAGGAAGACTTGACACAAGCGATTGAGACTGTAAACTCATTGGGAAACTGTTTACTGAGGTAATAAATCAAGTGAGAAGTCGGGTCATTTTCTTATAGACTTCCATACAATTGGACTTCTTTTTGGAGCCAGTGGAGTCTCCCCCTGATGAGTATTAAGAGAGAATTCAGGTTTAAGGCACTTCTGCATTGGCTTCACTTTTCAGACCTGGAACTACCTGCTTGGTTGTTACACTATTCAAGCTACTGTGCCAACACAAGTTTTTCTCTCCTGTATTGCCTTGGTCACCAGCAATTAACCTTGATATACTGCCACTGGTCAGTTGGTTGGCTTTCGCTGTGATACAAAGCATACTGTCTTCTATCGGGCACCACAAAGGAAATACCTTAAGTTCATACTTTTTTCTGCTATTCCTGAAGACAAATATTCATTAATGGATAGGTCCAGACTTTTTAAAATCTATCTTAATCCAATACTCACATTTGCTATGTTGAAACAGTTATTGGTTGCTGTAATATAATGTAATTCCTCCTCTCTATTCTAGCTGTGAAGCAATCCCCTTCTAGTCCGACCGCACTGTAAAAAAAAAAGGGGAACAGAATCACCAGTCCTCACTGAACAGAAAAATGCATTCTCAAGTTCAGTTGAAGCTAACATGTCCTGACAGTCACATGTAAGTTTACTGTTGGTGTTGTGTCCTGACAACAATCCTGCATGTGACTGCCAGGAGGTATCCTTCTGCCGCAGCAGCAAGGAGACACAGTCTGGGGGGGCAGAAAGACTGCTGGAGCCTTATATTAGCTTCAGCTGAACTCACAAGAATGTATTTTTTCTCAGAACGAGGTATGTTTTGGATTTCTAGTGTAGTATAGTTGCATAGCCAGTACGGGGAGGAGGAATGATTACAGCGACAAAATAACACACATAGAATTTGAGTATTGTTTAAGACAGACTTGTAAAAATCGGAACCTATCCTTTAATCATTTATCTTACCATGTGTGTGCCAAATAAAATCATGACACGAAAAGATGACAGCATGACATGGAAAAAATGGGGCTGGAGAGACTTAGATGTATCAGGAAAATGTTAAAGTACACAGCGAGAGGAGTATCTCTAAATCTCTTTCTCAGTCACTCCTGTACTCTCTACACTTTTTTTTCTTTATGTTTTGCATCACTCTGTAATTCTACCTCTGTCTTCTCTCTCTGTTTAGGTCTTTCTATCTCGCTCTCATCTGACAGGCTGCTTTTAACTTTAGGAGTAACTCCCTTGGTATTACACCTAAAGCCTGCCCACAGCAGGGCTCCGGATATATACGTGTGTGTGTGCGTGCGCCTCAGTAGCTGGCCTTGCTGAAAGGGAAAATAACAGCATTTAAAGTTTCAGAGGTCTCAACTTGCAGCTGGACGGATTCCGACCTTGCTGTAGCTCCACATACATCTGTGATTGGACATGCTGCTGTAAGTCATCTTTCTGTTTTTCCAAATCTCTTTTGCTGTTTTTGCTATCTGTATAAGCTGCTCGTTTTTCTCTCCATTCGGGTATTTTCACTCCTTTGGATTTTCCAAAACTCCACTTTTTCAAAATCTCTTTTGTACCTTTCTTGCACAATCTGTCATTTTTCAATCTATCTTCTCTTTCTCTCCTCTCTCTGTTGTGAGCCGGGCTGCTGACATTGATCAGCATCAGAGCCAGGCTCTCTCTGACGCTAAATGACTCGAGAATCCCACCAGGCATACAGACAGTGCTCGTGTGTGTGTTGTGTATGTATTCGCATATGAGAGTGCAGACGAATGACTAGAGAATCCCACCGTGCGTCTGGACAGTGCGTATGTGTTACATCTTGCAGTGGCCGTGTCACGCTCAGCCTCCCAGAGGATAATGACTAGAGGTTGTTTGCTCCGTCTCTGCAGGGCCTGTGGGATCCTCCCCTCATTTGCCATCAAACACACATGCATGAACACATGCACACATAAGGATGGTAGTGTAACCCAGCAGGAAGATGTATGTGATGCGCAGGCCTGTCCACTGACCCGCTGTGACACTGATCAAAAAACATCACAGTTGCTCCTGTTAAACTGGAAAAACAAAACAAGAACTGGACCAAATTGAGTCCCAATTAAGTCCTCTTTTGCCTATTTAAAATCTCAGGAATGAAAAGACATCATCTATTTGCTTTTCCCCGTTTGAGGCTTTCTTACATCATTTCATCCGAAACTTTGATTAACAAAATAAACAGTTGTGGTTTAGTCTCTCTTGTGGAAGACATCACTCATATAAATAAGATGTAAAGAGAAGTGAAAATGCATTTTCCCCAGGCTCACAAAACACTGACTTTCTTTAAGATGCAGTCATTTAATATGCATTACAGAGGAGAAAGAAACAATGTTTTTTTTTTTTTTTTTTAATGGCCACAGTAGAATTATCACAGCCTGAACATTCCCCCATGTTTGTTGGACTCAAACATTTACATTTTAAATAATTAAATATGAATAATAAACATTTTTTGCTGCATTTCTCCTTTATAACATTATACAGGCAAAAAAGGAAAAGGTAAAGAATGAGTGTGAAGCCATGAGCTGCATTCAAACTCAAGCATATAATAATCGATTTAGGTCACGTGGCAACATAAACAATTTAAAAACACATATCAATAATTAGCGATATGTCTGCAATGTTGAGAATTAAAATGACTTATCAATAGTTTAATAGCACTGATCTGACTCTGTAAATTTAACTGCAGAGTTGCAAGTCAAACACAAAATTTAACTTAAATGTTAAGCTTCACGTTGATGTTATGATGGTGTAATTTCCTTGGAATCAATGGGCCTCATGCAAGAACCACTTGTATGAACAGATTCGTTCTTAAGAGGTATGTACAGAAGATTCTTTACAGCTCAATGCTGATAAGACGCAGGTTCTGGTTGTTGCTCCAGAAAAGGTTGCCCCCATGATTATGCAAAGTATTGGGCCTCTTTCCTCTGCTGCCCACTCCAACCTGCATAATTTAGGGGTAATATTTGATCAATCGTCGTTGTTCGACACCCATGTTAAGCAGCTAACCAGATCTTGTTTTTTCCACTTAAGAAATATTAGTAAACTCAGATCTGTAGTTTCAACTGCCGAACTAGAGATGATTATACATGTCTTTATCTTATCTTTTTCTCCTCACTTAGTATGTCTTCCTTTTGATTGTCTGCAGACTATCTAGAATCATGGATAGATTTGTATTACCCCTATACTGAAATCTCTTCACTGGCTCCCTTTTGCGTATAGGTCAGGCTCCAGCATATGTGGCTGAGCTACTAAACCCTTACTCATCAGCTCGCTCTCTTAGGTCAAATGTGCTAAACTTGCTGTCTGTCCCATGCACCTGCTTTAAGACCCGTGGTGAATGAGCTTTTGAGGCCTTTGCACCTAAACTATGGAATGCTCTGCCTGCACCCTTAAGGTCTGCTGATTGTGTGGATTTATTTAAAAAGCAGCTAAAGACACACCTGTTTAGACAGGCGTTTGGGTAACCAGTATGCACCGTATCAGCATTTTATGTTTTTCATTGTGTTTTTTTATTGTGGACTGTGGTTTTTTTTTGTGTATTGTGTGTTTTAGTTTTGCACTTTTTAATCATGTATCTTGGGTGGTCACATCTACTTACTAAGTTTTATTTTTCTTTTTGTATGTGTATTATGTCTTGTAAAGCACTTTGGGACTTATGTCTATGATAAACAGGAGATTTAAGAAAATTTGTGGCATTCATTAATTTTTTCGTACTTAGAATTTTATCTTACGTACGAACGGAATTTATAAGTGGTCCGACCTGTCGTACGAGTCCTGAACAGATAGTCTCTGTCTTTCTTCACATGGGGAAAACACTTGTTTGCTCTGATGACACGTCGTTGTATTAATATTTTTTAATTGTTTTGGTTCCTCTACTACTGACACTCCGAAACAGTGTTGGGGGTAATGCATTACAAAGTAACACGTTGTTGTAATGAGTAATGTAATATTTTGTCTTTAAACATGTTATGCTCAACATGATAAATGTCTAGTTTTTTTTTTTTTATACCAACTACACTACAGTATCCTAGAACTTTTGTTTACCCTTATTATTTTACAGTTTTTAAAGACACAAAATAGAGGAAGAACTTTATAAACTTTCAGATTCACGGGGTGAAAGTCAGGAAGATGCCTCGAGGGCTAATCAAGAGGAAAGACCTTGATGTGTAGGTTAAAGCAGACTGCAATACTGCAGGCTGCTCACACACCACACACACACATGTACACCTATTGTGTACGATCTCTTTAAAAGACAGTCTTCAAAGAGTCTTCACTTCACTCCTCGTTATCTCACACCAGCTAATACAAGGAAGAAACCTTCACACACACACACACACACACACACACACACACACACACACACACACACACACACACACACACACACACACACACACACACACACACACACACACACACACAGAGCACCACAATCCTTGTAAGGACGTTTGGCTGTCGTAAGTGTAGAAATACAAAAACACAAACATACGCTCAGATGTGTGTATATAAATGTGTGTTTGTGTCATACAACAAAAATACAAAAGGTTCAAATGCTATTGAAAGTGCACACACGTACAGGCAGCCATGCACACACTACATTAGTGCAAGAAGGGAGGAATCAAGTTTCAGCGAGCTGATTATCACATGGTGTATTACTGTATGCCAGGGGAAGCTTCAGTGCCCCTGATCAACACAGAGAGGATGTGAGCAGAGAGCAGCATGAGGCTTTGCAATACGTTGTTCGGGTACATGATGAGCAGCTACACCTTCAAACGCCTCTACTGTACAAACTTTGGAAGTGCAAGCTTCCAATATTTTGTCCTTCAACTCCTCCTCCTCATATTTTCTCTCCAACTTTCTCTGAATGTGGAACTTAAAACTGCTGCAGTGATGCATATGCTTGAGGAGCTTGTCTTTGCTTTTGAATAATACAGCAGTAAGTCCAACTGAGTAATGTGGAATGCTGAAAAGTAAAGTACAAAAGCTAGATTTTACTGAGTGCATGAATAAGTAACTGGTTTTTACCGTGGATGAAATACAAGAACATGCCAAGGAGAAAAAGGCGAGATCTGTTGACTCGGTGGACACATACTATAGCTGATAACCTGAGTCAAATCATCAAGACAAAGACAAAGCCAAACCTATATCACCTGAATTTACATCAGCTCCGAAATCTGCATGAAACCAAACTCAGATTTCCTGCTTTGGCAGAATTGATGTAAAGTTTCCAATCTCTAATTCACAAAGCTTAATGTAACAACACTAAGTAATTGATAATTAGATCCGCCTTGAAATTTCTAATCTCACATCACAGTTGTGCTTTTTACAAGGCTAAACATCACTGCAATGCTGTACAGTAGATTTCAAATCTCACTTCACAGTTATATTGACACCAGAGATATAGTAAAAAAATATGATGAGAGAGCAGATGTATACATAAAAATGCAATGTCAGCTCTCTAGTTTACGGTGATTCGAAAATTAGATCTCTCAATAGAGATTGGACTAATATTTTACTCTCATAACCTCAAAAGCAACTCTCCCTTCCATTACTGAATCTCTGGGTGACAATGATGTGACTGCTGGGACGGGAGAAAAAAAGTGGGAATAGAGAGAGAAAATTAAAAATATGTTGTATGCACAAACATTTTCAGGCTTAAAACCTATGTTAAAAAAAATACCCGTCTTTAGTGTTTAGAGGACTTCAGAAGATGTATGTGTAGATGTGTGTAAATGTAAATATTTGCATTTACAGTAGGCTGACTTGTATCATCAGCATCATACACAGTTTGTCCTCCTTTTTGCGTTTATGAGGGACTGGGTTAAAGGATGAGATTTAAAACTTAAAAAGCAAAAACCCAATTCAGTGCAAAAAAATCCAAAGCAAATAAACACATTTAGTCTCTATGAAGATTAAGTAATCCTATTTACAGTCAAACGCAGTCAGATTTTTGCTTTTATACTCTGCTTGAATTCTAATGATGAAACTGCAGACATTATATCTGCGTCTGACTGGACGAAATTCATTCAAAATTTAATAAATCATACATATATCAAGGGCAATGTTAATATGCTTCAGTGCATGGTCATATTCAGAAAACAGCAAAAATGTAATGAATGCTGTCTGGGAAAATACCTGTTTTTACATTCACTTTCACTGCTTGTTTTCAGATGACAACCTCCTTTTCTTCACTGACTTTGAATTATTTTGTGCCCGTAAACTAAAAACCAAACGGCAGAAAGCTGCAGAGACTGAAGACATATTTGACTGTGTTTGGCTTTGAAAAGGTGTCATTTTCAGTATTGGTAGGGAAACAAGTTCGGTAGTGCTGGAGAACTTGGATTTCGTACTTTTACATCAGACATTCACTCTGAAAGCAGTTTCTAATGACAAGACTTTTCTCTGTGTAAAACCTAAAGTGACAGCACTCAAAATCCTATCAATCTGACATTTTTGTTCTTAACTCCCCCAGAATAATCTTGAGAACATGAGAAAAAAAATGGATTTCTTACTTTTACATCAGACAGTTGTGCTCTGAAAATAACAACATATCTCTCCATGGAAATTTTCAAAAGCCACCATTCATACTGTGTTATGTCCCAAACCTCCCTGTGTGAAGTACACTATGATGTGTTTATTATTATTATTAAAAGCATTATTTTATCATTTTTTGTGCTGTTGAAATGGCTTTATAAAGCTACATAATTCAGGAATGATCTAAGATTTTTTCCAACTTCATGGGAGTGCTGACACAATAATTACATTTTTAATGATACTTTTGTTTCAGATATATTAACTCTATCCAATTTATCCATTTACCAAATTTTCCCTGATATTCAAATAAAATTTTAGAAAGCTCTCACCTTCTTTGCGGCATCGATACACTGCATATATTCTTTGGCCAGTTCTGAACACTTCAGGGTCTGCTCTCTGTTCTCCTTGTAACAAGATAAAATCTGGGCCTGCAGGCCAGGACACACTGGGTCAGTGCTGCGCGACCTGCAAAAGACAGACACAGATGTAGAGAAAGATGGAATTATGTTTAGTCTCACTGACATTTAGGCTTGCAGAAACATAATACAGACAGGTAGAAAAAACTAGAATCACTAAAAACCCTATACAACTGATGAGCATAGATTTGTTGAGGATTCTTATTGGTCGCAATAAAAACGAGTGCATCATGAAGTCAACAGGTACATCAGTTCCTTGGAGATGGAGGAAAAAATTGTGAACGAAAAACTTTTTAAGCACAGTTCATAGGGCCATACCAGGCAGCAACGGGCAGCTGTTTTCAGCAAAAAAAAAAAGCTTTAAGAAAACGACATACCTGCCCAGCAGCAAACAGCAGACAAACAAAGCTGTGCGACTGGCTGGTGAACATAGTGGAGCTTTTAGCAGCCAGATAAGATAAGAAGAGCCGGATATTTCCCCCAGGAGTTGGTGAAGACAAAAACAAAGTTAAAGGAGTGAAAATTGGACTTAAAGTCATGAGCTCAAAATGAACAATAATATTCACCAAATCAACTTAAAAGGTGATGCGCCAATGTTGTGTTCACATTGCTCAAGTGACCAAAAATCAATTAACGCCTAACAACAATTTGACAATAGCCACTACAATGTGTATTAATATATAACTTTAAAAACTAAAATAGTGCAGTTTACAACCTCCTCCAATTTAACGCATGTCTTAAGGCTTGACTACACAAGAGGAGTGTTCAGCTGCCCATCTCACGTGCGTTTTACAAAACAGATACGATTCTATTTCAGTCAGTACAGCTACCTACACAGGATGCATAGTGGCCCGCGACCTGAAACGTGCTTTTACGCTTTGCTGTGATTATGTATTGGGCTCTGAGTGATGCCAGAACGTGGGTGACCTACACTCAATACTGTGCCTGAATGCATCCCATGTAGATAAATATGGACGACTGAAGCTCCTGTCGCTGCTTTCGCTATGCAGCCAGTGTAGACATTTGTTAGCCAAAACAGAACAAAAAAAAAACACAAAAAAAGGGAAGAAAAAACATTAATGAGAAAGGGGAGGCCTGATTAAACGAGGCAGGACAAAGACAATTAAAAAACAATTAACATCTACACCCACTGCAACCTGTTTAACAACCTATGGTTAGTATAGTACGTGCTTCATTGCAAATCATGCAATTAGTGCTAAATCATATTTAATTGAGTGGATTGGATCTTTCTGATCAAATACAGCAGAAAAGTGTGCTTTGATAGATTGAATTAGCCATGCTTAATTTGATATGTGGGCTGTATTATAATTGGTCTTTGACTGTCTATCTGTGTGATTGTTAACTATGACAGGTTTGCTGCCTGGGTGCCTCACTGTAATGGATTCTGACTGATTGAAGCAGACACAAGCAAGTTATGTACGCCCACGCAGGTATAGAAAGGCACACGCACAAACGTACATCAGTCTCCTCTACACGGCGCCTGTGCATAACACGCTTCCTCTGTGAGTAGCATTTAACACCGGATTTAATTGAAAGCCAAATTAAAGGTTATTTTTGGCTTTGATTCCCAAAGGAGAGCTGACCCCAGCGTTTCAATTACAGCATATCCATATCCACACAGGCACACGCGCACGCTTTATCATCAGCAACAGTAGCGAAGATGCAATGACTGAGTTTATCTGAGCATGGGGTTAAAGAGGAAAATGAACAGAGACGGAGAGAAAAACATATAAAGGAAGGAAGCGAGATCAAAAGATGAGGGGCGAAATAAAGCTTCCATTAGTGTTCTCTCACAAGCCCATTTTAAAAACATGACGGCCTATCAGATTACTCTGTTCCCCCACCACCTCCAATGGTTTATCTTGCCTTTTTAATCGGTCTTCTTCCTGTCTTCTCTCCAACTTGGTCTATTTTCTTACTTTTCTTTCACCCACCCTCCCCCCTTTTTCTCTCATCACATTAACAACATAGAGAGGACGACACCAAAGCGCGCCATCTTTATCTCTCTCTCTGTTTGAGGCCGCCGAAGATAAGGAACTCTCCTTTAATTTGAAATAAATGGCCTTCATCAGGGAAGCCAAAGCCTCCTGATAGCGCTGCGTGGTTTATTAAAGGCACTTGAAGCAGAAAATTGGTTCAGCCGCAGCAAAGCTAAAGCTCTGTCCACATGCTACACCAAATTGAAGGTGAGGTCTTAAATCAACAATATTAACTGAGCCGCTTACAAAAATAAATAAATAAAAATAAAGAGAAAGAGGGGGAGGCCTCGGCTTTTTAGCTGGAACGAGGTAAAGCAGCTTCCCTGACAGCCTGTCGAGCCGTGTATGGGGCTGTTGTTGCTGTTAATGTGTGTGTGCTGCGAAAGCATTGTAATGTGTGTGGGAGCAGTCCTTTTTTGGGAGAGTTCTCTACGCATCTGTGAGCGGTAAATATGACAAAACATAAACAGTAAGATTAGTTGCTTAATTAATGGTGCTGCCCATTATTTTTAATCTCCAGCAGCGGAGGAGGAGGCGGACGAAACATAGAGGCCTCAGACTTCTGGACCACGCAGACCAGCTTACGGAGACAGAGAGGCAGAGAAATGAAAGCGCAGAAATTGGAAGATGGAAGACACAAAACACACCACCGACTACAAAAGCCTCTGGCAAAGCTACGAGACTGATAAGGAAGATGCTTTTATCGCCTCTAAACCATGCTTCTCTCTGAGTTAGAGTGATGGTTTTTGTGTTTTACTTAATAGCTTTGGCTACACATATGAAGCATTGTTTGTCCAACATGCCATTTTATTTCTGTCATGTCAACTACAAAGTGTTGGTATCTCTCCTGTGTTTCAGGCAAGTAATTAGAAAATCTTGTTAACATCTCACAGAAAGTAGTGCCAAAGGAAGAAAAATAAAGAGAATCTAATACAGTGACTGACTTGAGGGCTACAATACAAACTCAGTGAAAGTCTGCAACATCTTTATCTATTACAAGTTTTGACTGGAGTGTAATTTTTAAAAAATGCCAGTCTGTATGGGTAACAAGTACTGCAAATGGCTCATTGAAACCACTGTAGCTTTCAGTGTCAAGACGGTTTAATTATTAAGCCTGGGAATAAAAAAATAATGCTGCTTTAATTGCAATTTAACCCAAAAGCACCAGCTAAATACCTGCCTCATAATGACATGGAGTGATGTTACTATTAGGGGTTAAGTCGCATTTTGTGGGAAGAGGAATGAGTCCAAACAATTTAACAAGGTTATTTACTCAAATCTTAACTTTTGCTGATTTGATATATGTGAAAGAGAGCTTGCCCTGCAATGCAAGACACATTTTAGTGAAGTCTGACAACAAAGTGGAATCCAATCCATCTTGATGAACAAGATGTTGTTGATCTTGTTTAGTATAAACCAGTTTAATTAACCAATCCTCACCTGTGCGCTATGTGCTCTGCCAAAAATAAATCATTATTCTACAAAACTTGCAGCTTAAACCAAGAGGTACTTTGGTGTAATTTGTGCAATTTTTCAATGACTAAAGTCATATTTAGGTCAGATTTAAGAACGAAGGTGCATCTGTGTTACTGCTAAATTGAATCCCGGGTGGCTCTACTTTGTCACTTTCAGCATTCAAGGTTCTGTAATCCTTCACTTATGAGTTTCAAGTTCAAGTTTATTTGTCATTCTAATACAAAATACAGCTAGTCCATTGTTTCTCTCATGGCCAGTGTAATAAAACCAACAACATCAGACAAAACATTAAAACAACTGAAGTTTATGGGTGGATCGAAAAAACGGAAAGCGATGAAACCAACCATCAACCTCAACATTTTGTGTATCTTTGTCTACCTTCTGTTTCTGGAGTCTGGGGGTTCTCTTTGCCCAGAACTACTTGAGCTTTCACTGACAGCTTTAACATCATTTTTGCAATTTTGACACACTCCTCTACAACTCCCTCTGCTGTAACTCTGCAAGCAATATCCTACATTAAAGGTACAGCGTAAAACTGACAGGTTGTGGTTTTAAGGGGGCACTGGAGCTATTTCCTGGCCAAGCCAACTACTTCCTGGAGTCTCTGCCGAACCTCACAGAGACAACAAGACTCCGGGAAGTTACTCCAGTAATACAAGAAGTAGTTACAGCACATAACTCACCGTAATCTTACATTTCCGTAATGTGCTGAAAAAATGTAATTTACTGAGAAAATGTTTAAACCCTGGTGTAGAGGGAAAGAAGTGAGGAATGATTCTCATTCTTCCTAAAGAACCTTGATGCTCTGTAGAAAAACGCAAGACTGTGAGGTAAACAGGTCCACCCTTATCTATTGAGGCAGGAAATGACATTTGACATGTTGGAGTGTCAGAATTCCTGAACAAACTACTTTACCATTACCGGTTGGATTAATACTGGTGGGGTAAAGAGAAAAGGAGAGATGATAACAAGGGAGAAAGAGGGCAGGAGAGGTGAAGAGTAAAACAGCTAGACAGACAGCGTTGCCTCTTATCTCTAGCTTGTAGCTTGTATGCACCTGCACCCTGACAGCTTTTCAATTGACTGAGGGTACACATCCTCTTTTCCCCATATCTTGTATCACGCTCCTTCGCTCATCCTCTCCCATCCTATCACACCTGTGACCAGGAAGAGAGGGCCCTATATGTACTAGTTCTCAGACTTCACTTTGTCTCTCGTAAACACTGAAGTGGACGTAGAGTACTTCATTCCTCTCAATGCCTCTCACTCTTACCAACGCTGTATTTGTGAATATATTTTCTTCTAGGTTTACACAGCTCTGTTGTAATATACAATAAAATATGCATAGCTTTTATAACTCAAAACATTTCCATGATCTTAAAATGTTATTTATTAAGAGTTGGTTTATGTTGTTGCTCAGAAATGTTTTGAGCGTCACACAGCCCCCGTGAAATAACTCGCTTTACTATCAGAATTTGATCCATTCTGTCTAATAACATTTTTCGAAAAGTCTAGAAGAGCCGCACGATTAAATGATTTTATCCCCATTCAAGTTAGCAGAGAGCTAACTGGAAGTTAGCCGCTCGGCCCATAGAGCGTGTACAGTATGCATTCATCCAGCCAGTGCAGGTCCAACCCAACACCAGATTAAAAACTCTGTATACTGTGAAATACAGAGAGATTTATGTTGCAGTGATAGGCTTAATCAGCATTGTGTGAACTCATTTGGCAAGGGCTTGAATGTAACAGATGTTCATTTATATGTAAAAGGTCTGCACTGCAGGTTTAAAACAAAAGTGTTAAATTGCATCTTATCCCCTGATATTCCCATCTATGAAATACTTGCATATTGCACATCAGATCTTAAATACCTTTATCCAATTTAATTTACATTGTATACCATCATCTGTGACTGTGTACAGTATGTTCTAGTTTTCAAAATGGTACATATTAATTGGAAATATTTTTATTTGTTTATATTTGCTTCATGATCGTTCTTCATTCATCAAACTGGCACCTCTCCTTTTTAATCAACCACCTGTATATCATACTGCAAACTGATCCTTTGCTTTATGAAAGGAACCTATCTTAATCCATATTTCCATTAAGTCCCTCCATTATCCTTCATCAACCTCTGCATCCATTGCTACATTGCTCTCGTGATACCACTTTTCTATCTTTATCCTTTCCAGGGTTTGAGCCGCAGTGCACCATTGTAAGAATGACCACCTCAAAACATAAAACATCCCGTCATTGTCACCCATAAAATCAAGGGCAGGATAATGCCGTTAGCATTGGCTATATATTTTATAACCCGTATCAATATTATTTTGTGAGTTAGCGAAAGTACAAATTTAAAGGACAGGTTCACAATTTTTCAAGTCTGACTTAAAATAACAGTCAGGTGCCCAAATGAACATTGAAACAGGTTTTTCTTACCATAATCTTTGCTCCTGTTCATACTGACTATTAGACGATTCATTCATAATGCACTTACAGTGTAAGTGATGGGGGACAAAATCCTTTCAGTTTATCTGAAGCTAATATGAAGCTTCAACAGGGAAACACTGTCAGAGGAAGCACAAAGAGGGAATTTGATGCTAAAAAATACTGATTGGAGTATGTTTCAGTGACGTGGCCCTGGTGAAACAGAGGGGTGTACTTTCTTTTCATCCATGTGACTTTATGATTTCCAAAAAAATTCTCATTTGTTTAGTGCAATTAAATACTTTTTATTAATTAAAAGCTGGTTACATGTGTAATAAAATATGTCTAATAACAATTCTCATATTTCTTTTATTGATAAAAAGTAATTTCCATTTTCCCTACTTGTCATTAAAGCATTGGGTCACTGTTATACTTTGGCTCCTTGAACAATGCTGTCATTAAACTTTAACTCCCTGTGTATGAATTAGAACATTAATGACTTTGAGTCGCTTTGTGGAGCGACACATTTATTCATTTTGTTACATAATCTGCAGGGGGCAGCTGCCTAAAGGTTTGAGAAGCAGGCTTGTGATAGGAAAATTAGCCGTTTATTATTATTAATATTTATATATATTCTGCAGTCCATTCAGTAAAACCAGTATGGGGCTGTGGTCGTACTGGACACTGGTCTGACAGTGGTACTTGATAAAGTGTGTTGCAGAAAAGCACGTTTCATGCTCACTGTAAATAGAAACGTAAAATACATTTTATTTAACATATTTATGTGTCTATTAGTCTATGAAACAAATGTTTTTAACAAAAAGAAAAACAGTTTCTGTATATCTATTTGAAATAATCTGAGTTTCACCAGTGTTTGTATCCAAGTAACTATATTCATTTTGAAAACTTATCTCTCTCCTATATTTATTTATGAGAAGAGGTTGTACAAGTTTGCCGGGTCAGATTCAGGAAATGCTTGAAATACAGTATTCATAACTTGTCGTGGCCTGTGTTAACATGATGAATATCTTGTAATAAGCTTACACTTACACAATAAATAAAAGCAGATTATAGTCCACTTGATAACATCAGTGACATACCTGCTTTAACCCTTTTTCCCTCTCCATCGAAATCAGGTTGCTGTGTAACTGTTCTCATTGAACAGCCAGTTGAAAGTTCAGTGGCTTGTAATGTGCACATTTGAAATTAAACTGGGTCAGAATTCAGTGAAGCACACACCATGTTTTTGGTTAGCTTTTTCTCTTAGAGCACAGCAACAACTGCCGAGTAGTTTGCTTTTTAAACTGCACTCTGGACTTGGTTTGTCAATGTTTCCAGTCTCATCACTGAGTGATCTCTGAGGCTGGTATCGTCTCACACAGACAGGGAGGATCTGACAAAGGCTGGCTATTAACACTAGAACCGCCACGGGGCAAAATTTACCCATGGCAGTTTTTCAATTGAACTTTACTATGTTTTAATGAAATATTCATGTCCCCCAGTCTTTGACTTTTCCTAAAATAATGTTGTGTAACATCCCCTATTGTTAAAAATAGTGAATAGATGAATCCGGTTTAAAACACGGGCATTTATACCTATAACTGCCAATGGGGAAAATTTACCCCTATATGAAATACATTTATTTTCATGTGGTTCATGTTTAAACATTCCAAGTTGCTAGGCAACGGTATTCGTTGGGAGTGTGTGATCTGACTACTACATCAAGTCATAATTAAATAATAAAAAGAACAGAGCAGAATGACCTGCAATAAAACCTTTGCCATGTGCCTGAAGTGCAGGAAAATGGTTACCTCAAATTTGATGTTCTCTTATTCACACATTGTTGAAATGCCTAAATTAATATTTGATTAGATGAAATTGTGCGCTTGACTTTGTCATGTCGATTTTGTTGCGACATTAAATCACCCATAAGTGCGGTGTTTGTTTATTGTTATTATTATGGCTCATTATTGTCCATTTGGGGTTTTTAGGCTACTTTGGTCATTTAAATAACATGGGTTATCTCATTATGTGATGAATGTTGTTTTATAATAATATCACAGCACTCAAATATGCAAATATTTCATAATTTAATATTTTATTCATCCCATTTTCAGTGTCATTTTAGACTGAATTATACTGACGATACTGCAAAGCAATTAGTGCTCTTAAAGATACTTAGATTATAAAACAAGAGGACCAAAACAAAGGTGATGATTAAACAAACTCATTTTGTGACTTTAGACATTCCTTTGTGAAGATGAGGCCTTAATACAATGACAGTGTACATTTTTTAGTATTAGAAATGTGGTAGCCGGACGCATGGGTAAATTTTACCAGTTGGCGGTTTTAGGTATATAGTGACCCCTGGCAGTTCTAGTGTTAAGGTTAGTTTGACTACTGTAACAGACAGCTGGCCTTGTTAAAATCCCTTGGATACTGACCTGAGCAGTTTGATGCGGGTATCTGCCTCTTATGTCTGCATCTCGCTCTCATTGTATTACTTTCAGCCCTGAAGACGTAGCTGTCTCCTTCACTCTCTCACACACAAAATGTATCTAGACTAAAAAGATAACTGTTTCCTCCCTCGTGTCTCTGTCACTCTGTAATCTGCAATTCCACAGCTAGGTAAACCCTGTCAAGTTGGCAAATGCAAAATGCCTTTGCTAAGTGGTCATCAGTTATGCATAGAAATATCTGCCACAGTGTAGGCCAGTTCCAGAAAGGCCTGCTGCCACAGAGCACTGCTAAGAAGCATCTTCTTCTTTGTGGCAGCTGAACAATAGAGGGCGCGCATTCCACGCTCCATCAGTCAGGAAGCGAAGTAGCTGAACTGTTGCAGAAATCATGTTTCAGTTTGTTTCAGAGCTAATAACTCTTGCTTCCAAACAATATCTCAGATCAACTTTCAGTGTCTATAGTCCCAACCAGGTAAATAATCACGAGCGGCCACTGGTGTTAAAGGTTTTAGGGCATTTGACTGAACAATATAAATGGGAGATATATTGGTATAGATTTAAAGTTATCTCTGGTGCTATGATGAAGATTACAGCTATACAGCTGTATGAAGTCACATTTCCAATCAATCACAAACCTTGCAACCTGTGATTTCTAAAGGATTCCTGTAAGATGGGAGGGCTTTTCACCCGACTCTGCAGTTCCCCTCTGCTTTACAGAACTTTAGCAAGTTTCAGCTCATTGATTAGCTGTCCGGCTGCAGCTTTTCCTGTTTTGGTTCACTTTCACTGCTCTCATAGCATTGTTTTCAGCCACAGCAGGCAGCTGTGCTTGCTCAGCCCCAAACGGCAAACAGACACAGTTAGCAACTAGCTGGTGAACATAGTGGAGCATTTAACAGATAAAGAGCCAGATATTATTCTCACGAGTTGCTAGAGACCAAAAACAGAGCTAAAGGAAGAGTGATGATTGGACTTATGTTCACCAGATGGACAAAAACATGACTCCAAATGAATGATAATGTTGCTCCATAACTGTTGGATGTTTACATGAGCTAGCAATTTGCTAGCAGAATGCGCCATATCAACTTAACTGGTGATGATATGTTAGTGTTGTGTTCACCACTCATTTCAGCTGATCCCAAGTGGCCAAAAAAATCTGTTATTGTAGGTTTAAAAATATTATTATTTTTGGATAGAAGTTTGGTTAAAGTTCTTTTCTTTACCGTTTATCTACAATATACATTAGTGAGTTTAGTCTACTATACTGTACAGTATATACAAATAATACGTGAATTTAACTATTTATTCTCATTACCTGCACCAATAGATAAAATTCAAAGTAAGTTTGAAGGTTTGGATAAATAAAGCAATGCAAAGACAGAGAGAGACAAAGAGAATGACAGGGAAGGTTGTTCTATCACGCCCCATTGAGTTTGACATTTTAGAGTGCTACAAGTTGCAGTCTATCTCTCTCTCCCCATCCCAATGCTTCTCTCAACCTCTCATCTCATCTTTCTCTCACTCTCTCTCTCTCTCTTACACACACACGCACACACACACACACACACACACACACACACACACACACACACACACACACACACACACACACACACACACACACACACACACACACACACACACACACACGGGACGATGACACACGCCATGTGCTTTCTGGTTCCTTGCTTCAGAGTACCCTTTGCTTCAGAGTGCTGGCAAAGCCCTTTTTGCTCCAAGGATTAAACTCTGGATTAACACATCACACACATATGCATATATACACACACGCATACTTGTACAGAACACAGAATGACACAGACAGTGCAGCCAGGAGGTTTTGGAGTCAACCACATCTTATTTTACACCAGCTTTGTTCTAAAGCTCAGCACTGAGAGAAACTTCATGCAAAAAGTTTACAATGTAAAACCAGAGTCTGCCTTAAGTTTCCGAGACTACTCAACAGCTCTGATATCTGAAGTGTCTGAACATGGCACTTTCTGTTGCTTTACATACATAAATTATTTAGCATGTCTGTTACTCTCAGATCTCTGTCTCTCTGTTATAATACTCCTAGCTGAATTTCATGATTTCAAGACAACTCTCACACAAACCTAAGCTGAATTGGATACAGCTGAAGCTCACACAATATGTATACATTTTCACGTGTTCTGAAGGTAAACAAAGATTTAAAACAATCTTTGTACAATTGGCAGTTTTTATAGTAAAGGTGACTTGTATTTGACCGGATTCACTGACATCCAAACATACTTCATCCAAAAACAGCTGGACAACGCTCTAATCTCACTGATGAATTTCCAAAGATCCTGTTATAATAAAAAAAAAAAAAATTTAATTTTATATACCAAGAAAAAATAACTAGGGGCAGATTATTGACAGATCCTTTTGTGTTTTTTGGACTGCTGCTACTATAGGTGATACAATGTATGGTTTCCCTCAGTAAGCATGTAGGAACTTACTGAATAATGCGATTGCTGGCAGGAATGAGAGCTTACATAGCTGAGGTATAAGGAGCCAGTGATGCATTCAATTCAACTGTCAGGACAAATTTGCTATGATTTATTTAAAAATCCCCTCCAGACATGTTTTAAGATGTATATAAAATGCTCTACTTTGAGTTTCTGTTATGTTTTTTCCACAAAAAAAGTTCCATTATCCTTAAAATGACATCTACTCCTTCTCCCTCATTAAAAATTCTCCAATCTATAAATATAGAAATTTGATGGACACAAGATGCCTCCACTTTCACTGTAAAGTCCATTCTCAGTGTGTGTGACCTGGAGGCTTCAATTGTCCATATCACACTTGTGTACGTTGAATATTGGACCAAAATTGGCTCCAAACTAGTAGTGATGTCACAAATCATGCTCATAGGCCCGCCCCCTGGATTTTCAATGAGCACAGAGAAACTTTCCACTTTCAGCAGATGAATGTGAAAACAACCTTCTAGTGTCAAACTACATACTAGCTAAGGAACTACATATTATGTCATCTATGATTTCATCAAAAAGACATGATAGTTATAGTTAAGGCAAAATAGTTTTAGCTTTTCCAGACTTTCTGATCACATATTTAAAAGTTACCAACCACATACTTTTCAACCTTTTTGGTTGAAAATGAAAAAGTTAGGTTGCAGAGTCATTTATTCAGTGGTATTATGCATATATATATATATATATATATATATATATATATATATATATATATATATTTGCAGCGTTGGAAGGCTCCAGAAAAAATTGTAACCACTGAAGTATACAGATCCACATCAAACCCACCCCATTTATTTTGCATATTTTGTCACCAAACACACAGATACACCCTTAACCTCACACCTTAATCCACTCATTAAAGTAACTACTGAATTCCCCGGAGGTTAGGGTTAGATTGGATTACAGAATGAATGAGAGCCTAATCCACTCTCTAAAACCTGTAAAAGCAGCATATAATTGACCATAAAGGTAGCGCAGGAAGTGTGGATCATTTCATCTTCTCTGATAAACACTCATGGATTTAGAATACCCTCCTTCCCCCCTACACACACACACGCACACACGCATGCACGCACACATGCACACACACACACACACACACCATCCCAACAAGCAGAGGATTAGAGGTATTACTGTACAGTATCCCCCAGAGGTAAGATCACCTGGTCTTCAGCATCAGAAGAAATCAAATACATGTTGGCGTAGCTGTAAATCTGAATGTTCTGTGGATCTCACATTTCTAAGCTGCTGATAACAGCGTTCAGTCACTCCAGATTACCATGTAAAAGATGAATTAACTACACAGCTGGCACACAATGACTTATGTATGTACAGTTGGTATGTGTGAGAATGAGGAAAAGCCCAAAGCGTCTTGTTCTCATCAGGCAGAAGGCTGAAGTGCAGTGCTTTGTGTGTATATGTAGTCAAGGAGGTGATCCTGTGTTCTGTGGAAAACAGGAGCTATTTTGTCAGTTAGTTTTTATTCTTCCAGGTAGAATTAACTGACCATATACGTCACTGTTTAAAATTCAGAATCTTCCCCGTATTTGTGTGCTATACTCTGTACTGAATAGGTGTTATTCACTGTTCTCAACTCATCTAACCTGCAGACTGAATTTCTTACACATAATGTCATTTTTTAATAATATGTCTGGTTTATAACAACTTGGGTCTTATTTTTGTAGTTTTGGCCATCATTTCTATTGATTTTAAAAACATTGTACTCAACAAAGTAATTGCTGAAATTTGAGAACATGCTACAAAGTCCGGCAAACACAAATTGTCATATGATAAGACTGTAAAGTCTGTAAACAACCCAAACCTTTATGCTAATTATCTAAACCACTGTATTTGAAAGTGATATAAATTATAAGTTATAAATCTGAAATCTAAATATCTCTATCTTCTTCTCGAGTGATGGTAAGATGGGACATAAGCTCAACAGGCAGATTGGATGTAGCTAGGGAGAAGAACGTCCGGGGTACCTTGTGTTACTGGATAAGCAAATGAAAATGGATAGATTTATTTTGGAGGTAAAACTGAAATGGAAATACACCCAAAATGTCTGTAATAAATCCTCATTGCACAGAAAAACTGCACAACAACAGCAACTACGGTAGGTCAAAGCTGAACCAAGAGGTCAGTCTGTAAAGTGTGATGGATGTTTACAACAGGACTCATTTTAACCAATTGTCTCTGTTTTCTATTCCAGATAAGTTTGGCTAACCTAGTGGTTTGTTTACCTGTATGATCTTCTGACTGCTCGTCACTCGCCCAGCTGGACTTCTGTTTTAACAATGCAGCTACTTGTTGAGTACAAAGTTCTTATCATCATTAGGACTGATGTGCAAAACTACAAAAACAAGATTCAAGTTGTAGTAAAGCAGAATTTCCATTTTAATTTGAATATATGATTTTTTTTTTTTTTTGAATATGAAATTCCACATTAGAAACAAACAGATCAACTTCACAAACAAAATCTGTTCTTAAGCTAAAACCTACCATTGGGAATAAAGACATCCTGAAGGACATGAAGTGTTTTGTAGTGTTTTTTTTTTCCACCCATAAATACACAAGTCTAACGTATGTTAGCTGTACTGATGAGATTTGCCAGGGGAAAGCCTGGTTACTGGTGTGACACAAAATTTCACAGCAAGTCAAGGCCAGGTCTCTAATTTGAATTACAGTTGGGTGTTTTACAGACTGCACTGCAGCGGCAATAATTAGCTACCTTTTCCCTAGCTGTGGCTCATTACAAGTCCACAGTGAGAAGCGAGGATGGGGAAATAGGGTATTGTTAAACTTGGCTTAATTAAAGCAGCCAATTAAAATACTTATCACATTAGTCAGGTTTGCTCTAGAGAATGCATGCATTTAACTGGTTAAAAAACGAGGAAAGGAGCAGATCCCTATCTATTGCTGCTTATTAGTCTGCTGTGTGCATGCCCATGCAGATATGTGAGTTGGTGGGTGTGTTTTAGAGGCCCCAGGGAATAATATGTCCTTACTTTGGAATCGCAAATTAGTTTGTGTGTGTGTGTGTGTGTGTGTGTGTGTGTGTGTGTGTGTGTGTGTGTGTGTCTTACCTCACGTTTATTTCCGTCTTGGAGGCAGCTTGGTGGAATTTCTCCTTGCTCTGTTCGAATCTTTCCAAATTCTGAAAACACACACATACGACAACACAGGAGGAGACAAACAGAAAGCATTAGCTGAGAATTTTTAAAAGTTTTTAATGGTGTGCATTAGTGTGTCCTTTTGTTTTGGATAGTAAGTAAGTGTGTTTGTAAATGGAATGAAGAATGAAGATTTTTTTTTTATATGTAACATTTATTCATAGTTTCATATGTTCACAGCATAAATTAGAGTCTTAGAATCAGATTTTGAGCACCGGCTTCATGACGTAAAGCTTTTCATCCAGTTTTGTGCCCACAAACATCCAGCCTGAGACGTGTGATAAACAGGTGTCTTTCAGACAACTACAAATGTGATGTCTTGTCCCGGTTGGACATTTTACCAGGTGAGTAAGAAAAAAAATACATGCTTGTCAAATAAAAAAATGTTTCACTTTTGAAATAATTCACTTCTCGGTGACCTTATCCTGCACTGTGAGCATACATACAACATCCTAAACATCCTAAACACTAAAGCCATCACAAAGTAAAAAGTAATCCCATCCTTCGGTCTCTCCTATCAAATCAAACTGATAAGAGCATCCCTTAAGATAATAAAGACTGTCCTCACATACGACCAAGAGATTTATTTTCTGTACAGCATTTCTTCACCTGTCTCTCCCTCATCTACGGCACCTTCCTTGTCTTCTTTCTCTTTTCCATTTCGTGCCTTCCAGACTTTATAGACCATAAAGCAAACCACACAGGAGACCCCAGGCCCCCGTTCACTAACATTATTTTCACACAAAAGTATGAAGAATAAGTTGTGAAGCTGTATTTTCATCCCTAGGAAAGTTTTGGGATTCCAGCCTGTTCTAGTGAAACTAAAGCGCAGCAGTAATGAATTGCATTACTCATACATTTTTTAAGAAATTGTGATTTCTGACTTTGCAGCTTGCCCGGCGAGCACCAAACCCCAGGCAAGCAGGCAGTGGTATTATGATAAAACAAGCAGCTAATCCACAACAACTGCAGCCTCTCCTCTGCTGATCCTCCTAGCTTAGGCCTTCCAGCACCCAGTATCCCCCCCAAATATTTAACCAGCAAACTGGACCAGCTGGAGAGGGAAGGATGATGGGGGAAAGAAGAGGAGAGAAAAAGCTTCAAGGGAGGTAAGAGAGAAATAAAGAAAGAGAAGCGGCAGAGGCAAGAGAATTGAGGATATGTGAACAGGGATTTTTTGGGTAAAAGCCTTTGCCCTGACTACTTAGGGTTGGATTGGACTCTGTGTGTCTAAGTGTGTGCATGTATATGCAAGAAGGGTTAGGGTTAGGGTGAAGGTAAAGAAGCAGCCCTGCCTGTGATAAAAAAGAAACAGATGTGCACTTTATTGCTACTACAGTGGCTGTTGAATGTGAATGTATATGAGGGAAAAAAGGGATTATGTAACGCAAAACTACAGCTTCTGATGGCTGAAAAAAAGAACATTTAAATTTCAAAAAGTGTTACTCTCAGGGCAGAAGCAATGGTCATAAAATCATAAAAATCTATGAAATTAGCTACCGATTTCTCATTTTTCCATCTCAACTTTATCATATCATCCTTGGCTCCATCTACACAACCAGATTACTTCTGGCCTGAAGTCTGCGTGAGATATACACATTTTTACTGCATATTCTGTTTTTATGAATACACGTTTATGTACTCCTGTCCTCAGGAGTTTTGTGAACATGTCTAAGTCTTGCCAAAAAGACAATACAGAGATAAATCTTAAGGGTTTGACTAACAGACAACAGGGGCAGGAAATGTTTGCTGAGACAAACTGGAAAAATTTAAGTCAATTTCTCTGTAGGATGAATTTTCCTTTTACCTTACTCAGCGGGATGAAGCAATGAGAGTGGCATCGCTGGTTGCCATTGAGACACACTGAATTATGGGGTGTTTACCGAGTTTCTGATCCAGCAGCTGTCATCTGCTGTCTCTCTCACTTTTTATACTAGCACTGTACAGTCACCACCCTCCCCTTCCTTCTGCTCAACATAAAGTATTACAGCAAAAATATTGGTGCTTTCACTCCAAAATGATATCAAAATCCATATTAGTTTATCTCACGTCTCACGAGACAACAAAAAAATAAATCTTTGCGGTTGCTGGATTAATATATTCACTCTCTGCATGCTGGTGTTTATACATTTTGCATTTGGTCAAAGATTTTTCAAGAAGACGAACCACAAACCACAAAAAAGTTGGCTGTGACTTTTTGTTGACCAACAGAGCTGAGGTCGCTTTAACCGAATATTTTCCATCATTGACAGAAAAATCTCAAGGCCATCCATCATTTTGACAGATTAAAACACTGAGGGCGATCTAATGTAACTTTAAGTAATTCACAACCCTGTCCAGTTGGTGGTGAGTGTGCATATTGATTAGCTATTGTCTAAGTCTTGCCTTTGATCTCACATCCATGACCTCGCTGTCGAGCTGGCTTTAGCCATCGCATTGGTAGGCTATATCGTTACATACCGTTGCAAAATGTCACAGCAGCTAAGTGAAGGTTCTTTAAAAAGCCCAATAATTATGATGGCGTTGATGATGAAAAAAGAGGGACTGATGCGGTGGAGGATGAAGGACAAGCAAGTAATACTGATAACATTTATCAGCCAGCAGCAGACCAAGCAAGTGGCAGCAAGGAGGTCAAGAGGGAGTACCGGGTTCAGTGGGAGCAGGAGTTCATGTTGCTGAGGAGGGAAGATGGCAAAATGTTCTGCTACATCTGTAGAGAAGCTAACATGAGTAACAGATTTGTCCGAGGGTGCACGACGATGCAGAAATCGGCATTGAATGGTCACAAAAGTAGGCAAAGCCACATCAAAGCTTCAAGGGTGGTCAACCAGAGCGTGGCAATGATAAAGCACGTAGAGAAAAACACAACTTAAGGCCCTAGCTAGCCTAGAGGACTTGATGATGGGCCAGGTGAGGCGGAGACGAAATTCAATGAGTCTTTACAAGACGGCAAGTTCTGTGGCATCACGCTCACGCAGGCAGACACGCAGACCTTTTCAATTTTGCGCACAGAGTACATCACTGGACAAAAGTCCATGTGGAACAGGAAGGAGGTTTGAGTTCAATTCAGTTAATTTCTCATGTAAATGGTTTGTTCATATTTTAATTGTAATTGTCTAATTTTGTCACTGTCACTACAGAAAAAAAAAATCATTCATCTGCTTTGTGTGGTGTTGACATGAAAAGTGACCGTACAGTCCGTGTCTCTCTTCATGTTTTCTCTCTATGCCCTTATAAATGCATAATCTATAAGCTTGTTCTGTATATTAATTATTAAAAAATGAAAATAAATAAATAAAAATTAAATGCTATTAAATATGTCTTATCATTAAAAATGAGGTGTAAATAGATTATGACGACAGAGTGGTATGTCTTTTTGTACATAAATTATCTAGTTGTTCCCCGCATGTTAATCATGTTAATCAAACTTTCCAGCACATCATATGATCATTTAAGCTGATCTCATTAAAAGCTCTGAATTAGGACCTCCAGGATTCGAGGCTGTGCAGCTGCTCGTCCTTTCAGTCTGTGAAACTAACATTAGCTCAAGCAGCAGTGCAAAGTGCGACATTGTCAAATGTGACTTAGCTACAGTTTGTCATTAATACCATAACTGGCACACTTTATAGCTGTTAGTCATAATATAATCCCACATTTGAATTATTGTTTTATTACATTTGAGTATTATTGAGTAATGCCAAGTCTACAAATACTGTAATAGCTTAATAAATTTGGGCTACATTTGTCATTTTTCTATAGAACACTAGGCAGGTTCACATAGAGGTTGACTTTTCTCCGACTGACAGGTTTTTAAAAAACAGAGAGAAAGAGGTCCTTAACAACAAGCAACTGCATTTTTCAAGATAAATAGCTATAACCACAAGGAGGAAAAAGAGGACTTTCGAAATAATGGATCATGTAATGTACTGCACAGCTATTTTCCCTTATCTCCTACTATTCTCCCTTGCTTCTCTGGTCCTGTCATTGTCCAAACCTTCTAACGTACTTCCCTTTTCATCCTTAATGTTGTCATTAAGGTCATTCTGACCAAGGAATTAATTGATGCTCTCATCTACACTATCTTACAGTGAGTGAGCAGGTATCAGTTGAAGTATCTTGCTTAAAGACAGAATATATAACACTGAATGACAGCATTTGGTGCAGCTAATTCTGAGTCACTAAGAAGTCAGGGCTTTGACTACAACTATTTGGGCCACCTATTTGGGCAGCCTATTAATTGCCACTTCCCTCTTTTCCAACCTGCTAATTATGATCACTAACTCTCCACACTATAGACAAACATCTCTCTCTTGATGCCTGAGCTCTTTTTGTCAAACCTGCTCAGTTTTCCTGACTAGACTTCAGCCAGAATGTGGGGTCCCAACATCACGGTTGCACCAGTGTTTCCCCTACCATTGCCTTGGTGGGGTGACCCCACACCCTACGGGAAACACTTGATATATCATTTTTTAAGATGGACCAAAATATTCACAGAAATGTGTAGACCCCGGAAAAACCCAGTTAATGAATGTCAACAAGCTTGTTAGCTCTGAAAAGGTACCCCATTCTCCCATGCTGAGAACATGTTTACTACGACCCTGCAACAATGGGAATAGATTTCTGACATTTGGGGCTTGGAGCAAGCTAGAAATGCACTTGGTAGATTTATTTCTACTGTATATTTCCATAGCTGTTAGCTAATTAAAACAATCTTATTTTGTTAAAAGGTAATATCAAACTGGCAACATAGCTTGCAAGCTGCAGCTCAGTATATACAGCTGCTCACACAGGCGACAATTGCTCAAAGTAGAGCATCATCGATTGTTCTGTTCTGGCTGAATGTGGTGACTTATTGTTGTCACTTGCAGTTTGTGCCATGACGACATCACACTCAGCATGTACACACTGCATTGTAAGAAAATACACACAGTTGCTTAAGTAGACAAAAAAAAAATCACAAACATTGGCCTGCAGGTAGGTGGCAACACACACACACACACACACACACACACACACACACACACACACACACACACACACACACACACACACACACACACACACACACACACACACACACACACACACACACACACACACACACACACACACACACACACACACACACACACACACACACACACACACACGCCGCTCTTTGATCCAACTGTAAAAGGAGCAGTCTTTTAACCCACACACACTCCCACTTCATCTAACCTTTTGGTCTGACCTGACGGTGGCAACGGCATTCACTGAGCCACACAAAAGAATTTTATATGGTGTCATACTATTGACCCTGGACTCTGTGGGGTATGTGTATGCGTGTGTGTATGTTATGTGTGTGTGCTTTGGAAGATGTGACTGGGTCATATTCTATGCTTTATATGCTTAAATGTACGTACTCCCATTTACTTAAGCATTGTTCTTTTGTGTGTGTTATATTCTTCTCCTGTACTGTAGCCATTCAGGGGTCACAGAGGTCACTAATGGAACACATAGTCAGCTAATTGTTCTGACTAACAACTCTGCTAACATTACAGTAGCTGCAACCTAACACCACAAATAAAGAGCATTTCTATCTACCAGTTTTTATGCACATTTTCAATTTGCCCCCCCCCTAAAAAAAGAAAAAAGTCAGATTGCTCTATAAAAACTCTATACCCTTGGCTGAGGTGGAAACGTTGGTATATCAATTAAAAAAATAATGTGACAAAGTGCAATGGGAACAGACTTAGCGAAGAAATCATGATGTACATGAAGCATGTTACCAACATCACTCAAGAGAAGAGAGAGAGAGAGAGACACCAGCAGATGAAAACATCTGGATCGATGAGGAGACTGTGTAACGGTTCTCAAATGAATACATAATCAGAAATACCATCACCTTTTTCACATAGTTTTACTCTTTTTGTTACTTCATTGTGCCCTCTTCTTCTGTAATGATTAAATGGCAGCAGACTGGAGAATTAGTGCTACCACTGCTTATTTTGACGAGTTAACATCCTAATATTCACAGTAGTGGATGAAAACATTAATTACTTCACATTTTCTTTTGCTGATTTTCTGGAAAAACTGTTCAAATTTGCACTACATTTGGATGGAAACGTATATATAGCATGCTGGTGTTTTACTCTATTGCAGACCTGCATCAAATTCTAGTGGGTTTAAGCCTCTTTAGATGTTTGAGAGGTAGGATTGGCCATACAGCACATGGGTTTTTAAAAAAAATCCAACTGAAATTACATCGCATGGTCTGCTTTATAAATTACATGTCCTGTAATTTTTTTTAGGAAAAAAAATCATGACAGCACCTCAAAATGTTGTTGTCTCTAGGTAGACCGTTCCTTCAGAACCCTGGATTGTTGTCCGGGGTGACAAGAAATGAGGTAGGAACTACTCCTGTACTCCACCACTGAGGTCTATCCAGCTGGGTAACAGGTTCGAGGTGCTGGGGAAGCTGGAGCAACACCTGTCAGCTGTTGACCTGGAGCCAATGGCCAGTCCAGAGCTGCTGCCCACAAGGTCAGATGGTTTCCAGTGCTGGCCTTGGTATGCTGAGTGAAGCCCCTAAACCAGCAGCTTCAGGTCCCTGAGGACTACACTGGCGCTCTGCCTCCAGGGTGACCAGCTCCATGTTCACAAGACAACGCTCATGTCAGGTCACAACTCTGGTCATAGGTGACTCCATCATTATGAACGTCAGAACAAACTCTGCAATAACTTGTTGTATCCCGGGTACCACTGTCCGCGATATCGAGGATAAAGCCACTGAGATCCTTGCAAACGAACCGGACATTAACAAAGTCATTTTACACGTAGGTATGAATGACACCTGTAAGGAGCAGTCTGAACCACTGAAAAGTGACTTTGTGCATTTGTTCTGCTCTCTGAAGAGATCTGTGAAGCACATTTATGTGTCCAGTCCCATCCCTTCCTGTGGCCGCGGTGTTGGGCGTTTCAGCAGGCTACTGTCTCTACACACCTGCCTCAGATCAGCCGGCACTGCCCACTGTGTCTCCTACATTGACAATTTTATTCTCGTCTGGGAACACAGACAGTTATTTAGAAACAATGGCATACATCCAAACTGGCTGGGGGTAAAACTACTGTCCTCAAACATTTCATTCTCTGTCACCCACTCCAGTGCTCCGCTAACAGGTAGCCAAAACACTCCCACAATATCCACTCGCTCGGACCAGTCCCACCATTATTGACATCCCCGGGGTCCTAGTGCCAGTCAAATTGGTTCCTCATGCTTCTTTTCCATTTGTAATGTGGAGCCAGGACCCTCGAGCAATCCTGTAAAGTCCCCTATTCCTAACACTTCTCTAAAATAATAAGTCAACAAATAGTTTTGGACTTGTGAATCCCTCCTACAATATAAATGCCACCAAGTCCAGCTGCAATGCGGACAGCTCCGGTCATCCACACCACCCACAATAATACATACGATTATTATAAAGAGAGACTTTAAATATTTTGATGAGCAGGCCTTTCTTCATGATTTATTTCTCAGTGATATCACAAGGTTATCTGCTATTCCTGACCCTGAATTAGCCCTGAGCCATTTCACCAATGTTTTTAACTCCTTAGCAAATAAGCATGCTCCCTTTAAGAAATACAGAGTAAAAAACAGATTGAAACCTTGGTTCACACCTGAAACCTCAGAGATGTTAATGTTAAGGGATGTAGCATGGGCAAAAGCATGATGCTCAAAGTCCTCTACGAGGACCTTTTGAATACAACACTCTTATTATTGGCTGTAACTATACTCATATTTTTAATCTAACACTTGTATCTGGGAATGTTCCTTAAGTATGGAAAGCAGCGCTTGTACTGCCTTTGCATAAAGACGGTAAGTAGACGTTAGTGATCCAAATAACTACCAATCTCCAAACTGACATGTTTAGCTACAATCTTAGAAAAGCTCATCAATAATCAATTATATCACTTTCTAGCTCAGCATTGCATTTTAAACCCACATCAGTCTGGTTTCAGACCTGGACACTTTGACAGCAGCATGTAAGGGAGTAAATGATATAGTCTGTTCTCTGGATAAGAAGGATTGTATTGCCCTGTTCATTGATTTATCTAAAGCATTTGACATGGTGGCTCATACTCTTCTTTTGGATAAACTTAGATCAATTGGTTTTAACACAAATGCATGTAACTCTCATACCATAAGCCAGGAGGCTGTTAGCTTAGCTAAATATAAAGACTTGAAACAGGAAGAATCAGTTAGCTTGGTTGAGGTAAAAAAAAAAAAAAATCCACCTACCAGTCCTCTAAAAGGTCACTAATTAACACTATCTCATGTGTTTAATCTGTACAGAAACATGTAATAAGGACAAATTGTGGTTTTACAGGTTGTAATGTACGAGACTATTTTTTGGCCAGGAGAAGTGACTTCCTGGAATTCCCGCTAGTTGCCTGGCAACCTCCCGGTGACAACAAGACACCATAAAAACTATGAAAGAAGGAAGGGTCATTACATCATACCAACATCTAATGCTCTGCTTGGTGCCAGACTTTGGTGCCAGTTCTATTGAAGAGATGGGAGATACATGGAGAAGCACACTAAAACCCAACATATCTACGTCATACAACCTTTGATGAATAATGGCCTCTACCAAATAAAAGAACACACTTCAGAGAATGCAGACTGATTTGTCCAAATGTACGCAGTCGTTTATTTGGTTTTCAAATAGTATCCAAAGATGATTATAGGCATACTTTACGGGGCTCATGGCGAGTCAAATTAAAATTCTCACCATGGCAAATAAAAAAAAGAGATAAATATTGTTAACAAAATCTGTACTCTTCATTCCTTCTCTCTTCCTTTTAATTTCGATCCAAGGCTGCTTCACAATGATTGACAGGGACAGTAATAGCTAATGTTATGGGAATATCACATATTCAGATGAAACGTTTACAAATCTCCTCTGATTATTAATTGTGCATTGGTCGACTATAAACTAACCCTTAGCTATAAAACAACAAATGCATACATTTCATGTCTATCAGAAACTGTTAGAAAAACCTTTAACAATGAACTTCATCATCAGAAAATAATGCATCATTATTATGAATGAAACAATCTCTGCTGTGATAAAATCAACACCTGGGCTGTAATCCCATTTGTCTGGTGCCCTGCTGTCTGCCTGGTCACCATATCAAAAACTGTAGATTACATTACATAACATCAACAGGCTCAGAGTTAACTTAGTTAAGGTATTATCACAGTTTAGCCAATTTACTAACGTTACTTTGTTACCAACCTCAATCACATATGCATAAATCTAGCATAACATTAATGTAACCTGCATACACATAAGTTATTGAATTAACAAACAAATCAAATGTACCTTGACAAAACATGAAACATTAGCTAAATAACAACACAACAAAATAGCAGTGCCTCCATCACAGAGACTGATAACCTGTGAAACAAAGGGGGGGCATGAAGGAATGGTCTGCCCATTTACCACTACGCTAACTGCGCCCAAAGCGTTCAAGTGCGGCACCACTGTGTGTTCATGCGCTACACAATGATGTAATGACCCTTTCCTCTTTTATAGTTTCCTTGCAAGACATCAGGAAGTTGGGTTCTGTCCTTCTTCAGCACCACTGCTTATAAAACAAGTCTGTCCTCAGCATGTAGGCTGAAGTTCTCAGCGCAAGTTTGTTCACATTGTGTGGCCCTGCAGCCTCAGCTGAAGGTCTGTGTCAAAATCAGTTGTCACATTCGTCTGTCTTACAGTGCCTTCATCTGAACACCTCGTATTTAAATCAAATGTAGCTGACCAGGGAACACTCGCAGAGTGTATACCACTGTTGAAATCGTACACAAGCACTTTTTATTTTGCTCAGGCAAGATAATGAGGCAACTGCAATGCTAGCCATAGTTTTGTAACGTTAACTTATTATGAAACTCATATCTTCATCTCCAGATGGGTGCAGCCTCAGTGGAAATGCTGCTAACAAGCCAAACTAATAAGCAGATTCGAAGCACTCGCTGCAGCATATTGAGCAGATAGCTCCTCACAGGATGAAAGCGTTTAACTTTGACTCGGTCTACATAGGGCCCAGAGTGTATACATTTCCATAAGAAAATGCAACACAGCAGAAAAGTTGAGTTAATACAGTAATTACAACAAAAAAAAAACAAAAAAACTCTTGGTTCATTCTGAATCTGATCAGAAGGCCAACCTGGCTCCATTGATTGCACAACAATGAAGTGTCATGAACACGCTAGACACACACACTCATATACGTAAACACACATATATGTTGTCAGTGTGTGTATGTATATGAATAAAATATCATTTGTGAACATGTGTGAATGTGCATGTATGTGCCCATGTGTATACAGCATGTGTGTGCCATCTTAAATAAGTCCTGTGCCTCTCTGTTTGGCCAGGAATATTATAGATATTGCCATGGAATTATATGGAGTAAAGCTGTGTGTGTGTGTGTGTGTGTGTGTGTGTGTGTGTGTGTGTGTGTGTGTGTGTGTGTGTGTGTGTTTAGTGTGCGGATATTTCTGGTGCACTACGTGGAGGCCCCTGCTGACAGCGTGTCAAGCAACCTGTCAGACTTAGAGGAGGATTATTATCTCCTTCTGTACGCTCTATTTCCACCAGCTTCAAACTATACTCTACTATGACAGGAGCGTGTGTGTGAGAGAGAGTGTGAGAGCGTGAGAAAGATAGTGAGGGAGACAAAATAAGAAGGAAAAGAATTAGGATGGTATTAAAATGTGCATGTCAAACTAACAAAAATATATGTTCCACATCATTTAAATGTTACCACTGGTTTTCTTGAATAGAACATTTTTTGAATAAACTGAGCGACAGGTGTGTTTCTGTGGATGGATGGATGGATGGATGGATGGAGGTGTGCTTCAGTCAAATTGATTATCCAACAAGTAGACTTTTGGATTGTTAAAACAGTAAAAGAAAAAGGATGCAGTCTTTTTTATTCTTCAGTGGAACAGTACTGGGTTTGGTGTGTCTTGTGAATACAAAAACAAAAAATTTGAATTGTGATGCTCTGTTCACCAGGGACACATCACTTTAAACTGATGACTACTGAGACTGAACTATACATCATTCTATTTTTGATTAATGTATTTCCATCCAACATAATTTCTTTATATTAAAAAAGATACAGGGTCTTACCCTCTTAAAAATCAATTATCACTACTTTTAAAGCCGATGCTTTTTTAAACCATAATCATCCACCAAAAAACACTCAGATTTTATCAAAGAAGACTGGTTAAAAATGTTTTCTATCCTGAGTGTTTTGTCTGTCGATTCTCAGGTTCTCCCAACCTTGTCAAATTTTTAATGTCAGGACTTTATGTTACATCTCAAACCAGCACGTATGTTAATGCAAAGGGTGAGATAAGATCGACATAAGCCTAGCTCAGCTTGGCTTGACTCATCTTTGAGCCGTTTGAGAAACTAAACCTCAAGAATTGAGAACATTTCGAACAGTCAAACAAACTAAAACTATGGCATTATGTGGCTTCTGCTGCACTCTGCAAACACACTGAGCCCTGCAGATAGACACATACAATCACGCATTTATACATACAGTACACGTGCAGTGCATCTGATATACAGTATGCATGCAAAACACACACACACACACACACACACACACAATCTCTCTCTCTCTCTCTCTATCTGTCTGTCTCTGTGTCACACACACACACACACACACACACACGCATAGGTCTGTCTACAAACATCTTAAGCCCTACAGCAAACACAGCTTGTGCCACCCGTATGCCAGCCTGCCAGTCTTCTACTCCCTCTGCAAACCCAACCTGTTACTAATGAGACTTACACAAATAGCCAGGCATCTGACACCAAGACCCATGCATGTGTGTGTGTAAAGCCTACTCATGGAGGTAATAAATGTTTATTTATCCTGTCTGCATGGTTATTAGATTACAGATTTTGTGCTATGGTGATGTAAGGCTGTGTGTGTTTGTCCGTCTGTTATTTAAAGACAGCCACAGAAGGAAGGTAGGAAGAAAGAGAACAAAAGAAAGACAGAAAGAAACTCTTCCTTGTCTCCCTTTTTCATGCCTAGTTTCAAAAACCCCAAACTTCAGATTTAACCAAACAGAAAAAAAGCCTATTGCTCGAGTCAGTGGCTACCAAGAACTCTATCCGCTTATGTTAGCTTATGGCAGACTCTAAACATAACCTCTACTCACATGCATGCACGCACACACAGACGCATTTTTTAAAACTAGTTGGCTACAGTAAGTATCCAAGCTCAAGACCTTCTGTCTTTTGATTTTATATTAGCAATCAAAAATAAACAAATGATTGACTAAATGCCAATGAATTACTTCCTAACTGAACATAGGAATGAATCAAAGGCTTAGTGAGAGACTTACGCAGTCACTCAGTTACAAATGAATGGACCACAATGTTATGGTTAGCCCATGTGACTCCATCACTCCCTTCGGAGAACTGGCCCGCATTCGCCATGGTAAACAGAACATAATACTTATATTTTACACATAATGTCCTGCAAAGGTCTTCTCCATCTGAGAACTGGAGGAGTGCTTCCCCCAGAGAGCCCGTGTAAAGGTCCTACTTGTGTGGCGCCTGGTGAGGTTGAGACTTAAATCGAGACCATCGGCTTCCACACCTTTTCTGTCTGGTAAATGTCAGACAGACAGATGAAAGGGAATGAAAGGGCTTGTAAGGGCTCTCTGGAGACGCTCAGGCTGGCTAAAATCTGTGCTCCCTTTTGAATCACATTTACAGACACACCTAGTGTGTGTGTGCGTTTTCTACAGATTTTTGTCTATACTGTACTTTCCTTCTTATTCCTTTGTGGCAGCTAGTTTAAATTCACTTTAGACATGTTTGTATATCGAAACATATGTAATTGACTTATTAAGCATTAATAAGATGTCATTGTACATATAGTTAAAAGATCCTCAAGAGTTTTCTTGATTTAATACAAAAATATTAACACAGTACCAGCAAGTGTCCCAACTGAGAAGGTTTCAGAAAAGACGAACTCAGGGAAAACAGAAGAGCCAACCACAATGATGTGATCATCACTGTCATAGTACTTTTCAGTATTGCTGGACCAGACTCACACTGCTCATGCTGTTCATGTAGCAACACCTAATAAGAGTGTCCAACACAGGCCATTTATATTCATTCACTTTCTGTCATGCTGGTGCGGCTGAGTGAATATGCACAATTATTGTGTGTGTGGAAATGTGTGTGTTTGTGTGTGTTTAGTATTTGCAACTTTGGGCGTCTGTGAAAGCCTCTAATGAGGTTTCTGTGTGCCTCTGTGTATGTGCGTGTGTGTTTGTGCAAATGTTGTACCCTCTTCTCCAGTTGTGCCAGCTGCTCCTTGTAGAAGGCATCCAGCGCTTTCATCTGTGAATCTTTCTTCTGTAGCTGCTGAGCCTGCAAGACGACACACACACACACACACACACACACACACACACACACACACACACAGGCAGAGAGGTGGATTAAATACTGTGAAATGCTGCATTTTCTTACACTACAGAGTAGGAGATTGGTGAAGTCTACAGTAGTAGCACTTTGTTTTTTGTTATTTTTCATAAAAGAAGTAAATTTAATTTAATTTAATCTAAATTTCGGTGATAATATTCTATTATAGTGCTCTGATATGATACAACACGACAGTGGTTCTCAACCACAACCACAAGTTGTCGCAAGTCAACTCTGTGGGGTTTGTTAACAGGATAGGAACGGAGAAAAAAAAGGAGAAAAAAAAACATTTCTGCTCAACAAAATAATGTTCATTTTTTTCAGACTTCCTCTAATCTTTGTCCCCATCGCATCCTCAACATTCCTTTCACATTAGACGACTGTTCAGCCGTCTAAGAACACAAACAATGGGACCCTGTCTCGATGCCCGTGAACATCATTCCTAAACAAGCACAATCCATTAGTTTTAACAATAATATTATACCAAATACATAAAATAATAGTTATAGTCTTCCAAGAGAGGTTGCTTATAAAACATGCCACTTATATATATATTAGGAAAATGTAAAGATTGTTAGATTAATTGTTAATTGTTAGATAGAAATGTTAGATTAATTTGAATGGTTGGTTTTACCAAAAGAAAAAAAAAAATCTCCCCATCTAATCCCTGTCAATTCAAAAGATAATGAGGACTGAATTCCTGGAGCTCAAACATCAGTTTGACATATGGCAAAGGTAACTTCTAAATCATGTTTCTGCAGGTTTCCAGAAGAAGATGACGAAAGGGAAAAAGGGGTCACAGGAAACTGGTAGAGGTAAGCGTTGGCTGAGGTAAGTGTTGGTGTTTAATGAGACAGGCACAAAGGCCACAATTTTGTGGATGTGTCAGACATCATTTCAGAGACCTAATGATATTTTTTTATTCATAGGTCCATCACAACCACGCATGTGCTTCATCTGTGGAACATGCAAGGGTGACGCAAAGTTAAGGGACCAAAGGTTGTAATATCTCCAACTTCTATGTTTGGTCTGTAAATTATTTAAATGTTTGAGACAATTTCTCTTCACCGTGCTAATTGAGACAAAGAACTACTGTTTTATACAGGATAATATAATTAATTTACCTCTCACATCATAATGATAGAAAGATGCTTGGAAATCTGCAAAGTTGACCTGTTACTAAGTAAGTCCAAAATAAAGTTTGAATTGTTTATTTTAATTATACATACTAGCATGAGACCCAAGATACCTGAACAAATGGTCCAACACAGACACTCTTTTGACCATGATATGTAAAAGTGTAGTACAGCACCCTATGATTAAAAAAAAAAAAAAAATCCAAAATGCCACAAACAGCATGCAACAGCCCTCAAATTACAGCTCTTTGAAAATCTTCGCTTTTCATCTGCCTTTCGCTATTCAACCAGCCATCTATCTATCCGTCTATCCATCCATTGTACCTGTGTTTATGGCAGCACAGAAAATCACAGCGCACATCTCGACACAGATCATGTTATTTTCAAGTATTTATGAAGCACTGAAGGTGACAAACATACGCATACGTTCAGAAAACATGCACAGGCACAGGTGTGTGAAAGCATACTGAGGCTCACACATTCACATGCAAATACACTCCACACTGACTGAATGACTGGAGAAAACAAAAACAGCATGTGTGAAAGAACTACACATTAGAAAGAGAAATGAAGAGTACAGTACAGTATAACATTATAAGACAAGAGAGAAGAGAGAAGACAAAAACGGTGCAGAGAGAAGAGATGAAAGATAGAAAGTGTGATCATAGAGAAATGCAACAGAGATTTTAAAAACAGAACCGTCAATAGCTATGATTTATCAGTTTTTTGTTAGAATTCAAATCAATCATTTTAATAATTCTAGTGACTAATCATTAACGTCATTAAATGTAATGAATATTAGAAGACTGCATGTGTTTGAGGATTCTAAAAAATTACTGCATATGCTGTAAAACTTAGATAAAGATAAAAGGAAAAACTAAATTTTTGTTTGTTTCAATGGATTTGTGGAAGTACATCTGATTTAAAAGTACATTTTTCCTGTGGTGTTCAACTATGGTGAACTTGGACAAGCAAATAAGCGAGCTGGCTAAACGCTGCTGAACTTTGGGCGGGGCTCTCATGCACTGAGATGTAATTGACACTTTTTTACGTGCTCTCACGCCAAACGTCCATTTTCTCACGTGGCCATGGCCAGACAAGACAGAGCAGCACAGCGCAACAGCAGCGCCGTGCAGCAGCGAGTTATTCAGACCATCAGGGAGAAAGTGAAAAATATACACAAATCTATTATATTGTAAAAATGTATTCCCATGCATACTGCTCAGAGTAATCTCAGACAGCGGCTCTTCTCCCTCTCCTCTTGCGCCATGCGCACGCAGAGTGACAGACACGCTCTGTGTCTCTGTCGCTCTGAAACCTTCTCACGATTCACAACAACAGGTTTTTAGGTTAGTTGTGAGGCCATTTCAGTCATCCAAATTGTTTGTACTTTGATGCAGTTGTTAAACCTTGAAGATGGCCTTGTGAGTATTGAGAATAACAACCCTCAGATTTAACATTGTTTAACCAGGTTTAATTATCCAAATCATATTGTGATGTGTTGTAAGGCTATTTCATTTACATAAATTGTTTGTCCTTGTTTCACCTTGAAGATGGCCCAGTAGCCTGCAACCTACTAAAATTTTAGGCTACATGTTTTAATAAATATAATTTCAAATATGAGATAGCCATTCTTCTGATAATCATTTCCTGCCCTGATCCACCCAATTATATACTGTTCTTGATGCATTCGTAGTTTTCATAGCAGCCTCAATCTAACTAAGACTAGTGCAGGTGGCTGTTTCTTAACTTAATTCAAGAGATTAGTTGGTGTAGAAATGCAGGAAATTTGTTTTAAATTTTTTTTTTTCTGGGGGAGGACCCCCAGATCCACCTGCCAAGTAAGTATCTTTCCAAGTTTGCTCGCCCATTTTAAAAAACAAGTGCAGCGCCTGTTCAAAACGTGCCTCTTCGGAACGGACCGATTTCTCAATACCTAGATACAACAGTGCCTGTCCCCTAAACGCCTCAAATGCAGGTTATCGTAGATGCAACAATTTACCGATGCTCCCTAAAGAAGCAGAAGCAACGTTGTTTATGAGGTATTTTTATATATTTCTGAACGTGCCTGACACATCCAGCACTAAGTCGTGAACGTACATGCCAAGTTTCGTTCAACGTTTTTTGAGGTATTTTTATATATTTCTCAAGAACCGCTCATCCAAACAACTTCACACATCGAAATGACACTTCCTTGATTCTCCAGCAATCCACCTGCCAGGTATGAAGTAGATTGGATAAACGGTTCTCAAGATATGTGAAGGACAAACATAAATAAATAAAAACATACAGACAGGCAGACAGAGATTCCTTGCTTTATATAGAGAGATAGATCTTTCTCCTATGTTTTGAAGAAAAATATGTGTAATATGTGTATCTGGAGTGTATATCAAAAATACTACATAATAAACACAAATTAGCAAAAAGAAAAAGTCTTATGAAAAAAGTGTTAGTTCATAAGGCCAGAGAGAGGTTGAATGGGTTAATTGACCATGAATAATGTTCATTTTATTATGAACAAAAATAAGTACTACTAAAGTAGTTAAAAAGCTTGCTAAGTGACAATCAGCATGCTTGTTAGCTCAAAGAGCTTAGTTTCATTCTTCAATAACTCTGTATTAAATAAATGTACAATCCTGAGCACAAAATGCCAGGGGGGAGTAAACAGCACAATGAAGAGAAAATAGGAAGACGCTCGAAGAGCTATTGTGACTGACTAGCATTAGCATGTCCCCGGCTGGCTAGTGTAGGAGATCCAGGCAAGGCTAAAAAAGCAGTTACATTCTTTCATCAACTCACCCAAGTCTCAGAAAACACTGGATTAAAAGACTTTTCCTTGGAAAAAAAGAGACTTTGTTACCAATTTCACATCATCATCTTATTTTGATGAGTTGGGACAATCTTATCACTTGGTTGTATCTATCTGAAATTCTCTTTCTCTCACCTCTAACTCCATGCTTACTTACACACACACACACACACACACACACACACACACACACACACAAACACCGACAGACTTATCCTCCCCCTTTGATTTTTCACTCTGGTGTGACTTCAGATAAGAACATTTACCAGGCGCCAGTAGTAAATTAAAGTAATGCTTTGCTTGAGTGTTCTGTGTGTCTTAAGCCAAAATTTGATTCAATGTTTATTAAGGATATAATATTCTTGTAACCTATATATTATTGGTCACGGTCAAGCAATGCCAGTCAAAATGGTCCAAGTCAAATTTTTCTCTGATAAAATTCAGCTAAATTAATGATGGATAGATTAAATTGCTACACATTGCCCTCCAGTGGTCCCCTTTGAACACTGAAGAGAGACTTCCTGTAAGAATGTCTATGTTCGGTCTATGTTATTCACTAAATTGCTGTTAAACTTAATGATTCGCAGTAGAAATTTGATGTGTGTATGAAGGATTATTTTGATAGGTGTAGTAAAGAAATGATATCCTGTAGTCCAGTAGAAATATAATTTGAAATGATATTATGAATGTAGAACAACCAGCAGTTATTTTATTGTGCTGTTCCAAAGGTTTGATAAGTGAAGAATCAACGTTAGTAGTTATAAAATATACTTTAGTCAACATTAAATGTAGGTTTGTTAAATAACTATAGTATATTTTCAGTAGACTGAACTGATTGCTGTTTAACCTTTTGTATAGAAAAATCTCGATAGAAGTAGTACAAAAACGTGTTAATAGGAAATATAGGCAACAAAGACTGCATTTTTTATTTTATTCAGTTAGTGAATAACTCAGAGGGGATCACGTGTTTTCTCTCAAAGGACTTTTTGGTTGCATGGGAGAATGTCCGTCTCCATGCTAAGACACGCTCATGCTAGAAGCCAAGCTCTTCGCTCTTTATCCTGCATCTCCGAGGAGGCGCGCGTCGTGTTCATAAAGGCTTCCGCCATTTTACCTTTCGCCGGACTTTTTTTTTCTCATATTACATGATAAGTTAACCTGCTTTTCTTTTGTCAAGCTACATGCAGTAATGTAACTCCAGTGAAACAAACTGTGTTGAAATTCTTTTGCGCTTAGTAACTTGAATTATAGTTTCGTTTTGGCAAGCGAGGTAATTTTTTAACTAATTTAGTCAGTCAGTCAGTCGACTTCAAGGCAAACGACCAGCTCTTCCACGGACCAAGACATCTTTAACGCTGCTGTTCCAAGAGACAACCATATCAAATCAGTTTTGTCTCCTCCATCTAACAGTTAAACCCTGTGGTGATTCGGCGAATCACCTGAAAAACCGCTAAAACAACGCTCACGAGCAAAAAAACATCCACTGGGACGCCACAGCCGAAACGGCTGATTCACTCATCGCCCGGACGCAGCAGACAGCCCGCTGTGTCATCACTAGTTCATCTGAGGACAACACTATGGAAAAAAAAGTCTGCATCTGCTTCTGATTAAAGAGTTGTTGTCATTTAAATTGAACTCTCCAGTTAAATCCTTAGAGAAGTTAGTTAGTCAAATTACCTTAGCCTCAAATCATTTTCCAGCAGTTTACCTTATTATTCACTACATTTCACCATCGCTCATGTATCACTCTTAATTTGCCATTTAAACCTGTTACACTCATTCTGGTTGATTATTAATTTATCTGTTTGCATTGATACCTCATTTATTCACCTGTTAAACAACAGTTGTCTGTGGCTTCAATTTAAAAGAGTACATTAGATCCCTGTATCATTACACACTACTTCAGACGTGAGATTGTTATTACGAGGTTGTATAGATGGATACATTTTGTTAATACTTAAAAATATGTCCTTGGTGCACAGTTTGATTTACAGTTGAGCAACGCCACAGTATGGAGCGGTGCGACTTTTGATTTTTCTGCTACCTCCTGCAACTTCCTTCCTCCTGAAATTCTTAGTGATTTATAAATGCTGGATCAATAGATAAATAGAGATAGACAGAAGTTGGGAAAGATGTATGGAAAGTTGTGGAGAGATGGAAGGGGGAATAACAAGGGCTGATGAAAGGATATGAAATGGGTAAACGTGGGAGGAGTAGATGTAATTATTTGGATGGAAGTGCAGAAGAGAGCACGGAACCAGGAGAGAGGAGAAAAGTGCTGAAGGCAGAGACGAGTTGAAAGAAGAAAATAAATGTGAGTAAGACTGAAGGGAGCTGCTTTCAATTCAATCAAATCATAGAGAATTTTTTTTTCTCAAGATGCTGCAATTTAGAGATTTTACTTTTTCAGTTGTCAAGAATTCTGTTTTGATAGAAATAATTGAGAATAAAGTCTAATCAGAACATTAACTGTAGTTTCAACTTTTTTGAAATGATCTTCAGTCTGTGCAAGAGGACAGTGGTGAAATAAAACATTGTGGGAAAGTGGAGGGAGGGATGGATGGAATGGACAAAAGAGCAGGAGTCTGAGGGTCATTATGAAGCTTACCATCACTTCTATCTCATCTGCAGACTAGAGAAGTTGGGAAACAGGAAGTAGGAAGGGAAAGAGAACGAGCAGAATAGGTAAAGAAACAAAGCAAGAGAGAGACCAAGGAGGAGGGAGAGAGAAGCACAAATCAGTATCAATATCAATCCGAAAATGACATTTTTTCTGTGTTTTCCATCTTCAAGACTACAGAGAGATCCCACATGGATTGTATTTATTAAATGTATTTAATTCTCTCTTCTACCACACACACAGCGGTAGACCACATTTACATACATACTGTTTTGTGGTCAAGTTATTCAAACCTGCAGAAATGTTATTTTCATCCTGGCAGAGAATCCAGTGTTTCCAAACATTTCCATAAAAAATATGGTATCTTTGGTTTGCAGTGAAATTGTATTTAGTATGTTAAAAGCAGTGTATTGTTTGTATTATTTTGTATTAGAAGTGTATTGAACATTAAACATACATCATATCATATCAATATATCAGCCTTAGAAATCACCTGCAAGCTCATCTTTATATTAAATGACCCCTCATGGGATCCCGAACCCAAGCTTGAGAAACTCATATTCCCACAACAACACACACAACATCAGTATTCTTCTTTTCTTAGTCTGTGCCTCAGAAAGATCTTTTTCAGTGCGTGTAAAACATGAGACGATCTTGAATAAACTAACACTTACTAAAAAATTAATATGTATATATTAATATTTATATTGAAAAGTCTGTGAAGTGGTGGGCTAAAGACGTACTTCTGTGAAATATTAATTTGCCATCACAAAAAAAAAATGCATAGAACTTTAGCCTATTCAAAAACAACTAAACAAACACAAAAATGTATAGGCATTTTTTTTTTTTTTTTTTTGTAATGGTAGACATTCTGACACTTTGTCACAGCAGTAAAAGCTCACTGTCACACTGTCACACCTTACAGGGACACCTGAACAGAACAGAAACATTGTTAATATTATTAGTAACACCTGTGCTTTTCCTGCTATGTAAAGTCACAAAGGCCTAATGACTGCTTTTTTTACCTATGTGCTTGTTTTATAAACAACTTAAGCTTTACTTGCACTTTGCACTGCCCATATGCAAATGTTCACAACTCAGTATGTCCCCGCTGAGCTGAATCAGACAGATCCTGGTACATCTTGTCACATGATCAATTTAGTTAACAGATAAGGGTCCAAACAGTCGTCTCACTCCTCAATCATCCCCTCCAGACATATTTTAATATTCTGCTTTGAATAATAATGTGTTTGGCTTGTTTTTTTCCATAAAAATAGTCCAATTACCTTGTTAGAATTTTTTAAAAATCACGTTTACTTCCTCTCCCTCATTGAAAAAATCCAGAATCTACGAATATGTAAAAATTTTTCATTTCACAAGTTTAACTGCTAGACACAAGATGTCTACTACTTCACTGAAAAGGGAAATCTCAGCGTATGCACACTGGAGGCTTCAAGTTTCCACATCACACTTGCGTAAGTTTCATATTGAACCATGATTGGCTCCAAACTAGTTGTGATGTCACAAATCACGTTGTAGGTACACATCAGATTTAAGAGAAAATTTTTTCTTTCAGCAGATTAATGTGAGAACAGCCGTCTAGTGTCAAACTACATAATACATCACAATACGTCATTCTGCACAGTGAAGCTCAACAATAAGAAAATAAAATTGGAGCAGAGGGGCCTTTAAAGACATGACTTTTGCTGTGTGAATTGGCACTTCTGGTTGGCTTGTATTGAAAACAATAGGTGCTTTGCCAATAAACTACATGAATAACAGTATTTTAGTGCTGTCATATCAACAGCCATTTCCTCAGATTAGAAACTTAGTGGCCTGTGCCAAAGTTAAAGTAACATCAGGAAATGGAAATCTTCCATGTAATTTCTGGTCTTCACAACTTCACTCCTACTCAATCAGACAGTCATCTAATGTTCATCTTACCAAGCATCTTACCAAGCACAGCTCCATTTTCAACCAGATGAAGAGATGCAAACTCGTTTTCTCATTTGGTTAAAATAATAAATGTCAAATATTTTTAACAATGTGAATTTGTTTTTTTCTGTTATTTAGGTGGAGGTAATCAATACAGCCTTTTTGGACCTTTTTTCCTCTTGCTGCAAATGACAGACTTGCTACAGATACTACAGATAAGAGCTGACGTTGTTAATAAAGCTTATTTTGGTGCCAGATGGGTATTTGTCACATTGGAAAGTTTAAATAATATCTAGCAGAACTAACAGAGTATCTCTGAGATTGACAGTCTGTCAGGCACTATTTTACGCACGTAACCTTAATGTGCTAATTCCTACACATCTGGTACACCCAGCAAATTAATGCCAATCAATATTTTTAAAGCACCATTGTGACTAACAGCACTGTGGCACTGAAAAGCAGCATCGGTGCAGAATAACTGAGGTAAAGAGAGTCTACACGCACAGAAGCACACACATTTAAAAGGGAGGAAGATTCATCATAATTATCAGGGCTGCTGAACGCCAAATCAAATCAGAGCTGATCGTCTGTGTTTCATGAACAGACCTTAACTAAGGAGAGACAAAGAGCGAGCGGGACTCTGATGTGAGAGATACTTCCACTGTCGGGTGAAAACTGCAGCTGGTGCATGTTATTGCAGGTGAAAAGAGGGACTAAGATTCTTCATATGTTAATTTTATATGTTAGACAACTATCTGTTTGGCGGGGATTAAGCAGAAACAGAATGGATTTAATTAAAAAATGCAGCTCTCCTTCCTATCTGTGTCTCTCTGTGTTGGTCCTGTTTTAATTTGCAGTCAGAGAAGAAACTGCAAGTGAATCAGATGACTCCTCTGGTGTCCCTCCAGGGACCTGCGAGTCTATGGTAGATAACAGCCAGCCAGGCGTGACTTTACACACACACACACACACACACACACACACACACACACACACGGAGGATGGCTGAGGATTACATGCTCATGTTTGTTTAGTCTGTCTCTCTGTTGGGATACCGGACATTGTCTGTTTGTGTCTATCATTCATTTAGTCAATCTTTTTTGTCCGCGCTAATGTGTGTCAATGAGTCCAGCGGTAATTCTGTCCTACAGTCTTAGGCCGTGGTTAGATCAACATTAGCACTGCATATTTCAGTGAAACCTCTGCGTTGGTGCAGTCACGGTGCAAATGCAGAGGGCTCGGGGAAAACAAACACACACACACAGGAAAAAAAAGTTTAACTTGGCTCAGCTTTTCTCACGACGTCGAATGCAACGTCATTACATGGTAAGATAAACAGGTAACTCTACATCGAGACAGAAGATAAAATGATGGCTGTCATCATAATTTTACACAGCTGAGATTGTTTTTCTTATTATAAACTGCTTTGTAGTGTTTTGGTGTCTGATAAGTTTTTGCGTCTTGGAAACTGCTCTTATATATGAAAATGTGGTATTGGGTAACCTCAACAATGCTTGATGCTGAAACAGTATGACACTTCTTACACAACCAATGTAACCTTGACTGATAGTAAAGGGTGGTGACTGGGTATTGTTTGAAATGTTGCTATAGTAGTGTTAACAATAACAAAAAACATCATTTTTCGATATCTTACTTTAAGAAATATTAACAAGCATTATTTTTACAAAAATCTTTTTCCCCATGGCTCTAGTCAGTCGCAGTCAGTCCACCTCTTTGGTCCAGACTGAAATATTTCAACAACTATTAGATGGATAGCCATGAAATTTTGGTGAAGTATTCATGGTTCATTAGACATTTTTGGCTTTAAGTGAAATGTCTTGACAAATATTGTATGGATTGCCATTAAATGAGGTACAGACATTCATATCCTCCTCAGGATGAATTTTAGTAACTCTGGTGGTCCCTTAACTATTGATCTAGCACCATCATCAGGTCAAAATTTAAATTTTTCCAATACTTCGGTTTGTGAACAAATGTCTGCAAAAATAATGATATTCCCATCAGCCTCAGTTGTACTTTGTGTTTAGTGCTAATTAGCAAATGTTAGCATTCCAACACTAAATGAAGATAGTGGACATGGTAAACATTACTTGCTTAGCATCAGCATGTTAGCACGGACAACAACTTCAATCTAAAATGGATGAAATTATGAGTTAAATCAGTAAATATATAGTATGATTAAAGAAAAAGTAAAGAGTATGTGTCTCAGCAATGCCAACTTTTGATCTTTGCCCTTTTTCAATAATCAGTACGACAGTACCCAGCGCTATCTGACCCTGCAGTCAAGTGCATAGTCTCAAGACAAGACTTTTACAAAAAGTTTAATAAGTCAATTCAAGCATGAAGTATATGCCTCTCTGTCTAATAATGGTACAACAGCATTTATTTTGGCACTGATAGACAGAGAAACAGTTTTGACCCCCAAGCTTCAAGAATGATGAACAAGTCTCACAAACACACATAAGTCCTATGAGGATTATCCCCCTACTCTATCTAACCCCTCAACTGAATGCTAGAGCTGTGCGTTTGTTCATTTTGTGCTGTCTGTATTTTACCCTTGTATGGTATCAGAGTTACCATCGGAGTAGGGGCACAGTAATCCTGCACACAAAAGGAATTCAATTTACTGGAATGCTCAATCACAAAGTAGTGTAAAATTGCAGGAATATTAAGCACTGTGCTTTTAGACGTACACAAAAAACATCAAGAAAAGTGTTTCATTTTACTCTGCACCTGAGTTAAGATGGATTTTATATACAGTAAATACATTCATGTAGGTTTAAAAGCACCATTAAGATCACAAAGCAAACTATAACAGAATACTAACTTTTACATACAGATCTCAACCTACAGACTTGGCACGTTTCAGGAGAGGCTCACATTTCTTATTGAGAAGAAAAGGAGAAAAAAAATCTAGAGACAAGAGGAAGATCAAATATATAACAAATGTAAACAAGTGCAAAAAAACAACTACAGTTAAGAAAGTGCATAATTGAATATGGCAGCTGCTAGCCATGAGCTAAACAGGAGATTAGCTTACAAACGTATTATCGTACACTCTTCCTGCTCCCGGCACCTTCTGCATATGAATCAATTCACTACACAGCTAGAGGTGTGAAGCATCTATTTAGAAGTTACCGACAGGGAGAAAATGTGTAAATGTGCGTGAAAGAAAAGGCAAGCAAGAGTGAGAGAGGGGAAGATGAGCTGGAAACGATAAGGAAAAAAAGAAGAGACAGGTTTAACGGCTAACAAATGCAAAACAAAAAAAAATGACAATGTGAGGCAAAACAAAATCACAGCCAGAATGAGTGAGCGAGAGGGAATGAGAGATGAGAGCCTCTGTTGTGGAAACATCTCAAAACAAAACTCAGAGCTAGCAGAGAGGTTTAGGCTGTTCCCATTGTTAGCAATACAGTTTCACTTGTTAACTAGAAACAAGTGATGTGACTAACAATCGAAAAGCTCCACAAGCAGTACAGGCTGTAATCTACCTTGCACCAGAAATGGACCAAAGGGGTCTAAACTACACCAACAACCGAGTGACAAACCTGACAGAACTGACGTTATGTCAACCAAAATATGACTAAATAAATATGGCATAGTAGCAATAATAATTCACAGAGTCATCATGCATGACGTTGCAGCTGTTGGGTGAAAAGTGCATTTGAACGTCAGTATTTTGGTCATGCAAGATGCAGAAAAGCGGTGTAACCTTCCTGCCACAACAGATGCACAGTAACACTGAGAGGACGGTACACGTTATTATAGGATACCATCAGGAAAGTTGTGACGCAGATTAGGTTTTCTTAACGCAGCTGTAAAACTAGATTTTTTTTGTGGGTAACAGGCACCGAGAAAGGGACGGACTCACAGGACTAAATAATAACTTGCAACAATACAAATATAACAGTGCTGCAGCAACCTCGGCGCCCCTATTTCCTGTGTGTACAAAAATGACTTTAATTGAATAACCTACAATGAAGAAAATGAAAAGACAGTTATGAAAATAGCTGATCTTCATTAGAAACAAGTGGCATATATGGCACACATTTGTTAGACATGTACACAGGTTCTAGAAACAAGATTTATATATTATTATATATTAAAATTGGGTCTCCTGATGAGATTTAAATTTTTGAGATGTAAGCTCAGGTGGCTAAAAACTCCACCCCAGTCTTTCATTGCTGGACCATGTACAAGGAATCCCCCCCCCCCTTATTTCACACTCACCCCTCATAATCATTCCATTATGAGGTGGGAGGAGTTTACTCAACGGTTCAATGAAACCCGTCTCTCCCTTCATTAAAGAAAAAAATCTACCAAAAAAGAATTTGTATTGCTCTGTTCTTGTCATGTCAGATGATAAAGTAAATATCTACAAACAGGGACGGTCGTGTCTATAATCTGGAAACCAGATCATCAACACATCATTAATAAAATCAGGAAATCAGAGTGTCAATGGAGTAGCATCAGGATTGGTACATAGACGACATCATCACCGCCTCTCAGCTGGTTCAAATGTTCGAGCTGTATAATATTTTTACTTCTCCATTTCTTCCCATCATATCAATAGATCCCTAAAATAAAGCATGACTTTTCTGACTCACTCTGTATTGAAACATGTTATTAAGAGTGATGTGAAAAGATGATGTAAGAAGTGTCATAGTGTCATAGCTGCTTTGGCCATTCCTTGTTTTCTCATTACCAGCTGCACACTACCACCTGACAAGGTGAGCATCTGTCCACTTCTGGGGGACCTCTGGTGCAGTTCATTGGTAATGAGAAGACCCATCATCCTTTATAGGAGAGGAAGTCCAGTTGTAGTCTCAAATAATCAAACATACATAGTAGAGCCTTTGAATACAGTGAAGTGTAGCATAACTTATTTCATCCTTGTAAAATCCTTGTATGACTTCTTGTGCACAGAAGACGTTTAACATTTGTGAACTTTGGCTCCTTTTGTTAAATGAAAACAGGGTTCATACTTCTCAAAAGGTATCAACAATATATTGTTTTGAATTTGGTTCCAAAATTCAGGTATCACATCAACACTCAAAAAGTAAATAAAAAAAAAAAAAAAAATCCATCCCTAATAAACAATGTCAGAAATTTGCATCAAGTCATAAATTCAAACCGAGAATATACATTTCAGTCGTCGAACCCCCCCTGCCCTTCAAACTCTATTAAAAGAGAATGTATTTTCTGCTCTAAAACAGCCTTACGGTACTTTAGGTTTTGAGGCTGAGCTGTAGGGATAACAGATGGCGGCTGGCTAAGCTGCTAGTTAGTGTGTCTGCAGAGTAGACGCCACAGTGATATCAGCTATGGAGGGCCAACTCCATGATCCAGTACAGAAGGAACACATGAAGAGAGCATCAGAGGGCAGTGCACCAATGTTAACAGTCTAATGGATCATCAACACACCACATGGGCATGGAACACTAGTGTTTGGGCTCGCAAGAACGTCTGGGACAGACACGTATAAATACACACACACACAGCTCACTCTTCCCCTGTGGCCAGTGTGTGCACTGTGTTACCATCTGATAGCGGCAGCAGTCTGTTCTCCCATTCCCTCGTTCTCCCCCTCTCTTTATTTACTCCGCTGCGTTTATTTAACACATAGCTCCCAGCGAGGCAATAAATTAGCACTCAATAATAATCTGACTGATAATTACAGCCAGACAGCTACACAGAGGAAGGAGTAGGACAATATGGGCCACTGGTCCTTCTTCTCTTTTCTTTTCCTCCTGTCCTCCATCCATAGTTTTACTCATTCATCTAACAATCCCTCTTTTATGTTTTAATTAGTTGTTACACAGTACTTTCTACATTATCACAAGATGTAGTTCAGTGGGGTCATGCAAATGACTACTAAAAACAGGGAGTTTTTCTTGAATAGAAACGTACTGTATTTGAAGTGTGCGTGCGTATGTCCCACCAAAGGGAGCATCTGCTAAAAGCAAAGTCATTTCTGATGTTGTTTTTACTTTTCTCATTATACTTAATCTTTTAGGATTGTTGGTTTAGCAAGAGATATTGGATCCCCAGAGTGATCAGACCAATTCCCACTGGGTTAATGCATATTTATGTCTCTGTGGTGATGATGATGCAATGGCCTGGTACCATGACTGCATAAGTTTAAATCCCAAAATACACAGTCTTTAAATGCACCTGGCATGCCTGCATGTTTGTATTATCACGTATGCAAATTCATATTGACTAAGTTCAGATTTGACAGGATTTTATATTTTTTACCTGTTCATGATGATTTGATGTTAGCCCCCAAAATTAGATGCTCTCTTATTGTATTTGCCAGCAGACATATGACTGAGACCCTGTGTTAAACATGTCTTTGATATAATAACATCAGAGCGGAGTTTTCTTTTGTTGAGGCAGAAATCCACAGTGTTCATGTGAAGGACTGCAGGTAGAGAACCATATACAGTACAGTGCCTTTCTACATTCCAGGCTTACACTATACACATCTGGTTATGACTGATTTTGCAATAATAAATGTGTTTTGTAAAATATTATGATAACCTCCCAAGCTTTGTGAAAGGATAAAAAAATGTATTTAGCATGATGACACAGTGGATTACCCGTTCACTGCTTTAGTGAGATATATCCTACTTATTTCTATTCAAAAAATGTGTTAATTACAGACCACTACAAGTGTACCAGATACCAACAATTTTTGCAGCAGCACCTTCACTAATAAATGTAGATAAACGTCATCTACTCACTTTGGAACACCAGGATTTACTTGACTTCTGTCTGTCGGCCTGCTTGCTTGGCTCATCTTAGCTGACAGACAGCGTGGTGGGGTGAGCTGGCGTGTGAGCACACAGTCAGCCTAATAGCTTTACATGCAGAACCATGTCAGTTGCTGCAGATTACAATTACTGATACAACTGCAGGCTTATCTGTACCTCTGCCTCCTCCTCCTCCTCCTCTACCCACTCCTTCATTTACCTCATTTCCCAACGTTCCTTATCCCTTTCCTCTCTCTTTTCTGATTTCCCTCTCCTTTTCACCTCTGTTTCTCATTACATCTTCTTTTTTTCCCCCTTTACTCTTACTTCTTCCCAGTTTACAAGCTCTGTGATCAACTGTGTGTGAGTTCATATGTCTGAGTGCATGTCAGTGTGAATATCTATAGTACTATCTATATAGTACATGTATTCATATATATCACATATGTCTGTATATATTTATGTAGTAATATTCCTTAACCTGCTTGAGGGATATAAAGCCACTGTAATTCAAGACAAAACCTGTGCGCTAAGCAAAGCACCTAAATTAACCTGTTTTTCACTCATCTAAATGGCTTAATAGCAGCAAGTTACCATATGTCTGACTAAATAAGCAGTCAGAGGAGTACATGATAAAACATCAAACAATTCACCAGCTCATATGTAGTGCTATAATGAAGCATGTCCCCATCTGCCTCAGTCTGCTTCTCCCCTATGTGTGAATGTGTGTATGCATGAACACAGCTGTTTCTCTCACACCCGTTACCAAAGTCTGAATGAGTTTCCTGAGTGTGTAAGAGCGAGACAGCACTGTTGCTCCATCAGCAGAGAATCTCCAGGTGATTACACGGGTTTAGGTATAAACAAGAGAGGCAGGTTTGTCCAATCACAGCCAACATCTGGCTCATTCCAGCAGGGCTGCTTGACAAATAGATAGGCAGACAAGAGGGATCCTAACACTATCTTGCTATGGAGTGGTGCTGCTGCCGCCTCAGTAAACCATTTGAGAGACAAACAGTGGGAATTTAGCGTTTGGCCCTGTGGTCTTTGTTGTAAAGTAGGGGTGTAATTGTTAAGAGACGTGATGGGTATTCTGTGCTATTGCTTTTGATACGTCGTATTTCTGCCACCTTCTGAAGTTCTCTGATGACTCTGTTATTGTGGGGTGTATCAGTGGGCAACAGGCAACAGAAAACAGAAGCCTGGTGGATGACTTCGTAGGGTGGAGCAGATCGTGCCATCTGCAGCTGAACATCAGCAAGACAAGTTTGCGGAATTCCACAGAACTAAACTTCTTCGGACCCCTGGCTCCATCTAAGGGGAGGATGTCGAGTTTCTTCACTCCTACAAATACCTCGGAGTGTACCTGGATGACAGGCTCGAGTGTGCTAGGAACACAGAGGCACTTTAAAAGAAGGGCCTGAGCCGACTCTACTTCCCTCAAAGTCTGCAACAAGATGCTGCATTTCAGTCTGTGGTGGCCAACGCTATCTTCTACGCTGCAGTAATTTGGGGTCGCAGTGTGAAGGCTGGAGATGCCAACAGACTTAACAACCTAGTCAGTAGGTGCCCTGATAGCCTACTGGTTGAGACGCATACCACATAACCGCAACATCCACGGTTTGATTCCGGCTGCGGTTTGATTCTGGTTGGTGAAATGCTAGTATAGTAACAGTATATACAGTACAGTTATATACACTGTTCATAATAATCTGCACAATTACAATTTGCCCACCTTATTGTCACCAGTTTGGCCCTATCCATCTGCTATCCCATGACACATTACTGACAATAATATTATTAGGTGAAAAATTTACGTGAAAATTTTTGAATGAGATTAATTTTGAATGAGATTCATAACTGTAACTTTTTTTAATTAATACAACTATTAGAATAAATTGTATTACATATAGATCCTTAACCCCTCCAAATGTTTAAGTTTAAGTTATACTATAGCGAAGATCCCAAGGTCCCAAAAACTGTAGGTGTTCAGTATTTCCTGTACATGTTATTATTGACTGGAAGAGTTAGGTTAACTGAGATTTTAGTTTTATAGTGGGCTAAGCAATACAGCAGAATGATAAAGTTTAATTTATTCACTTTTTGAAGCCTTTTGAGGGATGGTTTTCCAGCTGTGGCAACCTCTAAAGCCAAATAAATTTAAATGAAATACTGCTGTTTGTTTTAAAAACTAAAGGAGAAAGCTAAGCTAAAATGACAGATTACCTACTATGTACTTAAAAAAATCTTTTTAAGATTCACAGAAAGTGCCATTCAATTGTTAATGAATTTGAATAAAGCTAATTACTTCCTGTGGAACAAAGCAATGATGTTTTTACAATCCCTATAAAAGCAGGTGAGACAAAGAACATCAACAGCTCTTGGCATGTGACAACTTCCTTGAGGACTCAAGTAATTTGAACATTACAATGAAATGTTCCTTGTCACTGTGCCACTCTACAGCCAATTCTGAAGCAATAAGAATAATGAGAGACATGAAAGGTCGTTGTACGGAGAGAGATTAGGTGGATGAGTTTAAAATGGAGAGCCTTTGCAATAACATTTGTTGCTGGCTTTCCAATAAGAGTATTTCACACTTGAAATTTAACTTGATATTGTGCATGATGGGCACTGGGCACAGAGACAAAGCAAAAGATGAAATAAGAGAGAAATAAAGAGAGACAGCAACAGAGGGATGCTTCCACTGTTATGTAAAATCCTTGCAACATGGAATATACTTTTGCTGCCATCTAGTGTCACTAGGAGGAACTGGCTAGCCCAGCATTTTCAACTTGGAATGAAACTGAACTGAATCTCTCTTTACTACTTTTGTCCTTGCAAATTACCACTTCACCTTTGTCTTTCACTCTATAGAGTCTATAAGCCGTTCTTGTATCACCTCTACTGCATCTTGTGGAAGCTCTAAACACCTTAAGAATACAACTGAGAACTGCTGGTGGAGGTGAAATTCACACCAAAAATTCAACCTCTACGGTGCTGTCAGAGAAAAGTGAGCTGTTCTATCAATCTGTCCTTCCCCCATCGTTTAAACAGAGAAAAAAAAGGTATGCTTATTGCTACGGGTGTGTCCTTGTGTACAAAAGTTGTGTTAAAGAGGATTTCAGTGATTTGGTATTGCACTTCCATGAAGTTGGGAGACCTTCTAAGAACAGATTTTTAAAAGAATGGTCAAAATCACACCAGCAGAGACAGAGCTATCATGACTTTGAGCCCCCAATATGGCTCAATCGCAAAAAGCACTGGGTCCTACATTTCCCATAATGCATAACTTAATAGCATCTTTTCTTCAGGCTTTCTGTTTAAAATGAGTGGTCTCCAAGCCTGAAGACGAGATAACCCCGATTATCAGGGTCATTTTCCACTTAATTTTCCACAACTTTGAAAAGCTCCCTCCAAAATCACAGGACACATACAACCCTAACCTACAGGCTGAATACCACCCCTGATGACCAGTAAACTCACCTTGATGTGCCAGTTTAATTTTGATCAATTAGGCTCTACTTCTGCAAAGTAGCTGTGTGTCCTACACATAGAAACTTTAGCCAACTTACATTTTTTCCTGCCACATTATGTCCTCGTAAGCCCCAACTGATTCATCTGTGCTTAACAGGCTTGTTCAAAGAATGACGAAAGCATGGATGGCATTTTGTATTAGTAGAAGCTCCATCAGAGGAAGTAAAGGGCAGCTAATAAAATAGACTTCCTAATTGTTCTGCGGGAACAGGGAGAGAGAGAAATTTACTGTATGCTAATGTGACTTATAACCTTTTTTTGCTTTCAACGAGCGTCAAAAGGCCATTAATAGATTATAAAAAGAGAAAATCCCTTTTAGCCCTTTAGTTCGACTTGCTTCCTTTCTTCCCATTCTCCCGTTCCCCTCTCTCATTCTGAAATTAATCTGCGGAAGATTTGCTATTAACAAAGACTATTCACAGAGCGCAGCACACTGGGTGAGGGCCTTGGTTGAAAGATGAAGAAAGAGCCAGAGGAATGGCAGGATCAGGCAGTTCACTGGGAAGAGGACAAAAGACAGGAGGAAATGAGCGAGGGGAGTGAAAGGCAGGTAAAAGAAAAAGGCAACAAAATAGCAGATGCCACACATCATTGTCTGGCTCTCTCTTGCTCGTGACTCACTGCTGCGCCCACACACACAAGACCGGAAGCCCTTCGTCACCTCACCTATAGCACCCTCTCTCCATTCTCCTCGCACTTTAGTTTGACACTCAACTCTGCACCTTGTTTCTGTCTCCTCCTGACCCTACGGTGATTCTTTACAAACTGATGACCTACTCACCTTTATCATAATTCTGCATTCCTTCTTTCTTTGTCATTATCAACCAACTATCAATCATACATCAATTCTTAATGTAATAGTTAGTCTTCCTCCAATCCTTCCAGTCTCTTTACCTGTTTGCCTTACAGTAATTATGCATTTCCCCTCCTCTAGCTGAAATTCCACGGTGAATGTTGACTCATATGTCAAACATCATCTGTCTCTCACTCTCACCCTTTTGTTCTAATTTCAAGGTAATGGTTAGACACGTATCACTCTCTATTGGCAATGCTTAGGCATCTGTCATCCTTCTCTCTTTCCTCCTGCGATCCTTTCTTTCCCATCCTCCTTGTTCTTCTCCTCGTCCACCAGAATAAATATTTTCCGTCAACCCCTCTTTTTCACTCCCTCATCATTCCTCGTCTCCTTTTCTTACCTCTAATTGTGGGAAAAGTGTAGTCTTTTTAATCCGTACTTCCCTCCTTTTTCTCTTATTCATCCTAAAATCTTCCAACAATCATTAAGTAATAGTCACTCATTCCCTCTCATCCTCCCATTGTTGCTCTCCTCCTCCACCACCTCATGATTCTCCGGGAAATGTTAAGTCACTTGTGAAGACTCCTTTTTCACCATCTCACTCATTCCCTCCTCTTCAGTTCAGTTCTGCAGGAAATGCCTGCCATCTCCTCTTTCGCTCCCATTCATTCTGGCTTCCTCTTCATTCTTCATCCTAACCCTTCACAAATTGTTCAGTCACTTCTTTTTCGTCTGCACATCCTTCTTGCTCCCAATTTCTTAGTAAATGCTTAATCAGCTGTCACCTCTAATTTCTCATCTTCTCATATGTGCAGTCTTCATCACTTGCATCACTGGCACCCCCTTAAACCTTTCCCTCACAGGGTGTGTGAAATTAACATTGGCCACCTGCCAAATGTAGGTAGGTTCTGACCATTTTCTGGCCACTTTTTGGAGGTGCCGCCAGTCATACTGGCAAGAATCCAACCATAATCTGGGGGCTCTAATATGAAAATCAATTTGAACTATCGGTAATAAAGTACATTTTAAAAGCAGATGTACATGGCTGCAGTGCAGGTGTAGGTGTTTATAAGGTCTTGTGACACTAAGGGGCAATTTACAGTCATTTTCAAGTGATAATAAACCATATTTATGATACGCACTTTCTAAAAATTCTGAATATTTTTGTAGTGGATATTAAGACCAGTTCAATGTGTTTAATCAGATGGTTATTCTTTGGTTCATTCTCACTGCTGTCATTGACCTTCTTTCCAATTGCAGCAGGTAGCTGTTTTCAGCAAAAAAGCTGTTAAGTCATGGAGAAGTTATAGGAGCTGAAAACCCACTTATTGTGGAGCTTTAACACCGACTCTACCCGTCAACAGATGCTTCAGCTGGGTTGGAAATAATTCCTTGAGCGCTACCATTGACCAAAAATGCCCCCATTCATTAGCTGATACTATGACACTGGCGTCTATCAGCCTGGCTCTGCCGGCCAGGAGAGAGTGTAAGCAAATGGAGGAAGAGAGGAGCGCTAACGGCTAAGCTAAGGCATTTAAGGCACGCCCAACAAAACCGGGAACACAGAAATGGTGAAAAACAGTTTAACGGTCTACCTCCACAATTCAGTACTACATAGTTCACAGTCTTTTCATATGTTTTCAGCAATTATTTTCTAACATGTACAATTTCAAAAGAAATTAAAATAAGATGTCAAACACGCGTGATAGTCTAGATTTTGTCCTCATGTGGCCAAACAATTATTAGTGCTCCTTTAAAACAAAATAAATTAACTTTAAAAATAACATTCTCCCTCTTTAAAATGAAAAGTTTTATTCATCAGCAATAAAACTCAAGCTTGCTCAATGCAGTATAACTTCTGTGTTTTGTTGTTACAGCTTTACTTGGCATGGTATAAACATGTGGTGGCTAACGTTTGCTCATGTTAGAAAACTTAAATATTATAAATATTGCTGTGTAACTGACATTAATGTTTGCAGACTTGACAACTCCTCTTTATTTGTGCTGCTGTTAGTTTTAGCAATTAGCATTATCTCTTAACTCTCACCTTACCTTTAAATAGTTTGGGTATTTTGGTAGCACTTTACATTATAGCTCGTAAAAACAAGTAGATGTTGATAGTAACATAATGGGAGTAATAAAATAATAATGAGCTGATAACATTGGGGTAATAATAGAGAACACATAAAGGAAATAATGGAGCTCAGTAATAGCATGTAACTAATGAATTATGGGGAATTTAGGGAGCCTGAACCATATTAGGCATTGAAAGTCAGGATATCTTGCATTCTGCTGCATCATTTTTTAACATTTCTTATTACATTTGTCTTGTGATTCCCCTAATTTTATGGAAGTTTAATACTAAATTGCTGGGTTACCCCTTTAACACTTGAGCCTCACTAGGGACCTAAAAGGGCCTTTAACGTTTTATTTTTTCAACCATTTTGGCTGTGATTATGCTGTAGCCATGATATTTGTCAAAGGTGTGTATTTTTTATTGAATTTTGATAATTCAACCACAGATCCTATATTATGTCTATAATACACTGTGTAGAAACAATACTACCTTTCAGCATGTTAGGGCCCATTGAAACCCATTAAAACCACATTTTGTGATCCCATGGTTCCTACTAAATAAATTCATGCATTCTGTTTTATAAGACTTTCAGCCTGAAGCCCTGGCTTCAAAATTGTAGTTTTTACTATTTTCCAGCTGATTGAGCCATTTTCTCCTGTTTCCCCTATAGAACAAATATGTACCGTTAGAATTGCTCTCCACTAGGAGCTATGACAGGAGCATTTCCTGTTTTATGGAGTTTTTCAGGACATTGTAGCAAATGTATTCATCTGCAAACGATGTGTTTGTATTGATATGGATGTCCAAGGTTGGTGTATGTGTGTGTACGGAGAAACTAGTGTGTGTGTGTGTGTGCGCGTGTGTGTGTGTGTGTGTGTGTGTGTGTGCAGCTAAAAAGATGTCATTTTTATAGGCTGCAGGTCACATTACTCACACTGCAGGCCACATTACAAAGGTCTCCCTCTCTCTCTCTCTACCAGACACACACATACACACACCCTAACCCCCCCCACACTCATACACACATGCACGCATTTGCATGCACGCACACGCACAGGCCTTTTATACCTGCCTACATGAGTTACAACACAGTCGGCCTATATGCTTTTGAGCTTTGAAGGTGTACGTGTGTGTGTGTGTGTGTGTGCTTGGAGGGACAGAGCAGGTGCATATCTGTCACTCTATGTGCGTGTGTGTCAAACAAGAGGGCAAGTGATTGGCATATTTCATCATTTTCAGCATATTGGGGAGATTTTAGGTCCCTAATATGGGTTTTTAATGTTTTTTTTTTTTAAATCTGACATTGCATAAAAAATAATAATGCATAAATATCAATGTTGCTGCTAATCATTGACATACCCCAGACTGTGATAATCCAAAAAAAAAAAAAAAGAAAATCCCACTTACCTTTAGTATATTGAAAATATTCACTTTTTTGTGTTTTTAGTTTTATAAAAATGAGTGGTATCATCACAAAAACTGGCATGTGGAAAAAAATATTAATATATAATATTTTTATGGCTGTTTTTTGATGGGGACCTTTTAGGTCCCCAATATGCTCTATTGATAGTATTTTAAAGTAGGGCACAAGGGTTAAGGTTTGGCAATATTTTAATAAAAAAGAGGTCAACTGATGTGTAATAACAGCATAGTCTGCTGATAATACTTCAGAATAATACAGAAATCCTGCCTCCCTCACCATTCCAAACATCCCCTCTTTTGTTTTAAGGCCATACTGTCAATATTAGCTTTACTATTTCTTACCTGTCTGTTTACATTAAAAATGACAGTTTCAATTAACAATGACTCAATGTCTTAAAAAATGAAAAACTACCTGTTCCTTCTCCATTTTATGGTTATATTACTTTAAACTAATGGAAAAACAGATGGTAGTGTCTGTGTAATACGTATTAACAAATGCTTAATGTCCATGCAAACACCTGTTTATACTTAAGTTTCCTAGTCATCCTAGTTTCCTACCTTTAACGGTGACAACCCAACACTGTATTCTAAAACTGACTTTGGTATTTTCATGGACATTTATCTGTGTTGTGTGCTGTGTTAAACAACTTTAAGGGGCAACACAGACTGTCTGTAAAGCCAGAAATGGCTTACAGAAGGCTGTTTAAAAGCTTTTCCTGGAGTCTCACCTGAGCCCCAGGTTCAGCTTCGAGAGCACCTCAAATTAAAAAGAAAGTTTTCTTTGCCAAAGCTTGGAGAATAAAAATGTATTGTAGTTGTAGAGTTAGGAAACAGCCCTTTTACTTGCTCAACTACACATTGGTTTTGCAGGCGTAGGACAAAGAGCTGAAGATGATGGGCGATCATGCCCTCCGATTCTACAACAGGAAAATAATCTTATTTGAGGTAAGGATGCGAGTACATCTGCCGCACATTTCATGTGTATGTGTGTACGTATATGTATTCATAGCACAAGAAACAGTAATTACAAGGAGCCTTCAGCATCAGGAGGTCCGGTCCTGCTCGACTGGTCATTCTGCTCACGACGTCCCTCCAGCGGCTTTCTATTAGCAGTGGGAGTGTGTTGGAGTGGAGATAAGACAGGCGCTACAGCATGTCTCAACAGAGGGGGGGAGGCAGGTGGAATAGGAGGGGAAGGGGAGGCGGAGAGTCACGTGAAACAGGCGCTGGCTGATGTGTAAAACAAGCTCTCATCTTCTCACGACTACCTCCAACCCCACAACACTCCTATCTCCAGCTCCAGGAAACTCTCGGGGTGCAATTTGCCGCTTGCACTACACTGATAATACTGTCTCCAGGGCAAGAGGGAGAGAGTGATGGGTTGGGATAGAAAGAGAAAAAGACAGAGGGAGACAGAGGGTGAGGGTGGGAGAGAAGATAGAAAGAGTCCAAGGAAAAGAGGGAGAAAGAAAATGGTAAAGAGAGGGGGAGATAGAGAACAGGGATGTAATAGGTGAAAGGAGGAGGAGGAGGCAGAGGAAGTATCATCATGGAAATTACAAATGCAATCCCAAGACCCAATTTGTGTCTGCGCGAAATGCTCCAACAAGTAATTTAACCAGAGAAAACCTTACCGGACTGAATCATGACTTGACCCTTCACAAACTTATCTCCTTCTGAGAGACCCTCAAATTAATCCGCTTTTACATTGCTTCATCACTGAACTCAATGCATGTAAAACCTAAAGTCTTCAGCCAAATGTGGTAGGATGAGCGCTGAAAAAAAAACAAAAAAAAACCTCAAAAATGTACTGCATCATTACACACAGATTACAACATCTCCACCAACACGCCACTAGTGGATGTTACAGAGGGATGAGGATTTTTCATATCATCCATCATATTGACTAAAGGACACATCTGACTGACAAACACGACACAGAAGGTTTTTGCATGTGTAAACTGTAAGAACCGGATTAAATGACCATAATAGCCCCTTCTCAGTGACACAAAGCAAATGAATGGTGTTTTTTATTCCATTATCTTTAACAGATAAGGCTAGAAAAAGAGCTCAAGCAAGATTTGAGTTTTTAATTCTAGTATCGCCTTATATGCAAAGATTGCCAAGTCATATAATTCTGTTTCCTGGGGTCTTTTTTTTTTCCAAGTCAACGGCGTATACAGCAGGGGTGTCACAGTCATTCTTGTACTGTCAGGGATTCTAAAGGCAACATCTTTAGAACACAGCAGAACTTTGTGACTACCAGCCAAAGAAAATGCAGCAGATGAGGGACATAGACATGGGGGCTCAGCTCCAGTGTGCCAACAATTCCGGTGAGAAAAATGGGAGGAGCAAACTTGATGAAGGGTTGGATGCAACAAGGAAACAGTTGGCTCACCAGAAACACCTCTATGATATGTGCAGCGAGAGAGACGCAGCAACAAGAAAAGAGCCAGAGAAGCTGCAAAAATACATAGAAACAGAAACCCTTAAAGCCATCACGATTGCTGCAAGAGAGCAAGAACTAGTCAGGTTACTGCAGATATCCTTGTCGAACTGTGATCTATTTCATCGAGAAATTTATAAGCTCAATTACCTGTTGACAAAGACAGCAAAATACCAGCGAGAGAAATTGTAGAGTCCAAGATGGGACTCTGCAGAAGGCCTTGTCGGAACGCGATGCACTTCACCTGTTAAGTAGAGAAAGGGCCAACTACTGTAAGATAAATGGGAGAAGCCAACTTAGCCAAGAGTTGGATGACACAAGAAAGCAGTTGGCTTTCCAAAAAGGGCTCAGGGACAAGTGCATTGAGAGAGAAGAAGAAACAAGAGCACAGCTAGAGATGCTAAAAAAGCAGATAAACACAGAATCCCTAAATGCCATCAAGACTGCCTCAAGAGAAGAGGGATTAGACAGGACTCGGTAGAAGGCTCTGCTAGACTGTGATGCACTTAATAAAGAAGTTCAAAAAGTAAATGAACTGTTAAGGAGAGAGAGGGCCAACTACTCCTGTGAAAAAAACAGGAGAATCCAACTTGGCCAAGAGTTGGATGACACAAAAAAACAGTTAGCTTACCAGAAAGGCCTCAAAGAGAAGTGCATCAAGATAGAAAAAGAAACAAGAGCAGAGCTAGAGATGCGGAAAAAGCATAAAGAGACAGAACTTCTCACTACCCATAGGGCTGTCACTCAGGTGAGGGAAGATATCATGCAGAAGAGAAATAAACTGCTTCAAAAACATTATGACGCATTGCAAATGGCGTATAAACAACTTAACTACAAACTAGAGAGGTTCAAAGTTTCATACCAGAAGGGCAGGGAAAAGTGTTATACTCTCCATCAAAAGATGGCAGAAGAGATGGCAGCCCTGCAGCAAGACACCTTCGTGAAGGCTCTTAACGCACAGCTCTCACTGAACCTTGAGCTCTCCACTAAGCCCGAGCCTGAGAGAGAAGACCCTGAGATCCTGAAGCAGAGGAGATCCTAGAACGAAGGATTTCATTCTGGAAACGAAACCAGCCACTTTCTGGGATTGAGGAAACCAAAAAGGTGGAAGAGGAGGAATCAGCAGGAGGAGTCCCTGCTTGAGGCACCTGAGTCCCCCCCCTATTGATCACCCCACCCCCTACTATAAGTCAACAGATCCTTTTCAGAGCAGAATGTTATTTTGAGTTGTCAAAACGACATTCTGCTGTGAAAACAGTCTATTTAATAACATGACAGATTTTAGAAAATCGAAAAATATTCATGTCATGTCGGCACGGTGGTGCAGTGGTTAGCACAGTCACCTCATAGGAAAATTGAACCCCTCACCTTCCATAGTAATTCAATAGATCTCTTTCAGGGCAGAATGTAATTTTGAGTTGTCAAAACGACATTCTGCTGTGAAAACAGTCTTTAATAACATGACAGATTTTAGAAAATCAAAAATGTCACCTCATAGGAAAATTGAATTGAAATTGAAAAACTAAATTGGCCATCCATAAAACTGAAATAAATAAATAAATAAAAAAACATTCAAAATAAATAATAAATCTTGCATGTATAGTTATATTTTGTAGTGGCTAGTAGTTGTGCAATCAAGTTTTCAAAGAGCCTGTTGGTAGGACCCTGTCTCTCTTCAAGAGCCAGATCCAGAAATGGAAGTTCATACTACATATATCTTATCATTCATATCACATTGTCAATTTGAATTAGTATGATATCCTCTGACCTCTTTGTTTGCATCTTTCTTTGTGTGAAACAAAAAAAAGCATTCTCTAAAACAGTGGTCACTAACTTTTTCCAAGCCAAGATCATTTCTCATGTCCATATTTGCCAAGATCTGCTGTTCAGAAATAAGAAATAAAAGCCCACACAGATTTTCAAATGTTGAATAATGTTGCTGCTTTTCTTTTCATTTTACAACTAACCCATTTGAACACGTTTACGACTATTGTATCCATTGTCAAGGAACAGTATGAACTGAAAGACCCTCACCTCTCAAAATCAGCCTATTAAAATATGAATGACTGCAATACATGAAATGCACTTAAATCTAACTAGGTAGAGAGAACAGCATAAATCTTCACACTGAACCATATGCCACATGAAACAAAAGAATGACCAACCATCTATTAGTGCTCTGCAGTTGGGCTCATAGTTTGAGACACCTAGGGCCCTATTTTAACCACACAAGTGCAATGACATGCACAAAGTAGTAGTTCTTGGGTGCACGGACAGTGTGGGTGTCTCCATGCACACCTGCTATTTTGGTTCATGTACAGTATGTGCAGCAGCACAAAGTGCAAAAAAGCACCTCTCTAGTCAGAGGCTGCAGCTTTATCAACATATCTGTCCTGCTGCCTTCAGCTGCTGCAGAGATTTACTGAACTGAAGGAGAAGCTTTACATACAGTATAAAGCAGCTGTGGACAACAGATACTGTAAGAATCACCCACATTCATTAATGTCTTTTTTACCTTCAACCACATTAAATGTTATTTTTGCCGATTTTTGGTTGCAGTGTTTGACATAACTTATTTATATTTCAAGCATTAATCCGTTATTGTAGCACGTTTGCAGCAAGTATTTAGTTTGTTCCTGTTGATAAAATTACCAAAGCAGTAGTGGATTGATGTGTAGTGGTTGGCTGTTGTGTGGTAAAGCTCTTGCGCCATACATAGCAGGAAACTAGATCGCAGTCGCAATTATCATTGCCTGATGTTAGTTTCTAGCTGTGTCTCAAATCAGGGGCTGCATCCCTCAAAGGCTGCATTTAAAGACCGAATGCATCACAATGGCGCAACCAAGGCTGTCCCATTTCAAAGGCTCCTTCAAATGTGGCCTTCTTTTCCCGAATTTGGGGGATCCGACAGATGAATCCTTTGTGGCCCAACCCATCCCAGAATGCATTTCACACCAACCGGCAGGAAGGTTTTGAGCCAGGCTAGGCTGATGTAATTTTCACTGTAGGACTGTTGAAATGTCACTTTATTAAGTTTTAATATTTTTTCAGGTGAGAAAGTAACCATTTAGATTCCCAATATGTTGTCAGTTTATCCAAATAACGCCAATTTGGAAATTTGCTGCAACATTTTCGGAGATTTAGCAGCTGGCCCAGGTGAGACCCAACTGCTTAAAGGAAAGAACTGGTGTGCTCAACTCCCAGTCTTAGGAGAGTAATAGGTGCCAATTCAAAAAAAAAAAAAAAAAATCACAAAATTAACAAATGGAGTCGTCAGCACTCACAGGTAAGTATATGCAACTTCTTTAATGATGTACATCACCCAAAAAATGGATGCGTTTCAGCCCTAGGCTTTCCTCAGCGTTACTGCAACAATTGAGGGTTGAAACCTATTAAACAGCAGCCAGGAACCTGCTGGTGATTAAGACCAGCTGATACAAACTGATGAGAAGTATCACATTATGCGATTACAACGACCAAACAGTGATCAACTGATTTACACATTAAGAGGAACAGCATTTATCTTGGTTTATAAATATGACCTCATCATGTACAGTATCTCTATAAAAAATGCCAACAAATGCATGTACGTAAATACGAACAACCCTCCTCAACGGACAAATATTAATCAGAAAATTAAATAAAAAATAGTAACCAAATAGGAGGATAAGTGTGCTGCAATTACAACAGCCAGATACAAGACCAATAGATCTACTCAATATATCATACATGGTTGTACCAGACAGATTTATCAAATATATGTTGTCAACGCAATAGTCAGATAAGTGACCAATAGATTTGCACGCCAACAGTGAAAAATGCACATCTGTATACATGTGAACCAATCATGTGAGGTCAGGTGAAACCCAACCTATCCCAAGATTTATTGTGCGCCGGTGATGTTTGGATTTTTCTCCATAAAGAGAACGCCAATGAACCAGGGCCGACGATTACACTTTTAAATGTAAGTATTGGGTTTCAACTCACTCTAATAGCTAATGATAAAAAAAATTAAAAACTAAAGGCCTTAAAATGTCAAATTTTTGTTAAAATAGTAATACTTGGAACCACCGCACTTACTGCAGCTCAGCTGCTCGCATCCAACCTGTTACAGCCTTTGAAAGGAAAAGACTTTAAAGACTTCACTTTCAAACTTCAGAGGTTCAAAAGTTGACTTATATCTTACAGAGACTGTGGCGATTTTATAGATAATTATTGATATTTGATATTACGTATATAAATGGACCAGGGTGAATAAATTTAGACAGGCTGTGAACTCTGAATGTTGGGATTGATTACACAGCTAACCCGAAGTTGGTTATTCTATTTTGCTACTTAAGCTGCTTTTGTTTGGTGGTGTGAAGCAAAACTTTTGTTTTGTTTTAGGGAGAAAGGAGTATATTACTCACTTTATTAAACTGAGCGGGAAAAATTAGCACCTCTTCACCAGGGCCAAGGCCAAAAGCTAGCCTAGCTTGAAGGTAAGGCAACAATATCCCATTTGTAATATCTCCATTTGACCATCTTGTACTTGAGGTTACAGCCCTCATCCTATACAAAGCCCATTATAATAAGACAACCAGTAGATGGGGCAATACCCTTTTCTTTGTTGTTTTTTTTTGTAGTGCTGTCACAGAGATGCAAGCTGACAAAATAGGGCATCCAAGTAAATGATTTCTGGGGGATTTTTTGTCTGTCCTCTGTGTCATCTTTTCTAATCTTCCTAAGTTTGCATCCCTGTGTTAACATGATTGATAAGTGTTTCCCTTTTCTCTTGTTTTCTCTCTGTGAAGATGGGCCTGCTGGATAAAGTGACTCCCCTGCAAAAAATGCAAAGTATGTACATGTGATTTTAAAATTGAAATTACATGTTTTAATCATGCAAGTTAATAAACACACTTTTGCTGAAATTTGTTTTGCTGTTGTTGTTGTTAACTGTCATGATTTATTTCCTCTGCCTTTATTTAATTTACAGTGTACTTTATAACTATTTACAACATAAATAACAAGAATTAGAATAACAGGGTGTCTGCAGGTCCTTACAAAAATCTTAAATTCAATTTTAGAAATGAAATTTATAATAATAATGAAAATGTGTTCAGCTGAGCAGGGAGTCCCTGGTGGTGCTGCTGGACCTGGATGGGTTGCCACAATAAAGACCCTGATGTCTTTATTGTGGCTAATTTTAGCTGATTAATGACAAGACCATTTTTAATATTAAAGTAAGGTTAGGGTTATTTTGAATATGAAATTACATTGTCAAAGTTAAATGAAATGAGCCATATAAACGAGAGTTACGCATGTAACTACGGTTCTATGAATTCTGGATGACAGAGTTCTGTCAGTCTGAATCTTGGCGAGAAGATTCTGTAGGGACATTTTTCACGATGACATATACGCTACATCATCCCAAGTCACATGTGACTTTGTTGACACTAAATACTATACCTGTGCGTGCACGAGACGGATAACAACCAGTATTAAGCGCTGCCTCTGGCGGGCAGGAAGAATGAACTAGAACTATGTTAACTAACTGTTGTTAACATTACTGTTTGCTAAAAGTGCACAGCTTAACCAGTCTTAATTTACCTGTCCATGGCACAGTCCTCTCTCAGCCTGAGATACATCACACGCCAGCACCGGCAGTGAAGCATCCTTATTTCTTCTAATAAACGGTAAAACAAAACAAATAAAATTAATTAAACTGAAGCTGTCATGGTTGCTGGGCGACAGGAGCGGCGCTTCGCGACGCAAGGATAAGGGCGGGAACAGCTGGTGACGCAAATAGTAAATCCTCTGTAGACCAAACCGTTTCATTTAACAACTCTCGGTTTGGCCTTCGCAGTCTACACAGGTTGTCCTCCTTCGAAGGATGCGGCCCCTGAATTGAGACACAGCTAATGTCAGTCTTTCTGGTTGCACTGTAAACAGATACACCAGTTGCTCTTCTGTGTATTTCTGACAAAATAGCTGCTCAGGGAGTGTTTGCTGTAGTATCAGACACTTGCTGTTACCACAGTAACAATCGTTGTCTCCAAATCAACCAGGAGTGAAATATTAAGGATTACAACTTTAACCACTTCAGTCCATCTTCACTACTAAAAAGAATCACTATTTAGAAAAACAGGTGTATTTTATTTGAATGAGAACTGACAGTAAAGCACTCACTAAACAGCCAACAGCTGCATTATGAATTTGCTATGGATTTGCAGATGTGAGTGTATGTTGTCAACATGCTTTACACTAACTGCCACAGCTTCAGGTACTGATGGAGTCTTCATGAAAAACACGTTCAAAGCGTCAATTATTGTGTCGTGTGAATGACCAGCATAACAACTATTAAATGACTAGTCAGTTTATAACGTCCCATCATTAAGTAGTAGAAGTACATGTGCTTGTGTGTGTGTGTGTGTGTGTGTGTGTGTGTGTACCAGTTGTTTGGCTTTCTCAGCTTCCTGGCGTGTGTGTTGTCTCTCACGACTCATGGTTTTAGTCATCTCCTCCCTCTCTCTTTGTGCCACCTTGGCCAACTCCTCCTTCAGTATTGTCTGCTGGCGTTCATACCTGAAACACAGACAGGCACACACACATGCATAATAATAAATGCATTCATTGCATGCTACCATCAGTTTCTGCTTTCCAGTGTCTTCGAATCCTTCCACAAGAGGGCAGCATATACAAAATTTCAAACCACTCAATTACATGGACTATTTTAAAATGTGCTGAATCAAAGATTCAAGTGATATTTTAAATTTAGATATACTTTTTTTATTATATTTTTCAAATCATTTGACCATTAGCAAATGTATTTTCTGTTCAGGGCTGCAACCAAATGTCACTCATCCTATAACCAGTCTGACCAGTCTGCATTTTATTGAAAGGAGGCATATCTGATCAAACAAGTCTAACCTCCATCTCTCAGCTATCAATCGGTACTTCCCTATTTTTTTGAATATTGCCATCCAACCCAAAATAACTGACTCTTTCTTGGCTCCAACCAAAGTCACTTAACAAATTGGTCCGTTCTATAATTTTTGCTTGCCTTAATTCTCCAAGCATAAGAGCTGATTTTTTATTTTGTTTTTATTTATTGTAAGTGATACATGATACCCCAGCTGAAAAAAAGGAAGAAGGAAGAGAAAGCACCAACATGTCTGGATATACAAGTTGTCAGAAAGAGCACGAGCCAATTCAGAGAAATGGTCGCAATGTTGCCCTGAGGCACCTTACCCTGCTGCAACTGTTTCCTTGACTGAGCGTTTGTGGTGTGGTGAATAGTTTTAACACCAGAACCTAATTTAACTTGTTTCTGAGCAAAGTAGAGCATCTTTAACAGCATTTAAACAAAGTAAATGTAAGTAAATGCTAAGCAACAAATACATCCTGGTTTTAATGGTCATTTTTGCACACCAATTCATTAAAGCTACCTTAATTATCAAAGGTTTAAGTTTGCAAGGTGTTTTACCCACCTCCTCTGTTCTTCCTTGGCGTAAGAGGCTGGTTTGCTAGTGCTGGACTGGGAACTGGGTTGGGCTCGGTGCTGTGGGCTCTGCTGTGGTCGAGAGCTTGAGCTGGCACTGTGAGAGGCACCTGGGGCAAAGACAGAGTGGATATCTAAGAGTACAGCTCTTACAGGAAACAAGTTATTATGAACTCTGGCAGTTTGGTGACTTACAGTATCACTCTTAAAACAAGCCCTAATACAGAAAGAATTAATATATGTTGTAATTTAATATCCAAGGACTGAGTATTTAACATGATAGTGTATTAGCCCAAATATATAAGACAATATTTTATTCTGGGGTCGAGGGTCATAGACAATTAGGCCTACAAATTGACAATATCAGATATTCTTGTGACAGCAGAGCCTTAATGTTGCAAAGCTAGTAAGTCTCTTAAGTCCATTAATACTGTGTCTGTTAGTTAAAAAGTGTTTAATTTAACTTAAAGAAGTTCTGACAGCTTGTATTTGTAACGTGTGTCGCTGCCACACAATAAATAAATTCTCAATGAGTGAAAATGAGTTGAGAACATCTCTCATATCTCTCATCTCTCATATTGACTGCAGACACAGACCTGTGACTGAATCATCTGTAAAGCTGCCAACAATCTCCGTTGTCACAGAGTGTCACGATGAAGAGAGTCTGGCAAATGTTAACTACCAGATAAAATTATCCTGACAGCCTCAAGAGTCGGACAGGAGAGTGTGCGAGTATGTGACTGATAGACAAGCCAGACAGATGATGGATTTACTTTTTCTTTTACTGGTAGTATTTCACATTTAATTTTAACAAGAAGGCTTCAGAGAGAATGCAGTTTTATCCTCAAACTAACGGTATCTCAGGGAAACTTTCCTTGCAGGACTAGTCTGCAAGTGTTCTGCATCTTCAAAAAGTCTTTTTCCAAAAACAGGTGTTGGAAACAGGGTTGTTATATAATCAAAGCATTCTTTCTGCTATAAATTTATAGTCTCCAAGCAGAGACAACACTGATGACATCACCAGGGTTATTTGTGTAATTTTGTTTATAATTGTCTACAAGTTAAACTTCTAAGACATGTTTTTATTGCTTTTTCAGCACACACACATATGCAGTGTGTGCTCCTGACAATATGTAAACTGCACATTAACCAGGTCAGCCAGACACTTTTTTAAGTTGAACTCTGTTCTCAGCAAACGTTGTAGTGTGGGAAACACTGTGAGGTGCAGGATACCTGTGTCTTTCTGAGGACTTGTTGAGGTTGATGATGATGTACGTTCTGGAGCGATGTTGGCCACTCCTCTCATCCTCTGAAGAACATCCTCTGACAGCTGCACAAAGGGATGAAGAACAATTAAATAAATAAAAAAAAAGACAAAGATGGGTAGACTAGAGATGGACAACAAGAGAAAGAGGTGAAAGAGAGAATTACAAAAATCATGGACAAACAAATTTATTAGCTTTGTTTTCAGTCAGTGACCATACATGTGTTTAGTTGAACCCTGAATGTTTTGTTTTCTTTACAACAGAAACAATGAGAAGCCTTTCTGCAAGTTTCTACAACTTAAGAGTTTACTGGAGCATAAAGGACATTGTGCACATAGTGTGCTGCCCTCTTTATTTGAATGAAAATCATCCTTTCATCTCTTCTAATTATTTGGGAAGCACAGGGTAACTTTGGTCTGGGACAAAACAAGTGTGCCAGAATACAGTGGATCACTACACCTCTACTTTATGTGTGTGTGCGTGTGTGTGTGTCCGGGGAAATCGTTAAACAATCATAAGCCACAGTAGGCAGCACCAGTGACTGACTCACTGTTTCTATGACTCACAACATTTGAATGTGAAGGCAGGGCTGGTAAAAAAGTTTAACTGTAAGGCTCGTTGTTTTCAGCTTATGAGACATTTTTACATTTTCACAAATATTATGATGCATGCAAGTACCAGAAGTATAAACTCTAACTTTGCTTGAACTACATATTCTTATCATTTATATTCCACTGGTAGTTCATACTTCACCAGCCTGCATTTGAATGGGTATAGCTAGGTCTGACGTTGCCTTCATATCCTACAGAAAATTTGGAAATTACAGCTTGAGAACATCCAAGAAAATTCTCATACATCTCAGAAAGTAGGAATTTTCTATGGCTACAGTTACTCTAGAAGCATTAATGCACTTACTGTGTGTGTGTGTGTGAGATAGAGAGATAGAGAGAGAGAGATAGAGAGAGAGAGAGAGAGAGAGAGAGAGAGAGAGAGAGAGAGAGAGAGAGAGAGAGAGAGAGAGAGAGAGAGAGAGAGAGAGAGAGAGAGAGAGAGCTTTAAGCTTTCATTTTGAAAGCAGTCCATAATTAGAAGATTAAAAATAACACAAAACACAAACGCACTACTTCCTCTTGTTGAAAGTTTATGATCTGTTACACTTCTGACCACACCTGGCACCACTATTGGGTGTGCTCATCACAATTGTGCTCTACCTGTAACCACACTCAACAGGGTGTGATGGTCAGGGTGTATCAGTACACATCACTACAACAAGGTCTGAACCTCAACCACCTTTTGTTTTCATTCCCCTGACTGTGTACTGGTCCTGATGTGCTGACATGAAGTCTTGTTGCACATGCAGTTTAGAATTAGCACTTAGTGCTTATACAACAAGTATCTCTGCAAATGCAAGTCCAGCAAAAATCATTGTCATGTAATTACATGATTGCCTAGAAGTATGAATCAACATATAAATTTTAATATGATAAATACAGTGGCCCCAGTGCATAGAAGCCATATTTGCCTAGCATACCTCAGCTGCTACAATACATTTTTGTGGACAGAATGAATTTAAAAAAAAAACATGCTCACAATAAACTACCTCAGAAATGCTTAAACAGAAAGTAGTTTAATATCCATGGCTACATATACAATTGAATTACCATTTGGTTGGTCATGACTTGCACTTCACAAAATTCCGACATTTCCCATAGCACATGAAGGCAACAGTGCACGCCAAACTCAATTGAGAATCTGGCCATTTAAACCCACCTGCGTTATGAACAACTATCCTCACAGGTACAACAAAAACATACATGCGTGGGAATCACTCCTTAATTTAGCAATACACCCAACGTGCAATTGACATGAACCGACAAAGTATTAGCTAACATAAACGCTTGGTTCGCTTCTTAACTGCCTTATCTTTACAGTAAGTTAGTTAGCAAACGCTACACGGTAGCTAGTTCATAATGAAAAATGTGGCGTTTCAAATGAATTTAGAACTGCTATGTGGATAACAAGTATGCCGAATTTACCAGAAGACCCTAAAGGTTTCTGAAAGGCGTTGGTCATCTGCCAGATGTGTTCCTTTGCCAATAAGCAAGAGACACTTTCACCTACAGCGAATTATGACTGAAGTTTGGCGTGAGGAAGAAAGAGCATGAATCGGGTCATATATCAACCTGCCCCTGCATCACTTTACATCCTCCGCACTGCCTCAACAATCCTTACACAGGATGATGTCCTAACGTTAGTTCAAGTGAGAATAAATTGGTAAATTAACTTACTGTGCAGCAACATGCTATCAGCTAGTACAGAGCTAGGCGTAACGTTAGCTAACATTAAAGTAACTGTTAGCACGGCTTATCAGTAGCTAGATTAGCATTACCTTTACTCCCCGAAGAATCCTGACTCTGTCCTCATCATCGACACCGAAAGACACTTTTCTGGTTGTACTCTCTCCTGAGCCCATGCCTTCTGGTGTAAACGTGACAGCTTTTCTAATGACCTTTCGTATAATACTATTACTAGTGTGGGATAATGTTAGTGTCCTGCCCAGTGACAGAATGTGTGACAGATGGGATCGGGGTTGCCAGACTCTTCTTAAACCATCCCCCTCTTACAGGTATCTATAATCCTATTAATGTATTATTAAGGTGTATTTGGCAACTTGAAGTATTCATTAAATAAATATGTGTCTCCCTTTTTTTGCACGTGCATTTCGTTAAAATTAAAACGGGTGAATCACTATTCGTCCCCCATTTACAGCCCAACCTGGCAGCCCTGATGTTATACACTAAAGCAACCTTGAATGAACTCTGGTCAAAAGGCCATATCAATTATGGCTGCACAGACATTTTGTCAACAGACACACAAACGTCACCAGAGTTTATTTGTAGCATAAACATAAAGCATGTCTTATATTCCGCCAAAAGGTCAGGGTTCACACCCATCAGTGTTTACTGTATATAAAGAAAATAAAAGGCAAACACACAATATTCAAGAGGCATTCAGTTACTTTTCAACAAACACACAAAATTGAAACATGCTAAATATTTGCATCTCAGATAGACCAGTTAAAAAGAAAATCCCACAAAGCTAATTAATTGATGAAACACTTATATTGATTTATATACTCCACAAAAATCATCCCAATCACAAATGTAAACAAATTATCTCACCTGACTAAAATGCTCTAGGTCAGTAATGCAGTCATGCTGGACAACAAATTAACTTGTATAATAGCATGGTATTTATTAAACAGCATAGTTTCCCAGTGGTTGAGAATGTATTTGCTGTGTGCTGCCCTGAATTGTGGGATTTGACACAAAACCACATTGCATACCTCTAGTAGTACTCTCTGAGTCAGGAAGTCATTTTTCCACTTCAGTTACACATGAATTCACCATTTTGGCAGAATTTTGAGTCAATCTGTACTTTTTACAGTATTTCCATACAGACTTTTGAATCAGTAAATACAAAAACACAAAGAAAAAAATATTTTTATGGGAGAGGGGTTACTTGGTTGAACATCAAAATACATTTTATGCATGGAAAGTAATAAACAAAAGCCGTTATTTTCACATCCCACTGTGCAGTGTGATCCAGGACTCTGGTGTGTTTGAGTGGATACTGAATGCTGGGTAAACCGGCTCCCTAAACACAGCCCTGAAGGTGTGGAGGTGCTCCCTGCGCCCTTTGGTGCTGTGGAACGTTAATGTCCCCGCCTCATAGTCCAGCGCTACCTCAATCCTCAGCGGATGATGGACCATTTCCCCCAGGGCCACGTTGCAGGAGGACTGACATACTGTCAGCTTGCCATTTTTCCACTGCAGTCGCCAGGACACAGAGTTGTGTCCTAGACGACTGTGGTCACCACGGCGAAGGATACTTTTGTAACACACGCCCAGCGACCACATGCTGTTGGCCCCTACTTCTACCACCCATATGTGCTCACCTCCTGAGAACCCCTGACTGCACAGGACCTGGGGTGCACTTGTAAAGCGCTCTGGGTGCTCTGTGTAGGGCTGCTTAGTGGGGCTATACTTGACCGTGCGCAGATCTTTGGAGACTATCAAGCTGGGGTGGGCAGTGCAGATGTTGAAGGTGAGGTCCAGAGGGTTGAGAAGGATACTGAAGGAATCCAGGAGGCGGGTCATTTCTGAGCAGAAGTCTTGGGTTTTGAGGCCTGCCTGGAGACGCTTGGTGTTGAGCGAAGCCTTTGAGGGGATCTTGGAGGGAATGTTGCCTGAGACGACTTCCCTCAGCTTATGTTCAATCAGCATGAACCTGGAGAATAGAAATATTTCCTCAGTTGATTTCCATTGTTTTATTATGCTACTGTAGCATGTGATCTGCTTTGTTACTCTGCATCACATGTCTGTACTTGTTTAAGCTGCATAAAAGCACAGTGGTGAAAATAGCTCTACATAAGGGCCAGCATACATTTTTATGAATGTATATGCATCAAACAATTTGTATGTATGCACCCATCTGCACACACTGTATATGTTATTATACTATATTTAACAAGTGCTAATTATGTTAAAAATGTATGTACACTGCAGTATATATTAATTTATCAGTGAAAATGCAATATGTTGAGCTGTTGTTTCTTTTGCTTCATTTCAGAGAGAGATTTTAGTTTATTTGTTGTATTTATTCATTTTCGTTGTAAAAGCAGTACAGACTTCTGTCTAAAAACACAAGTGCACCTGTGTATGAAAGCGCATGTGTCTGTCACATTGAGGGCCTGCGTGACACTTTGTTGGGCCTCCAGTAACTGCTGCTGTTGCTCCTCCAGTGCATCTAGTCCAAGCTGCCAGCTCTTTTTGCGCTGGCCTCGCTCCTCCTCTAACAGCAGATGCAGACGCTCCCTGTACCTGAACACAACACAGTAAGGAGGATAAACATGGAGCTCCAGTCAGTGACATCATTATAATGGTGTTCCACCTATACACCTTATTTCCCCCTCCTATTACTAGCAGCACTTTTTTTTATTATTACTAACTAGAGATAAGCTCATACATGGCACATACATCAGGACACATACAGTATAGGTTTACTTCACTAAGTCGACCAAGTTTGAGTTGTTTATTATGAAGTTTTGTTTCACATGTTTATATATTTATTGGATGACTGGTTGATTGTTTAATGTTTAATTTCTGTATCTATCCACCTTAAATTATTTGTCCTTGATGCATTCTTTGCCAGCCCCTTGTATCTTCTCAATATATCAATATATAATCAATATAATCAAATACTTTGTTTTCTTCTAAGACTCTACTGACTGTACTCTTCCCACAGTTGTGCTGATAACACTCACTCAAGTAAGTCATCATCAGCTGAATCCTCATTTTTCAAAAGAGAGTTTCAGTGGGGAATTTCAGTATCTCTTGGTGTAATAAAGCAAAAATTCTGTATAGAAACACTGTTTTTTTTTTTGTTTTTTTACATGTAATGAAATCAAATTATACAACATTGAATAATGAGATAAATGATTACTGTAGCTATCAGCATTTTATAATTGATAAATTCAAGTTTTAGAACTAAACAGGACATTTAAACACACTTACTGGCAGGTGGAAATGCAGATAAACTGGATTCATTGCATCAAATGTCTGGTACACTGAGTTCTGGTTTGCCTTTTAATCTACAACAGTCACTGCCTATTCCTGCTCTTCAAGCCTGAGGGAGGAAGCAGCCTGCTGCTGGTAATCTGATGCACATACCGTAAATTGTACTGTCAGTGACTTTACGCATGCAATACCTTACTAATTTAAATTCACCTGATTAGAGGAAACGCGTTTCTGTTGTGTAGTTTTATCTAGAAATTGTTGTATATATTTTTATGTTACTAAACCTTTTGAGATAGGCATTATAGTGCAGAACATCACAGTCATAAACCACATGAAAAGGCACAGAAAAAGGTTGACACTGTGTTTTTCTTGTCCACAGATGAAGGTGAAGGGGTGAAAGTTCCATTTATACATTTACTGTCATCCTCTGTGCTCTTAAAGCCAGTGGCGTCAAAACTATTTCTCTAATACATTAAGTATTCATGACTAAATAAGCAACAATCATAGTTAAAATTCAGAAAAAAAGATGTCATTAGGTATTATTTATTAAGAGTTTAACAGTGCAAAACTCAGGTAATCTGCTTCATCAAGAGAGTGCAAGTGTGGTTTCATCAGATTTGATTGTCAGAGGCCAGACAGCTTATAATTATCCAACAGCCTCACAACTGCCATCAGATTCTGATTCAAATCTAGGTAAATCCTGATTGGTGCAAATCTCCTGTGCAAAATAATCAAAACTGTTCCAACTTGGGCAGAAAATTGTATATTCATGTTGGACCCCATTGCTCATAGTAAGATGCTCATTGAGAAAATACGTTTTTAAAATGCATCTTTCAGTACATCAGTGTCTCTGCTTTAGAACACACACACGTTTCTTTTCAGTGCAGTGGAAATACCAGCACACGTGCAGTACATTACCTGTCCACTAGCGCAGCCATACAGTCCATGAGTGAGACAGCCTTGTTGACCAGTTTGTCTTCTATAGCCTCAGAGGCTCCCTGCTCCTCTGCTGTCTTCTGCAGGAGAGCCTCTGTCATCTGCAGCCTGCAGGAAACCACCTGCAAACACGGATTGAATCCAGTTGAGATTTGTGTGTTAAACACTATGCAGTAGGAAGAAATTCTGGCATTACTGTATGTACTTGTCATTAACAAGGAGAGGGGAAAAATCCACAGACTGTACTTCCCTTTCCATGATGCAAGAGACCCATAGTCATTTTCTGTCCTGAACATGACGGTTTAGCACTTCTACTCTGCAAAAATGTCATTTAAGTCTTCGAATCAATCACCTGGAATTGACAACTCACTTTTACCCTGAGGTCATTATGCTGTTCTCATCACTGATGCATTCTTATCATTCTCCAGTCTCAAGAACACTGGTAGTGTTTCAGATAGCCGCCAGCCACATTCACATAAAACCTGAATGTGTCATGTTTTCATTGTTGTTTCCCACAGACACAAAGTAAAGCCTCATCATTATATATCTGCACTCTATGCTTTAATTTAAAAATGTTTCCTGGTAAGAAAAATGTAAATTGGTAGTAATTATAGGGAAAATAGGAATGTCCTTGAAAGAAGAGCTCAATTTACACAAGTAAATATTCATTCAATATTAATTTACTACTGGAAACACTATTCTTTATGTATATTGAATTGCACGCTTGCCTGTAGACAAATCAGCTGTACATGCACTGACTAAAAGACTCTCTTATGCTTGCATTTAGTTGGAAGTAAGTAATTGCAAGTATACCAATTAAAAACTCTTACTCTGGCTCTAATTGCCTCTAACCTATGTGGATGGCTGCAAAACAATATGCTGCTGTACTGTTACAGTACCACTGTAGGAAAAAGTGTATTTATAATTTATGTCAGATTAATGTATCTAAAGCCAATGAAACTACCTTGTTCCGGTTCTCCAGCGCTCGCCTCATCTCCTCTTCGGCTACACTGAAGGTGAGAACATCATGGCTCTGGTGATAGCCTTCGATGAAGCATGTGGCGCACAGCGAGGTCATGTCGTTGGAGCAGAAGTACTCAAGGGGACGCCGGTGGATGGCACAGCCCTTCATCCCCAACTCAGTCAGGGGCTCCACCACGGTGTGGACCCTGAACGACTCCTTCTCGTGGTGTCTCTGAAGGTGCCTGGAGCACAGCGACACCTCGCACTTTAGGCAGGTCTTCACAGCCAGTGATTGCTCATCTATACAGTGGTCGCAGTAAACGTCCATCTTCTTGGACGTCTCAGGCAGCCTGTCCAGTGGTGGTGCACTCGCTAAGTAACCCTCGATGATGTTGCAGAGTTTGAAGTTTTTCTGCAGGGTATCCACACCCTGATACTCCTCGCGGCACTCTGGGCAACGTGGCAGCATTTTGCCACTCTTGTCAGAGTTGACAGTGCTCTTCTGGATACAGGCCTGACAGTAGTTGTGGCCACAGGGGAGAACCAACGGGTTAGAGAAGAGCTGAAGGCAGATGGGGCAGCTCAGCTCGTAGGCTAGCTGCTCCTCTGGCTTGGACAAAGACATGATGGGAGGTGATGGTGGTGGTAGCTTCTTTTGTTGCTTACTGGTTATTTCTCTTCTCTTGTCACTCTTCTTGTCAAAACCTCATACCCATCCTCCCTCACCTCCAACTTTGTGCTTAAAACTATCTCTTGTCTCTTCTTCACTCTGTCTCGTCTGTCTCGATGAGGCTGCAGGTGAGTCTACAAAGACAAAAGGCAGTATACAGAGAAAACAAGGAAGTCAGCAGCCTTTATTGTTTACCAGAACAGCAGGAGGTGTATCCACAAATGTGTGCAGAACAGCATTCCTTTCCAAGAGGCCCAGTCTGCCAGGAATTCACACCCCCAGAGGGACTATTGATGGTACAAATATGCAACACATGACAGTATTATGATCAAGTCCTCAGAACTCATGTTAGTAATTACAAAGTATCGGGTCCCCTCTTTCCTGGGATCCACCATGCACAAATCTAATTCCAAGCAAGAGGAAACTTTACATGCGAGAAATCATGTTTGCTGCATACACCGTTTGTGATGATTGGCTGGTTTTAGCTGCAGTTGCTTTCAAAAAGTTAAAGGCTTGAAAGTTCAACAACACAGTAGGTGTGTAAAACCCTTTAGAGAACATAAAACATATGTGCTCAATCTGAAGATATCTGAAAACAGATTCAAGGTTTTATCCAACAGCAACATTATGTTCGCTCTGTATCTACAGTAGGTCTTGTTTTTTGGATGCACAGTAAATGGGGGTACCTAGTTTCCTACACACAGTAAAATGACACGCACAGACGTCTACTGTTGACTGTACACACCACAAGGGGAAAAGCTCAACACTTCCACCTCCTTCAGTGTTGATATGTTTGAGTACAGAATCTAGGTGGTACTTCAAAAGACTTTTCAGTTAAAGGAGCAAGGTCACCTACCAACAACAGTTCTCTAAGCAAACCGTTTGAAAGTGGTGGCATCAACTGTTTCCAAAATAACTGCAGGTACTGTATGCAGTTCTTGTTTGACAAATACATAATAGGACCTCATATATAGTATATTGAAACACAGAAGAATTCAGTTCCTAAAATAGATACACAGTGTTTATTCACTCACTGACCATAAATTTGTTTACAGAAAATAGTGATTATGTGACAGTCTGGCAAGCTTCAGCTGTTCTTCAGGCTGTTAAAACAAACAACAGAAATAACTATCAAACATACTGTACAGTATTCATTATAATGTGCATATCTCATTGTTAACATGCATCCCATCTTTCCATTATTATATAGATTAACATGAGATTATGATGCGTAATTGCTGGTTCTACTGTCAGCACGTCTGTAAGTACAGTTTGGGACAACAACACTGGTGTTGCTTTGAGACAAGGACATGAGGAAGGACATCTGGCAGGCAGGTGTGGGAAACAGGGGCCTGGGAAAGAACAGGGAGCAACAACAACAAAAAAAGCAAAACAAAAAAAATCACAAATAAATAAATAAAAATTATTCGTAGAAACTAATTAGAAGTAGAAACTTGATGAAAAACTCAACTCAAGGCCCACTGACTTGCTTGTTCTGGACTGTCTCACACAGTCCTCATCAGCAGATTGAGTTTGATAAATTGACACACACACACACACACACACACACACACACACACACACACACGCAAACATGTACAGTTACTTTGAAAACTAAGCAAAAGACACGCAAATGGTCACTAACAAACAAATGGAATAAGTTGGTGTTGTCTCTGGCTCCACCTTGTGTAATTGAGGATCATTTCACCCAAATCCAAATGGTAAAATAAAAAATATAAAACTTACCTCTTGTGGAAACTAGCCAAACAGATCGTTTTGATTCTATACAAGCAACTTTTGAGATATCCATCTCTCAGACCCACCATTCAAATGGTATTTATGGTGACCATAGCATTAAATAAAAATGACTCATAGCCAGTGATTTACTTCTGAAACATCTTTATTCTTTATTCTATGATTAATCTGAATTAATACCATAGGTGTCTTAATTTCAATTTACTGATTACTCCAATTACTCAAATGATGATTTTGTATCTTTTTTGTGTATTAATATTTCAATATGATATAACAACACACTAGTCTAACAAGTTAGCAAACACTGGCCTCACTGCTAGCAATTTATTTAGTGCTCACAAATTGTATGTATTCAGATTTATAAAATAAATTAATCACATTGATGTTGACTTGTTGACATGTCATTATATGACATTATACTACCATTTGGAAAAAGGTATTTGACTGGAATATTGCCTAAAGACGACCTGATACCCTTTTCTTCTGTAAAAACGTCATCTTGAAACCATATGGGCAAAAACGTATACTGTATGACCCCCCAAGAGAGTCCTGAATTTATTCTTACCTGCAAGGACTTTGTCAAATTAAATGACTTCATTTAGTTAATACAAATACTTTAAGTCCATCTATTTATTATAGTATTTGTAATTTTACCTCTCCTGTTGCTGAGGAGTTGGTCATATTCCTGACACTGCTGATGAAACTAATAGTAGCTAGTATTTAATAAACTAACTAAGGGTTAAGGTGTTAAGAAGAGTCTAACCCACTCTAACCCAACCCATTTGACAATATTCCACCCAAAAATGTATTTCCCCTTGTTCATATTTCAACATGCACTGTAAAAAAATACCTGGATATATTATACTTTGGAGCCAGGAAGTCAAAAGCTCATCAAAAGTGTGTTTTACTAGTTTCTTCTGATAGAGCTCAGGAGCACACAGTTTTCAGTTCAGAGTTAAAAACTGTGCACTCCTGACCTGTTGTTTTTTAGTTAAGTTGACCACCTGATCCTGTGAGCCTGTCTGCATCTCTTTTGAGTGCAGGGAACAGCTCGCCACATCATCTAGGAAGAGGAACATAGAGAACCAGAACAAGTCTAGTAGGTCTTAGACCAGAGGGGCAAATTCATGACATCATCAACATAGAGAACGTCATCCTCCTCCTCCTCCTCCTCCTCCTGGGCTCTCAGGCTGTTCTCCCACCCTGCTTCTCTCTCTCTCCTCGAGCTCTCTTAACTGATGTTGTCCTGCTGCCTGCCTTGGCTCCTCCTTTCCTGAAGCTATTAGATCCTCCCTCTATCTATTCATCTTTTTCTGAGCCTATTGAAAAATATGTTTTTTTCTCTCTCGCACTTGCAATAAACTGCAAGTTGTAATAGTCCTTACATTGTTCAACATTAAGTTGGCAAGTCACCGCTCTCTCAAATCTAATTATGAAACTTTTAACCACACATTAAAGGCCAGACCAAGCTTTTCAACCATGAAATGATGATTAAAGTTACAAGCCAGTAAGCACTTAACAGTTATTGACATTTCTGGAAACTGAAGGTTGAGACCAGCGCTACAATTAAAAGATATTTACATATGAATTCAATTCTGCATATGTCTTCCCTTCCACAGAAAACACAATGGAAATATCTATTTTTCTAATATAGTACATTTACTGTACATGATTAAGAACTGTTTAATCAATGCTTAAGGTAAAAACTGGAAAAATGACAAACAGGAAAAGGTCTATAAAGCAGCAAAAGTACCAAAAAAAAGTCCATATATTTTTCATCATCATCATCACCATCATCATCATCATCATCATCATCATCATCACCACCATCATCATCATCATCATCACCATCATCATTCTTGCTATGAACTCTACCTTCGTGAAGCCTGTAATGTTCAGTTTTTGCTGAAACTTTAGAGGAGTGTTGATTCAAACACAGTTTGTAGTGCTGTTGAATTGTTTTTGCATTGCAGTCATACACATCACACATCTGCAACAATAAAACACACAGTTTAGGATGTTACTTCAAGGCAAGGAACACTGCACTGAATACATTTCCAATCCTCCCAGCCAACTGAGATCACCAATATACTCTTTAAATTCCTCATTAGAAATACAGGCTATTCCCACACTTTCTGAAAATGTACCAGACACACTCTGTATTAACGCTTGACTGAAGCTACAGTAAAATATTCAAATTATTTGAAAAGGACTGCAGATACATTTAGCTGGGAGTTTGGTATATGTGGGCCTTCCACTCTCCTATTTCATTTTTGCTCCAATATCACATAATGTGTATGTACTGAATAAAATGTCAAATTAAAAATCTTGAAAAATATATAATATAATGGCGGACCTTATTTGTGATTTACTGTTAAAGACAATATAGTGGTATGCTAAAGGCAGCACAACTTATTTACACAGAAGGTTTTAGGGCCTAAATAAGTATTCACATCCTCTGGAGTTGTTTCATGTTTCATATCATGTGTAATAACAATTTTTCATCATTTTCGATGGAGAAGTGAAAACAAATCTCAAAAACTAATTTAAATTATTTACAAAAATAAAAAGCTAATCAGTTAATTGCATATATATTCACTTCCTTCAAGTTAAAACAGTATTCAAAGGACTTTTTGCATCAGTTAGACATATAATATGTCTCTATCAGCTCTGTGCATGTAACACTGCAGTTTTTCCACCATTCAATTTTTCAAAACAGTTAAATCACTTGAGAACTGTGAGGTAACAGTTATTTTTGAGCCCTGACACCTTTGTGGTAGCATTCTGTTTAGGTACAGTGTATTGAAACATGATACTTAATATTATGGTCAAAAAGGTCAACTTTTTTTTTTAAAATATGTATCTATAAATAATCCACCATAGACAAAAGTGACAAAAGAGAGTCTACTTTAGATTGTTTATTCTTCAACCACCAGGTGGCACTTAAAGCTGGCAACACCTTACTGTCATGGAGACTTCAATTATCTTGTACCAAATGAGACAGAAACCTTAAATCCACATGATCCAGTGCACGTACACATGAGTGTGACAAACAAAGCTGTAAAAGCAGTTACTCTCAGTTTCCCATTTGGGCTTTAAATGTACAATTACTGTATTACATCACAAATGTCTTACTGGAATAAAAAGAAAAGACTAATCTTACTGTACAAATTCATTTACCAGTAATATGTGCAAAGCAGTGAATACCAGGACACATGATTTTCCCCCCAAATAGTTTATTTTGACATGAAGAGGCAGCAACTTGCAACGTGCATTATTAATCATCAAAAGCAATGCAGTAATAACGGATCCCGTTCAAATAAGAAATGTTCATTATTGGACACAAGTGGAAGTTCTTTTAGAACATTGGCTCTTCATCAGTACATTTACTGTACGCTGGTTGACTAAATGAAATACTTGAATTCGGCAGAGATTTTCACACTTACAGGAAATGAAGGTTGAAGCTTAGGAGTTAACATGATCACTTCTCAGCTCTCTTGTACCTTCACACTCCATAAATGTGTGTACCATTGTATAAAAAAAGTAGTGAACTTGAATAAAAGTTGGGTTGAATATTCACATTGCTGAAGTAGGAAATAATGAGTATAGCTTGTTAACATGCTTTATACCAGCAAATATAAAAACCAACTAAAGCCATTGTTCCTATAACTTAAATCTACTATTTGGTGAATGCACATATGATAAATGTGGTGTTTCTTGTTTTTATTATTATTATTATTATTATTATTTTTTTGATCTTACCTGCCTGTAGAGTGTTTCTTGGCAGATGGATGAACTTGCAGTGTTTGAACACACCCTGTACCTGCAATGGAGATCAAGTTGTTGGTGACTCCACTGGAAACAGCATTCCTTGTTTTCATGTGTTCTGCAGCTTCTTTGCAATAGTGTCTTTGTCTAATAGGATTTGTCTTGATGTGTAGGCTTTGAACTTTATAGGGTAACCGTCTACTTCTCTGTCAAGCACACAGTATATGTAGGATGGGGCTGGGTCAAGTTAGTGTAAACCAAATAAATATATCATATCTATGAGACATTATGTAATGTATGTTCTTCATAATTCAATTTATTTGAAACTATCTTTTGTGTTTAGGTGCAGCCACTGTACTGGTTACAGGAAGTGATATGTTTCGTGACAGCCCAGTTCTTGATCAACAAACACAGAACGTGAACATCAGCATTCCTTACTGTGCCAACAGACACACATTTGGAAGTCTCAGTGTGCAACTCAAACGATCAAAAGGTTAAAGCTGCTTGAACATTGTGAAATATTGCAATGATACATTTGCAGCACATCAGAGTGTCGTGTGTTTGGCTACTAAACAACTGGCCTATGGGAGGTAGTATCAGCACACTGTGGATCCTCCTTCCATGTTGTTTCGGAGTCTCTAACTTGCCCTCCAGCAAATCAGATGACATGCAGGTTTTTCAACAGCCGTGAAAGGGTGGCGATTTTCATATTTTTTCTTATTGTCAGAAAATCTCATGTGCAGGGCCAAACCAACAATGAATTGATCTACTTACAAGTATTATGTGTGTATCCAAAGCCTGATATATCTTATTCCTCTGTGCCATAGACCTGTAGCCTACTACACTGTACATTGTAAATAACTTTAGTACAAAGTCAAATGGTTGTGATATGCAGCACAACAAGCTAGTGAAGCACTGTAAATAGAACCATTTTCCTGCACATGCTCAGTGGTGTCTGCCTTACAAAGAACTACTCTCCAGAGACTGAATATCACTGTTGTTACTCTTTGGAGACATTTCTAAACAAACTACCGAGCCCAAACTCTTCATGGTGAAAGAACATGTCACCCAGTAGAGCGGTGTGGCTCATTGATGTGCATTTAATAGTTTTTTGGAACAACAATGGAGGTCTACAACACAGAGGAATACGAAATATCAGACTTTGGATATCAGACTTTGGATACACACACAACACTTGTAGTAGATCAGTTTGCTGTTGGTTTGGCTCTGCACATGATATTTGTTGACAATGAAAAAATACAGATTATCCTTTAACAATCATGAAGCTGCAATGGGGTAACAGTTGTTGTTTATGCACACTGTCTTGGTGACCTCCAAAACATCACAGAAAGTCAGCCTCATGGAGGACCCGCAAGGTTTACAGCTGGGCCAAATTATTTGTATCTAATATTTATTCTAATTAACCTATTTTGTGGATATTCTGTGGCTTGGAAAAAATCTTCTCTTTCTGAGACCCGACAGATTTGTTGGATTTTTTTCAAAATGTCCAGGACCTTCCAGACACAGGTGTGATTAATCCAGCTGATCTTCATTAAACTTATGTGACTTCTACTGGTGCATCATTGTAAATCACTTGGCTCAATTTATTCTAACTTTGACATATCATGAGTTGTAGGTCAAAATATAACAATTATGATCAAATAAAACCTTAAAAAACAAGATCTTAGTGGAGTGAATAATTGTAAAAGTCATCAGGAAATAAACATAAGATTGCAACATGAAACTTTGCTGTCATTTCTTTTTCATCCCAAACTTGAAGCCTATTTCAAAGACATTTGTTTGGAGGATTTAATAATTTTCATTTTTTTTCTTTTTTCATTTTACCGTGAATCATGAAAAACTTTCATAGAAATGTTACACACTTCATATAACAGACTGCAGTCTTCCCCCACAGTAAATGACAGAGTTTTGACTGTAAAATACAAAAGTCTTCTTCCAGTTCTTTATTCATCAACCACCAGGTGGCACCTCTTTAGTTGATCATCCGCCACCACATTATTGTAATGAAGGCTTCAATTACCTTGTATGCATCATATACTGTATGGTTTACCTTCTCTGTCACTTTGCTCATTGTGTTACTCTGCTGTGTGTTCTGCTGTTACAGCACTTGAGAAAGTCTTTTTCTTTTCTTTCTTGTTTTAATTTACTTTACAAATTCTCAAGAACATTAATTAATATCCTTACAAACATAAAAACAAGAGACAATACTGTCTGTTCAGTCAGGGACATGTAAAAAATAGATGTGTATAACGGATGTTTACAAAAGTCTGTGTGGTCCATCTTCTCCTAAAAGGCACCGACGCCACACTTTTACTCTACTGCTAAACTCTGGTTTTAAAAATATTTCCCGAGCTTCTGGCAAGTCTAAGAATCTTCACTCTATTACTGCCACACCACATGTTCCCATACTGCACACTGGAAACATTTAAACTGCACATCTGTCTTTGCTGTACAAATTCATTAATCAATAATATCTGCTAAGCAGTGAATACCAGGAATCACACAAGAAGGATTTTCCCACAACAATATCTTTATTGATTTTGATGGTGGAAAAAACGTAGCATGCATTATTAATCATCAAAAAGCTGTGTAGCAATAACAGAACACACAGTTCATACAGCAGCTATACATACATGTCATAATTAATATTGTTAAACAAATGCAAAACAAACAAAGGTTTGTAATGACTTCAAATGTTGGCATCTGGGGCGCCCTGGTGGCGTAATGGCTGAGGCACATACATTGTTGCATGTCATACCCCCATCTCCCATCTCTCTCCACAGACTGAAAAATAAAGGCAAAAATGCCAATGCCAATCATCTTAGGGAGATTTAGAATGGGTGAGCTTGTATAATTTAACCACAGCAGGTACAGTGACCATGTTAAAAATATCAAACAGCAATCATTGTCCTACACCCGTAGGAGTCCACTGCTGCCCAGCTGCAGCAAGAGATACCCCTACTGCCCCTGCCACCCCCATCAGAGCGCCTATCGAGGCAGCTGGACCCAGCACAGGTAGAGCCACCTTTATGACCCCTAAAACTGCCGTACCAGAGCCTGCTGCGGCAAAACAGATTTTAACTGCACCACCTGTTTGCCACGACACAAATAATGACATCCCAATACCAACCATTAACAGCTGAGAGGTCAAAACTGTAATGAACTCTGCTACGACAGTGACTGTTAATGCAGCGGTGTCAGAGGCTGTCACTGGGTTCATCAAGGCAAGTAACGTTTCAGTGGTGAAACACATGATGGACACAGATACAATTTCAAAATGTAGATGTCCTCTTAAATACTCAAAAACAACATTAGTAGGAATATAAGTACTCATCATTAGTTTAAATAGCAGGAGCATTAGTGTTTGACTGTTGAACATAGCACATACAAATGATAATATCATGAAGCCATATGGGATATACAAAAGGGACTTCATGATTAAAATATAATCGATGCTATATATCGGTAAGTCTGATAGTGATGACCGGCAGGCCTCAAAGCAGCCAAAGACAACATACATAAATAATACTACTAACCATACTATCACATACCCACATCCTATATACAAAATCCATGTATCTCCAAACAGGATAGCTCCAAGTGCTGCTCCAGTTGCAGTGACAAGCATGAGACAAACTGGCCCAGCTACAGCCAAAGCCTTGCCAGCAGCTTCCACTCCTTTCATTTCGATCACTCGTGAATATGAAAAAAGTCCTGTGATGATCCCAACAGCTGATGACAGTATCACTATAGAGTTGTACAATGGTCCCGCAACCATAATATTTTGCAGTAACGGGTGAGTTAGGCTTTCCAGGCAGATGAGTGTGGCTACTTCCAGTGATCCCAGTAGAGGTCCTCCTAGAGCTCCCAATACTATTGCAATTAAACCTGCTCCAATGGCAGATGTCCAGCCTGAGGGGAAACAAAAATTACTGGACACAAGATAAAGGTCTTGTGGAACAGGTTCACGGGTTTGTACATTGCCTGTTTACCTAAATTAAATACTTGAATTACTGTAGGTTTGCACTTAAGCAATCAAAGGAAGTTTCAAATCTTAAGAGTGAAATTCAAAGTGTAGCACACTGCTTCCCAAACTTTTTTAGACCACAACACCCCTTCAAAGGAAATTTTTTGTCATGGCACCCAGAGCCACCCAACCCCTAATATAACTTGCGCCTCTATGTACACAGAAGCTTGTCGCTTTTAACAATTTAATAAAATAAAATAATATTATTTTATATCAGGCTATATTATACCAATCACTCAGAATAAAAGCCAACAGGTGCTATGCAGATTTACAGATAAATCATTTTGCTAGAAATAGACAATGAATTATATTAAAAACATTAATATGTTAAATGTATTTCTTTCATTTTCTTCAATTAAAATGAGTTTATATTTAAGATGTACAATGAAAAGCAAACAAAGAAAATCCCCCCAAAAAGGTTTTGGGCATTTTAATAGTCATGTGAGCTGTTGATGTGTAGAGAGAACAACCTGCAGGTGTGATCTGCAGACAGGATGCCTCTTGTCTTGTTTTCATGTTTGGGAAGGTGTAACACTACAGTGACTGCACACAGACAATGATGGATATCAGTCTTCCACAAGCAGCCAAAAGCTGTCCGTGAAGCTGTTAGCAGAGTAGTTTAGTCAGATCTGTGTTGAGATGTTTCAGCACTTCTTTGAGCTGTTTACAGTCTCAAACCTTTCCGTCGCTGCTCTGACGCTCACTTTTTTCTGACTGCTGAGCTCCTGCAAAACTGTACGTGTTGTGTTACTATGACAACCAGCAACCGCAAGTTGTCAAGTCAGCTGCGATTGACTGTGTATTAAACAAGTTTTTTATACGGTTATTGCTTATTTATTTTGTTTTGTTGTTGAAAAAGTAACATAAAACGTAGTTAAAGTAAATGTCGCTGATCTGTTTAATGTGGTGAAACGTTATTAAAAGCGCACAACAGATGAACAATGATGATTCATTTTTGGGAACCACTAGCAGACAGTGAGAACACTTTGCACTTCTTATTTCTTTTTCCTTTGTTGATATATTATGATATAAATTTTTTAAAACTGATAAGAGTGAAAATCCACAATTATGTAATAATAATAATAGCTAAAAAATGCTGCTCTTTAAGCGTCTTTGTGCCTTTATGAACCATAGATGTAGGCCTACATACCATTGGATTAGATATAATCAATTTATCTTAAGAAAACAGGGGTAGAGTCCTCACACGACTGGAATGAACGAATGAAGTAGAAAAGGGTGAGTAAAGCCTGTCTACATGCTTTATATTAGCAAATGTAAACTAAAACTGAGGACATTGTTCCTATGATAACTTAAATCTGCTGATGTTTGGTGAATGTACTGTATGTGTGATAAATGTGACGTTTCTGGGCTAAATTAAATAAAGACTCTTGATCTAACCTGTTGGAAGAGTGACTCACTGATCCCTCCTCCATGGCAGATGGATGAAGCTGTGGTGTTTGAACACAGTCTGTAGCTGTAATGGAAGTGAAGATGTTGGTGAATCTTTCTTCCGAATTCTTTCTAAGCATAGGCCATGTTGGTTAAAGCTATGTCAAATTAGTGTAAACCAGTTGAAGATATCATATCAACAAGGCAGTAAAACATGATGTTCTCCAGAATTCATGGTGCTCTGTGAACATCTATAAAAAAATTCTTGTCATTGCATTGACTTACCGCTCTGAGTTTGTGCCATCACCTCAATATTCAAGTGCTATAAGAGCTATATAATTATTCGTTGTGTGCCTCACACAGAAATGGGTTCTATAGTTATCTTAACTGAACCTTTGCAAAGCGCTCATCAAAAACGCTTTTGTTACTCTAATGCACAGCTACTGCGTGCTGAACTGGAAGTTATATCTTTCATAACAGCCCAGTTCTCAGAACATGTACATCGACATTCCTCACTGTGCCTCAGTATGGAATCCAAAAGATCACAAACAACAACAACAAAAAACCCCATATAATCTGCATTTCAGTCTCGCTCATCAGTGCAGAACTATTTCCTATACACTTCAATCTGGACACACCATTTGGGCAACAGTTGCACTGCACCCAGTGATCAGAGTGAGATTTGTCAATGTCCACAACTGTTAATTAAGTGATTAAATTCACCTTTGTTGAATCATTAATACCAGTATTATCAGTATAACCCTGTATTTACCCGATTAGTGGCTGTATTTTCATTGAAAATGTCTATAAAGTGCAAAAAATCATACTAACATAACTTCAACAAATATGCATTGAAATAGCATTAGCCTTATCACAATGACTGATGATGACTGTTTATGATGAAGTCAGACCTGTTACTCCCTACAAACTGAATCCTAAGAAACTGCAGAGTGTTACATGCTTTTGACAGTTGCCTTGGTTGATCATAGCTGAGAAATTTTCTTGTTACACAATATTGAAGTTTTGCATGGAGTCCATCAAAAACCCTCTCCACAGTATCGAACTGAGGAGCCCTTTTGAAGCAGCAGGACAGTCGATTGTTGCCCTGCAGTAACCATCTTCCAACCACACCAGCAGTGTTGTACTAAAGGGCATTTCTGTTGGAGTTTTAGCCTCTCAGCAGTTGACAGTTACTATAGGGATGTCTTAATTTGTGTCATGGCAAAGGGGTGGAGCAGGTAAAATCTCATTTATCGCGGCAGGTTCTGGTACAGCAGTTTTGGGTGCTAAAAGGTTGGGGTAGGGGTATTTCTTGCTGCAGCGGGGGCAGCAACAGACCAGTATGGACAGGTAGTAGACCACTATGGGTGGGTAGGAAGGTGTGGGGTGACAGTGGGGACAGCTGTAGCTTTTCTATCCTCATCTGCCCACAGCGGGCTATCAGGGACATTTGTGGGCCTGTGTGCAGCTTCTATTCCTGCTGGACTCTATCTTAAACAGCTTTTGAAGTCTTTATGTATAATAATAACTATAATTCTTTTAATATGGTTATATTTTTCCAGCACTGTGTTCTTTGTGTTTCTTCTTGTGGAGTTTTGTATACTGTTGATAATTGTAGTTTTACTACTTACAGTTTTCTGGGCTTTTAATTAGTTTTTAATAAGTTGTGAATAAATAAAGTATGTAGTTTATTACCGTGTCACTTGAGACATGGGTCATTCTGTCACAAATCAGATAAGGTTGTTGCTGCACTGTTTCAGATTTTGTTCAAACCTTATCTATATCATGAGTGGGTCCCAAAACCAAGTCCTGTAAAATATTTCTGTTCAAATGTTTTAATATTTTTTCAGCCCTTGATATTATTTCATTTATATAGCCTCAAAAGTGCTTTATCTGGGAAGCCATGTTTGGACATTAATATCTTGACAAGTATTGTTCATAGCCTCACCAAACTTTGTAGGCTGGAAGACAAACATGTGTCCTGTATGCCAAAACCACTAATAGACTGTACTGCATGCCATTTTCTTTTTATAAGACCCCAGATTTGGAAAACGTGCAAAAAATCCTAAACAAGAGTGAGATTGGTGAGGGTAGAAAGTGCCAATGTTCTTGTGTTTTTCCTTCATACAAAAATAGACACAGATTTGATATTTTACCTATGGTAGAAAAATGTCCATTTCAGGATTACATTTTTTGCCTCAGTTTCTCCATGATTATTGAATTCCTGTGTCATAGGAATTGTAAGATATGAAGATTAAACATGTTTGCAGTATGTTCATTGGAATAGAGGGCACTTAAGATGGGAATTGTGTCTCCGGTAAGGTCCTGGATATTGAAAATAAGTGAAATATATTGATAAAACAAGAAGAAATAAGTGGTAACCTAAATGGCCCTCTCAAGCTCCAGTGGGAGTATCTTAATGTGTTTCTACATAAAATGCTGGATTTGTTAGAAAGCTATATGCCCTGATAATAAAGAATATAGCTTGCATTAATGACCTATAGTAAAATGAGCTTACAGAAAACATGTATTTCTTTACTCAGATAATAAGGGAAAACCCTGCTTCTTCATTACAGACATTTTTTTCCTAGAGTTAAAACAATACCTTTAACTATGTGTATTTATCTATGAAGGGAACACAGAAGGACATTGGCACTTTGGCCACTAAATGACCATACATTAAGCTATTTCCACATACATTTTCATGTTCCTACTAGCTACCCCACATACCATTTTGGTCCTATGAAAATGACAGAAAAATGCTACCACACCTTCTTCATGTCCATTAGTGGTAGAGACCTCAAATATTGGCACAAAATTAAGAAAAGATTATATTTGAGGAAAAAATAATGATTGATACCACATGGGTGCAAAACTGGGTTTATAATACCCCTTTGACACGGAATGACTCACATGTACGCAGTACGTCTACATTAAAAACAAATTTCTGCTTTATTTCTTATGCTCAAATTGCATTTATTTTTTAATCATGGGGCAATGCTACAACAAAAAGCATACACAAACAAATTAAATCATGTATGCACAACAGGAGGTTTTGTATGGCATTTTATTTTTCATTAGTAAGATCTACATACTGTTTTGTGGCACATTATATGTTTGAAATATAATGAAATATTACTGACATTGTGAAAATACTAAATATAAATGATTTCACAAGTGGTTCAATGACATATCTGGCATAAAATAGGCCACCATGTTTTAAACACAAGACTGTCATGATTATTTATTTATTGGTAATCTAGATTGCTATATGTCAATAGTGTGGCAAACATATCAACCCAAAAACATATGAAATTCTCTCTTTGTGTTACAATCCCTCCACTTCAGCTCGGCAAAGAAACACTGATCGGGGAAACACAAAGAGGGAGTTTTGTAAAAAAAAAAACCTTGATCAAGTGACTTGACACTTGATTATGGTTCCTGTCTCTTACATTGTAATTGGGTTCCTTAGGTATGAGCTATGGAATCGTTATTGTGAGACTTTGGACAAAAAAGTAAAAATGTTTCACCCATGTGTCATGTGCTTACTTTGTGAAATGTGGATAGATTGTGGATTTATAGGGGACAATGCACATTACTCAACACTAATATTTTAACAACATCAATGTAAATGTGCCAGGGTTAGCTCAACAGCTAATTTGCAACCAGAGTCTGGATACAGCTTAAAATTGGTTTAATACTTTATGCATTGTAGAGTTGCAATAAAAATAAAAGGAAAAAACCTGGAGAACATGTATCACAACTCTTTGTCCTTACAATCTTAAACAATCAGACAGGTATAAAACATTATAAACAAGTTAGAGTCAATGTGGAGTCAGTGGATTCTTTTCCATTTGGAGCCAGGACCTTCCAAATAAGGAGTGTCTCAGACCAAAGCTAACATTAGTTTTTTTGGCTAAATTGTGCTAACAGGGCAGGTATGGCAATCAAGTAACATCAAACTTACTGAAATATTGCGACGATCGTCTGACTTTGTGCAAGTTCTGAAACCAGAGAGAGCAGCAGGTGAGCCAACTGTCAATCACAGCTGTCAATCATCAGCCACACAGCAGACATCAAAGCTACTATAAGTCTTCAAATCTTATTAACGAAGCAATAATTTCCAAAATGACCACCAGCACACTTATTAGAGGGTCCAAATTTAGCAATTGAGACCATAATGACTCGTTGAAAAAAAATGATTGACTTAGTATTTCTAACGAGAAGGTGACACTTTTTGAATAGGAGTCAATTGGAGCCAGCATCTAGCGGCCGTAGGTGAGGTGGCATTGTACTTTAAGATACTTCTGCATTGGCTTCAGTCTTAATCTGTAGTAGTTGCCGCTTGATTTTAACCATATTTTAAGTTTGATTTTAAAAATGTATGCAAGTTTGCTGTATCTATATGGGACAATACAGTCTCCTCTGGCAACTGCCCTTGTCCTGGAGGTGCTGCCCATGAGTTTAATGAAGTGGCTTAAATTAGTAGGTGCCGTTCCTTATTTACAAAATAACAAACATTTTACCAGGTACTATACCTGACATCCTTCTGTTTATATTGTGTATTCTATGTAAATGCATGCTGCACTGTAAACCCATGCATTTTCATGTGAGTGTGTGCGTGCCGTGTGTGTATATATAAGCTCCACATGTGATAACATTCTCCCATTTCTCTTGGTGGAAATATTTATGCTAAGTCCTCATTTAAGCGTGCAGTTCAAACAGACAGGGTCTGGTGTTCTTTCCCCTTTTTCCAGACCCCCTTAGCCTCCGGGGGGCCTTCACATACAACATAAAGCATTGTGAGCATGGCCTGTCCCTCCCCTCTCCCCCGTCCCAATATATGTGTGTTTATATCAAGACCTGATATCCATTTTCCATCATCTGGCTCTGAGGTATTTATTTTTAGCAAGCAAGGAACAGTTTCAAGAAAGCTGTGATATGTAAATAGTTGTGATTCATCACAGGTGTCCCATCGCCCCGAGAGAGAGGACGTGCGTGCAATCTGATGATGTTTACTTAATGTTAATATTAATTTGATCATTGTGTGAGTGCATGCCTAGTTTTGTCAGTTTGAGATACTGTTGCTCTCTTCATTCACTTCTGAATATTGGACTTTCATCAGGCCAGAGACATAGCATCAATTACGTACTTTAAGCTAGGTTCTTGAAGGTACCCTGTAAAAATGCCGTGCAAACAAAATTTTTTATTCAAGATTTTCTCACCAAAACACATTGAATCCTTGAGGCCTAAAAAATTGTGTTGAGTATACGTAGATCCTTCCTCATAAAACATCTGCTCTGCTGATTTAAAAAAACACACTTTAAATCCGGCATTATTTCCCTCCATGTTAACATTGGCTGGTGTTCTTCTTCCTTACCTTTGCTGGTGCATTGCTACGTTTCTTGGCATGACTGCCAGAAACTGTCCATCAGTGAAACAGCGTGAACGTATCTGCAGGATTGTGTTGCTGCATACTTGACAGGGTACCTTTAAGTTTTTACTTGAACAGAAACAAACCTTTATTTAGATCAAAATTTTTTACACATTGTGCTAGCTTTTCAGGTCATAAATCTGTCCTGACCTGACATTGGCTAAGGCAACAGAAGCTACGTACAGTATACAGAACAAGTAGACAGAAATTTCTTGGTGCAATCCTATATAATGTATACAGTTGATGACCAGAGGTTGCGAAAAAGAGCACACTGTTTAATCTCTAGGTCTATCATCAGTCTTAGAAACTATCAGCTAATCACAATCACATGAATAAGCTCTAGGAGGAATGGGCAGCGAGATATAACCAGATGTTCTGCTACCTTAACTGCTACCATGTCCTGACCGCGATGTCTGCTTCTGTTTGTTGTTGTTCCAGTCACAGGTCTCACAATCTCTAAACCTTGATATTTTGAAAGGTGTTTTAGCTCCAAAAGAAATTTTGGCTGCTTGGTAACTAACTAAACCTTAACCATAGCTGTGTAACATCAGAAAACTGTTTTGAAAGGCACAGACACGTCGTCCTGCTGATAGAGACGTGAGATCAGAAAATGCCTCTGTCATTCTGAAGGGCAGTTACAAACAACGCATTGTTTAATTTAATCAGCAGAGCTTGTTAATTTAATTAAAGTAAATAAGAAAGTTAGAATGTATTCTCCTTATTTACTGTTGAACTGATTCATTTAGTGTTGCCAAGACAGAAATACGAGTTTTAGTAGAAGATAACATTTGGGAGCTCCAGTGCCAGCACCTTTATGCATGTGCTCTAACACATACTAGTGCAAATATTGTTGTGGCAACAAAAACACAGATACACTGTCGTGGTGAGCAGTGACGTGTGCATAAGAGAAATTGTATCATCTGCTGTCAGACAATAGAGGTTTCTCTTCTTGTTGTGGACTTGAGCCATCTTTGAGTTGACTCAGTAGAGAGAGAGGAGGGACTGACATTAAGATTTTCCAGTTCTGTGTCCTAACACTAAGCGTGCCTGTACAAAACCATTTTTTACTCAAGTGTTTTCATCGGAGGGAAGCATCTTGTTTCTGAAAAGCAAAAACACTAACAATAGTCTTCTCTTGTGGGGGATTGGCTGTTGGCCATGCTGAAGGCTCACCCAGAACTTTAGACAGCAAAGTTCACATTGGACCTGGACCGAGGCTTGCTCTAGATGTAGCTCAGCAGATGAAAGTAACACAGCGTCCCGCAGGCCTCACTTTTGATCCACAGAACTCATTCTTTCCTTAATTCTGTGATTGGACCTCAGTGCTGCAGAGCTGCCTGAATGCCAGCTCCTTCCTCCCTCCAGGTCTGTGCTTAGAAACTACAGCCAAGTCACTGCCAGTAAAATAAAACACACATCTCTGTTGTTTCACAAACAAAAAAGCCCTCTGTTAACATAAAATACTGTTCTTTTAATATTTTTGTGCTAGTTTCTCCAATTATTTATTCAATAGATCTTTATTTTGTACATTCACAGCACAGCAAATATTCTTTATTTGCCTAATGCTGATTGGAAGCCATAGTTTATGTAATGGTAAAAGGATATACTATTGTATCCCAGTATTTCTCTTTATCTACTTTACTATTGTTCAGTAATTTCTATTGATTCTCTATTTCTGATGATGGGAGACCTGCTACAATTGTAACAATGCCAATTTTTTACTCCATAGAGAATAAGAAAAAAATGATAAGAAGAATTATTATCTTTGCAAATTTAAAGAATTAATTCGCTACCATACAGTAAGTCTCTCACCATGACTCCATCTGCCTGGAATGTTACGTGTTAAGAAAATCATCAGATGTCGCTATTTTTAAAACAAACAGAGCTGCAATGTGCCAGAAGAATGTAGACAAATTTTGTTCAGCTTTCAAGCAGGAAACAAAAACACATGTGGAGCTTCTTCTGCAGTTCTTTCTTTTGTCTGAACTACAGAAACATTTTTTCAAACGGAAAGCAACCAATGATGGTGCTGAGTTGTAAAGAGGGGAGGCAGAGGAGGACAGAGAACCAGAGAGCAAGAGGGGGGATGGTAAGGACTTGTTCAGAGGAAATCTGGAACCTATAAACTTGAGCAATTACTTTGACAAGAAGCAAACGTCACAAAGGATCGATTTGATTGGCTGTACGACACACCTTTGTCTCAGCCTCGTCCCATTGATCGGGCCAATCGTTTAAGATTTGTTCTTCCTGTTGTCTTAAGCTCAGCTGTCCAAAAAAAAAAGTCCTCTGGACCAATCAGCCAGCAGATGGGTGGGCAGCTGTAAGTTTCACGGTTCCCTCCCTTTAAAAAGTCAGATTCAGGTTGCTGTCGACTCACATGCAGCTACAGGAGCGAGACATGAAAACAGTCTGGTTTGCCGATGTAGCGTATACTCACAGAGGTTGGGAAGTGATCGTTGGCGGGTTTTTATGTGTGTAGATGAAGAAGAATCCAAAACTGAGTGGTGATTACTTACCCATTTTGGCTTGGCATGTTTGGATGTGACAAAATGTAAAGCTGATAACTGTTGGAGAAGAAGAACAACACAGCAGAAGGCTGGAGGAAGCACATGACGTAACAGAGGGAGTTCCTGAAGACAAACAGAACAGGACAGAGGAAAACTGTGTGAAAGAAGAAGAGGGGGAGTGGAGAGAGACATACCAAAGAAAAGAGAGAAGCTCCAGTGATATTGAAAGGAGAGAGAAGAAGAGAAAAACGTGGCCAAGTATGAGAGAGGAGGAGCAGTCCAATGGTGACCACCCGGAGGGAGAGGTGGTTTCCAGTGCGGAGAACACAGGAAGACCACCTTCTAACGCCTGTCCCGTCGTTGTAGCAACACCGGGGATCACCGGGCATAAACGGCAGACAGGCTCACATACAGAGGATCATGTTACCACAGTTATCGCCACCACATCATTAGATGATGGCAAGGTCAAGCCAGGGGACGACATCCAGATCTACACCCCGACTGGAACCAAAAGACTCAAGAGGAGTCCTCAACATCGACCTCCTTCTTCAGGCCCATCCCTTTCTCCTGTCCCCGGTCCTAGTCCCGGGGACCTCTCAGCCCTTGAGGACCCACATGGACAGAGGGTGATCGCCAACATCCGGGAGCGCCAGCGGACACAATCCCTGAACGAAGCCTTCGCCTCGTTGCGTAAAATAATCCCAACGCTCCCCTCTGACAAACTGAGCAAGATCCAGACCCTTAAACTAGCGTCGCGCTACATTGACTTTCTGTACCAGGTTCTGCAGAGTGATGAAATGGACACTAAACTGGCTGGGTGTAATTACCTGGCTCATGAGAAACTGAGCTACGCCTTCTCAGTCTGGAGGATGGAGGGAGCCTGGTCGACCATGTCTGCTGGTCACTAGCCCTGCCGGAAAGCAGGATTTGTCTTTTGACTGTTGCTATAAAATGTATGATAAATTCCTCATGACAGGAAATATTCTTACTTGATGTGGAGGGCTGACTCACACTATTTTAACACCTCAACTTACATCATCTGTTTGCCTCAATGATGATGGAAAGACTATGTGACTCTAGACGAGAAGAGATTCCAGTAGTTTTATATGAGCATTTGAATTTAGCTGATTTTTAAACCACTACCCCTACATAAAAATTGTAGTTTTTCATTATTGTCAAGCCACATATATTCAAACATTTGTAACTATGGATTCTTGAAGTGCTTTTATTTTTGTGCTTGCAGCTATTACTGCTCATGTGTGGCAATTGTAGCATTCAAGAAATATACACTGTGCTCAGTGTATGATTCGTAGCTTTTTAAAGGATTTTTTTACACCATTTGTACTCTGTTTATGTAGATCACAATGGAGGACAGGACAGGTGAGAGACAAAAACAGCCGGACTTGTATCAACAACATTTCGCGCCAGATGGTTAAGGACCTCCTGTCCTAAATGTTGCCTCCACATGACAGCACGGCTCATTCTACTGGACCTCTGGGCTTCCTTGGGTGCTGAAGCTTGACCTCTGGTTTCATCCTCATCATCACCCCCGATTTTTATCATCATAACTGCCATCAGTATCATGATCATCAGTACCATCTCCATCATTATAGGTATGCATACTTTGAGCTACATTGGAGCTTTACTTCTGGGGCTAACAAGTATATAAAGTCTCATAAAATATATAAAGAGCAACAACTAGAGAATGCAGATGAGGGATTAAAGATCGTCAGAGTTGGAAAGACTAAATTGGATGTTTCAGGAGACATTGGACCTTTGAATTTTTCAGTACCCTTTCAACTCCTACTTTTCCAAGACTCTGACACGTTATGAATCCCTGACCGCCTCTGAACCCAAACGACGGTGGAAAAAGTAGCCGTGGGCAGCCGTCGTCCTGACTTAAGTTTCTCCTCTTTATACCCAAACCAAGCCCCTTTGTTTCTTCTAGTGCCAAAAAAATTCTCCTCTGAAATTCTTTCCTCTCATTCTGGCCCAAATTTGCTTGCGTTTGCATGAAACCATGATACAGCTACGGCGGGCTGACGAGGAGGCGTAATGAAAACAAACGGTTTCTAAAAGCTATGAATCATGCGTGTCACCATCAAAGGGGAGGCTGATGTGGCTCCCTGCTGGGCTCCTATAAACCACTGGGAGTGATGGAGGAGGTGAGAGCTGATTTATACACACACAAATGTGCACACATGCATAGGTGTAGCCTCCCACCTTCCTCCCCCATGTCTTGAGTTTAAAAAAGAACCATTTTCTTTAAGACATCCTTAATTGCCAAATTATATACATGCTCTAAAGCAACAAAAATCCAGTATTGTATTATCATACCACTGATTTTTGGCTTACATGAAAGAGAACTAATGCACAGCAAATCTGCATCACCTGCAACATTTAGCTTTCATTTCATATAAACAACCAAACTCCAGTGAGATGGAGGTTGGCATGCTTTGTATTTGGTATATATCCATGACAAACAACTTCTTCCATCATTGCCAATATGCATGAAGCCCCGCAACCTATAATTAGAGTGTCCCAGGGAGGTAGCTAATGTTTCCAGCTCCAGTCTTTTACTGAGCCCCACAGTCAGCACAGTGTAGTCTCAGAAGGCTAACCTTCACTGACATGTTAGAAGACACTTGACATTTCAAAAGAATTCAGTTTTGGGCCAAAAGAGAAAAGCAGCCCATGTGTATGTTGTATATGAAATGAGGGTGACTGGCCTTAAGAATCAGGGAGGTTAATACTGTGTACATGTTGACTTAATACAGAATTCCTTTATTCACTGAGATGAGTGACGACTATGAGTTTTGCTCGTACTTGGTATCCACCTTTTTAAACAGTGATTTTTGGCAACAACTATGGTCCAAAGTGCCTGGCCCCATGTATGTCAATACTGAATCTCGGTTTAATGTTACAGTTCAATGCATCACCATGTCTTAAAAATGTAACACTTATTTCATGTTATTTTTCCATTCATGCAATGAATTAAAAGAAGTTAAAGAGGAGTTATCTTCCTCTTGTGGCAACATTAGAAATGTGAAATAATGTTGTGTTAATGGTTTGATGGATTGATGGAAGGTTTTTGGAAGAATTTGGAAGGATTTTATTTACATGTCCATGATAAATTGTTAAAATGTGTCCAATGTGACCCCCCAACACACCCACACATATCTTAAATGAATATAAGTAAACTGAAGCAGTTACCACAGTAACGTATCTGCCTTTTTGTCTTTCCAGCTGCTGAATAAAGTGACTGTGATCTTCCCTGTTCATCTCTGCTCCATGCTACCATTTTACCATTTTAGTCATGTGGACTTTGAGACAAGTGGAAACATTTTAGGTACCTCATTTTGGAAAATGGACTATTTAAAAGGCATCTTGATCAGGATGCGAACTGACATGAGAAAAGAGGACATTTTCTCTGGACAAGTTAACCAACAAGGAACTGTCATTCATTGAGAAGAAATTGACACTACAGGTAGATGTGGCGGACTAGTATTTGGGTTTAATTTTTTGCTTCATACTACTTTTCCCTAGATGTTATTCTAAGGAAATGTATATAATAGCTGTCAGTGTAAAAGACTCTGAAACCTGCAGCTAAGGAACAAGACTTCAGACAGTAATCAGGCTAATAGGCGGTGTGTAAGGCAAAAATCCCTGGACATGCAGCATGTATATCATTATAATAGTTTGAAACTGTCTTGAAAATAAAACTGTCCTCAAACTATTCGTGAGATTCTTGCTGTTTTTGGTAAAACTGGATGATGAAAGGTGCAAAGATTTATACAAGCACCACACCCTCTTTGTCTCCTGTCTCTCTTGTTAAACTGTCTCTCTTGTTCTCCCTCTCTCTAACTCCCTCCCTCCTTCACCCACTCTTTTTTTTTAATGAGGTCTGTGTGCCTTTGCCTGGTCAGTCAGGAACAGTTAATTCCTCCAAAAAGAACACGTTAATGTGCAATTAAGGGCTCTGGGAATATTTATAGCCTGTTTGGACTTCAATTCGGAGTGGTAGCTTGATCTTTTTAGTTAGGCGACGCTGGCCTGCAGGTTTACTGCTGTGTATCCTAATGCTTGAGCAAGGGTTCAGTAATTTGAAGTTTAACTTTAATGGAAAAATTCCTTGCCCGGTATGTTAAACACAATGTTGTTTTCTTACTGCCTCTTTGTGACATGTAAAGAACACTGTGCATGTACACGCTCACATTGTGACAATATAACACCAAATTCATTAAATTTGCATTTAAATGCCTTGAATGACGGACATTGACTGACATGAGGCAACTATATTTATTAGCTATTTCAGGCATCTCTATATAAGTTATGGTTTTTGTAGTTAGCAGCTGTGGCTAGCTAATAAAAATGTGGCAAAAATAGTTTGTAGTTTAAACATTCTTTCAAGTGGATTTAACTGATGCTTTATTATTTTTGGCTGTACTGTTTTGCTATAGTATCAGTATATCTGCTAGTAAACGGTGTGTACACAGCTGGGATTGATTTAGCAAATTAGCTTTCTATCGGGAGGTGTTAGCGCCTGTCACTCAAGCTGTACTCATGATATTCCTGTGCCCCCCCACCCCCTCAATTGTACTCAATTTTCTAAAGTTTCTACATATTTGTTATTAGTTATTTTGGTTGGACTTTAAACTAACAATCTGTACTCACTCTCTTTAGAGACATTGTGCATAGCTGCCTACCCTCTGTGTATTTCCTGTAATAAAATTAGGCTTTTGAAAGAAGAATCCTGTTAGGCCAGACACCTTTATCCCCTTCATAACTGACTTTGGATGCAATACATGATCATTTGCTGGTGATGTTCTATTTTTCATAGAATAACGTTTTATAATTTCACCAATTTGATCCCATAACTTCTTTGGAAACAGTACACAACAAACATTAATAAAAATGTTCTTTTTTCCAAACTTTTCTTCAGTGAAATTATCATTATCAAATGCATTTATGCAGCTTTTATATTATGTTTGAACAAAAAGGCAAAAAATGGGCTTGTGTTGGAAATTATTTCTTTTTAATCAAGAGGAAAAGACAAAAATAACAGTACAAAATAGACAATCTTTCTATACATACACGTGGTAGGAAATATGGAGGAAAAACAACACATACAGGTAAATAATAAAGAATAGCATGAAACAAAGATTTCAATGTCATGTTTATAGATACAGGGTTACTGTAAGTCCAGTTAGTTAAGAATTACCAATACACATACTACTGAATGCATCAAGGCACATGTGTGACATGTGTATTTTGGTCTTGGAGTTTCTATTTACAGTGTCTTTCTTTAAGAAGAAGGTACAAATGACATCAGTAATAAAGGGAATTAAGAGTTGAGGCAATACTGGCCTCTACATAAGACAAAAATACATCCACTGGGAATATAATACAGAAGTCATTTACAGTATTTGACAGACACACAACACACACACACACACACACACACACACACACACTAACACTTGGAAAAGCATGCACAAAAACACATGACACAAGTGTACATATGTACTAGTGCACATGCAAACACCAACACAACCTCCACACACACATAAACTCATTGACACGTCAGACAACAATTACTTCATAGACACCACATGCACCTGCTGGGCACGCTGTAAAGGGGAGACACAGCACATTATTTAAATGCTGTCACTTGCTGCTAAGAATACTATGAGTACACTAAAAGAATGACACATTTTTCAGTTGAATGCCAATTCCCCATGTAATACTTCCTACATAATTCCTACTTAGGGTGGAGAAGTAGAACAACAGCAGTGGGACTTCCTACCATTTTGGTTTCTACTGTCCTTTTGTTTAATATAAAAGCTCTGAGGCTTTCTGTTGGGCAGATGATGCCCAGAGTCTGACTAAAACAAACTGAACTCCTGACGCACTTACAGTTTCCTACCTAGATGCTAAGCTGACAATATTTTCTTTGGCCAGTCAAATTAAAATGCTGTGCAGATTTGTGCTAATTTAAAATCTAGATTTTTACAAAAGCTGCATTTACACACCAACGCCAAATACGGTCTCACTTTATGAAATCTTTGCCAACAAGAGTTGAAAATCAGATTGTGCAGCTTTCAGTCCAATCATGGACTTAAAAGAAAAACTCTTAATCAACAGCTTTCAGACAAAGCCAGCAGTTTCATTGGAGAGTTTTAATGTCTAGATGCTGTTTTAGAAGCTTTAAAACTCTAAAAGATCTGTAGATCTGTAAGAAACAGAAACCTTTTTGGCCGCATATTTTCTCAAATTTAAAGATATTTAGACTCAGTTATCTGCAGCTCTAATCTAAAAGCTTTAGTATTGGCCATCTAAAGCCTAAACTGGTAAACCCCTAGTATGCATGGAAAATCACTTCAACTAGCTCTGGTTTGCTACACAATAACCTCCAAACTAAGAAACACAATCTTGTTCTTCTCATTTTGATTCTTGGAATGCAGAGCCCTTTATACATTGGTTACCCCTCTGTAACCGGGCAGTCAGAAAATTCTTCAAAAGACTGATCAACATGACTTCTACTACAAACATCAGTTCAGATGACTGACACTTTTCACACTTTTAGCATGGCATCGTCTCTTTTGATGGTAACATGACAAGCAGAGCTGCTTTTAAGCACAGTTACATTAAGCAGAGTAAAAATGTGTACTCGTGGAGAAGAGTCATGTGGAAAAACACTCAAGTTCACTTCAAAACAAAACACAATGGATTAGCTTCCTTAATTACTGTGACTAGGCCTGGAACTTTTTACAGTATATAACAAACAAAACATCTGAAGGACTATAAACCAGGACTCTCAAATTATATCTCCTTATACAGCATGTATGTGGACATCAGTGAACTCATCCTCGCAACAAACAGTATACAAAAGTCTGCATATAAGATGTTCACCTACATCCACAGGTTCTAATGCTGTCTTAAGAAAAAGAGTCATTGTTTGAGTGGTATCCATACTGGTCCCTCGTGTTGCTTCCATACAGCCTCATTGCCAAGTGCAGGCTGTTTTAAGGCAGTTTTCTTTGGGTGATGTCCATTAAGTGCATTAACATTATTGCTACTATAGAACAATACAATGGTCCTCAGTGGTGGAATGAACGCTCATTTAGTCTCAAATATAAACAATAATATACAGTATTCAATACTAGTGGTACATCAAAAGTTCATTGTTTAGTATGTGTGTGTAGGTATTTATGTGTTTGTGTGTGCATTTAAGACACTGAGTAGCAGTGAAAAAAAAAATCCTGCTCTTAAAATCTTTCCTACTTTCCAGATGAACTTCACGGGAAATACAACTGTACAGTATTTCAGTCAATACATGTGCTTTGAGTGAGTCAGAGACTTCATAAGACATCGATTGCGAGTGGGAAAAAGCAAACACCATTCATCCAAATCTTCAAAAAACAATTAAATAACCTAGAAAGAGGAGTTGTTTTGTGTTTCCCAGAGCTTTGGAATTTCTTATGGTTCACATTATGGAATGCACAGTGCAATAAAACAACAGGGACATCTGCCCTTTCTTTGTTTCTACAAAACCACAGTTGTCCATTTTGTGTCTTCATTTTCTCTCTTTACCTCAAGTTCTTTGTTGTCTTCTTTTAGTGGTTAAACTGCATGTAATGACATCATTAAAACAGACAATCTGTGTCTTTTTTTTCTTTCTTTATGATGTGGCCACTTCTTATTGTTTTGCATCTTATCCATCTGGTGTAAGCGTGGATGCTTTCACCTGATGTCAGAGGTTCATTCAGCCATCAGACATTTTGCATCCCGTTCAGTTGGCGTCAGATTTGGGAAGCAAAATGGCACAGGAGAGAGGAATTTATAATCCAAAGTCTCCTCCCTCTGAACCCTGATGTTGGTCCTTAAGTTAAGGCAAAGTTAAGGCAACAAAACAGCTGCTGGTACATAGTGCTTCAAGAAGAATCAGAGCCGCACTCAGCATCTGAATTCTGTCTGTTTCTATAAGGTTTGTGGTCACAGAGCTGTTGTACTTCTGACTTCTGAACACACACAAAATCCAATGTCAGTCAGGAGACATCTTTGGTGAGGTTTCAGAAGGTTTCCCAGCTGCAGGTAGTGCTGCTGGCTTCAGCTGAATGGTTACCAGCATTGAGGCGCTCAGAGGTTCAGCATTGTGTGTTGGTGTATGCACGTGTGTGTGTGAATAAGGCAGATGGGTGGGGCTCAGTGGCATTACAAAAAAAGTCCCCTTCATGGTCGTTGACAGCGCAGGAGATCCAAGGCTACAGGTGGGGCCAAATTCCTGAAAGTGAGTTCTGTGAGGTGATTGGTCAGATTCTTCTACATGGAGTCACTGTCATGCTCCATCGGCTCGGCAGGAAGGCTGGAAAAAAGGGTGAAAAAAAAAACAGACATTAGGGGAGAGCTGGCAAGAGTGTGAAAGTTTGATTTTTATCTTTGCTTGGTTGCATGACCTTGTGTGTGACTGAATGTGTGTGAGGTACCTCTTGTTGGAAAGAACTCCCACAGAGAGTGAGGCCAGAGCATTGACAGCGTCTGTTTCCTCGCAGTCTCTTCTCTGAGCAGCCAGGTAGGACAAACCCACTGATCCACTGTAAGACTTCAAACTCTGCCAGTACTGACCTGCGAAACACACATACACTTACAGGTTACTGGTTATGTCACACTAACACCACATGTCTAATACTATTCTGATCAAAGTATCACATCCAGAGGCCGCATGTTTTGATTACAATAGTATAAAGGCAGCAGAGGAGGAGGAGAATGAACAAGACATGAAGTGGACTTTCACACTATTAAATACAATAACAGAAATAGATTAATTAATAAATAAAAACACTTTTTGCTGCTCACTTTGTATCTGTATAACAGTCTGCAGTGAGCGGACTGCGTTAGCGTTAGGCTTCTGGAGTAGGACTTCCTCTGGCAGTGGGTCCTACAGGAGAGAGAGGCAACCATCAAAACACAATCATTTCAATTGTTACCTGTTTGGTTCAGAAGTGACCGGAGAGATACAGTAAACAGTGCTTAGCTTTAAACAAATTGAACATCATGAAATACTTGTTAAATTTGTAATTTCTTGTCTATAAAATATAGACACTTCTTGAATCCATACACAATTGTCAATGTAAAAATTCCCATTTTTTTCAGTAGCTAGTATACAACATACTTTGGGTTCCATAATTAGAGTAAGTACAGTAAGTAACTGTGTCTTAGAAGTTTCCCTGCTGACTTCCCTGCCTGCCAGGGCGTTTCCCTGTCATGCCTGGCCTTTCAAAACCCCTGATATTCCACGAACCCCGGGAAATTTCAGCACTAAGATAGATGTCTCCCACATCTGTTGCTTAAAAAGATGACCCAGAAGAAGACATTAAAACGAACTCCATTACCCAGCATGCCTCACCTGATTGCCCAGGAGTGCACTGACACAGGCTTCAGACGCGTCACAGATAGCTGTGAGGTCATGACCTCCCTCAAGGGCCAAAACCAGACGACCCCCTGCTAGAGACATCAACTGGTGGGTCAGGAAGCTGAAACCTTTGGACAAACACACACAGAAATGTCAAGATAAAATATGAAGCATACAAAAGAAAATAAGAATAAAGCTAAGCAGGTAAGCTGCAATCATGAGACCACTTACTGTAAGACTTACTGCACCAAAACAACTTTTGCTATAATTTCCAATATTCTTTGAAAACAAATGTACAGTATATTTTTACCTTGTGGATCCTCCCACAGCACCATGCCAACTACTAATTACTATAATTATGGTTACATCAGTGATGCTCCGAGGTATGGTACTGTAGAAGGCACAACTCCTGCGTTTTGGTCCATGCTTGACAGGAGCTGTAATAATCTATTAATATCTCCAAATACCCACAGGACCACAAAATAAAGCTCTTATTGGCATCCCTTGCTAAAAACCCGACGTTGAGCTAAAGACTGGAGGACAGACTGTGCAGTCTGTGGTAGAGAGCCATGCTTACATTTGGCGGAGACCTTGTACCCTCCCAGTGGAGCGGGGTTGCCCTCGGCAGCATCAAAACCGGCCGACACCAGAACGACGTCCGGGGAGAACTCCTGAGCGATGGGCATCACCACAGTCCTGTAGGCACACACAAACACACAGGCCCCTGTAACTTAAAGGAACTGGGAGGAAATGTCTGTGGTGTTACAGTTTCTATTGGGTGCCAATGGGTTGATACATTGTAATTTTCCTGTTTCCTGTCTGATCTCCTGTTTGTCACGTGCACCCATGTACACATTTAAGCCTTAAACTGCAGTCAACTTATTGTCAACTTGGATCAACTGTCAAAAAACAACACTGTACTACTGTAACACTGGAAAAAGTGTTAACATCCCTGTAATGACATCCCCACTGAGACAACACTGAGGACAGTGATTTAATTACCCACAGCCAAAGTAAATGATGGCATGGCAAATGCATCTGTGTTGAATATGACAGTGAAATCCGAACCTGTTAGACCACAACAGAACACCTCAATGCACTGTCCCAATAATGATATTGTACTATAACAACCAGAGCTGTAGCCCACCTCTCAGTTGCATACTAAGTCACTGAAGGATAGAAACTTTAACTAATCGTCTCATCATATGCTCATGACGGTTGTCCCTAATAAGTAAAAAGTAGCTGTTTTAAAGTCAAAGTAGGCATTTCCAAACTGGGCAGTATCCCGAATGACAAATATTTATGATTAAATCTGAAAAAGTCATTAACATAGACACGTGAAACCAAAGTTTGTCTGATCCCGGACTCTTGTTTCTCTGTCGGAGAAGCTGCAGAGCCTCGAGTAAGACAAGTCTGCTTGACAAAGTCATATTGTTTTGTCAGCTCTTATAGCTGCTCGGTGTTGTTTGTGGACTTTAAACAGATGAAGGTTTTCTTAATGCTATTCTTATTAAGAAAGAGAGCAGTGCTGTCCTGAAGGCGGGGAAAGGCTCGACTCTGCAGCTCGATGCTGTCGGTAGAGTTCAAAGTGTGTGAGTCTGTTTCCCATTAGAGGCTTGTCACTCTCCTCACGTCATTGACAACACAGAGAAAAGAGAAAAAACAGTCCATCTGGGATCCATTTACCTTCATTATTCTGCCTGGGGACTTTGGAGTCCTCCCTCCCTCCCTTTCGTACACACATACACACATGCACGCACGCACGCACACACACACACACACACACACATATACAAACACATACTGCTGTCATGACTGCATGCAGATGGACAACATGAGCTCATAGACAAAAATGAGGACACAGAGATAAAACACACCAACACATTCCAGCATGAGTGTATACATGCAAATACACAACACAGAGACAAACAACAGACTGTTGATGATGAATTTTCATACACATACAGACACACAAGCGCAAATAATTGTACTTTCTCCTCCTTTTATAATGCTGTAAGTTGTATGTTGGGGGTGTTTTACCTAATGATTCATTAAATAAAGTCAATCCATAAAGCAGACCTAAACTTTATCATAGTCACGTAGTTATGAAGCAGAGCATGCACACACTCCTCACTCATCCCTGCACAGAACCGCAAAAACCAACCCCACCTCCCCTGTAGACCCATTAAAACTGCCACGCTCCCCCCTGAGAGAGTAACTACAGACAAACTAATGGAAAGATTTGAGGCAGGGAGGGAGAGCGGAGGAGAGAAGGGGACGCTTATTAAAGATCAATCAAAGGAGGAGAGGAAGAGGGAGAATGTGTGTGTGAGGTGATGGGGCTGGGGCTGGGGGTGATGGAAAAGAAGGGGGGTGAGAATGAAGGATAAGGTGAAAATGCAACAAAGCTCCCCCTCTGAAGTTGAAGCACACACAAACTTAAACCCATAAAATATATTCCATTAAATAGCTTATACGTTTAGTTTTTCACCCACACACTGTTCAGCATTTGCAAACTTTATTAATTACAAGGGAGGTGGATGGCGTGTAAGTGGTGGGTGGGAGGTGGGGGCCTTTTCGATTTCGACTCCATATGAAAGGAACAATGCTCTTTATGAGTTGTTAAGGCAACAGGCCTCCCCATTAGGGCCTAAAATGAGATTATGTGGACTTAAGGTAAAATAATGCTAAATATTATTAGCTGGGTCCACCTTTGTTGTATGTCACCCCCCCTCTCTCACTAACACATTTCCTGTCATATGTCTCACTCTCTACTAGCCAACTAAAGGCTCAAAATGCCTGCCAAAAGCATAACTTGTCATTAATTCTTAATACTTCTTCAGTATAAAAAGGCACCACATTGCATTGGTAGAAGTGTGAGTTTACACTGCATTTCAAGTTTCACCTGGAATCTGTGAACCAAACTCAAATCACATCCTACGGTCCTAAGATGAGTATTATTTTCTGCAACTGAGCAGACAATTATCTGAAATGTTTTGATGTGGTGAACTCTCGCCATCTGAGGCTCCAAGCAGATTGAACTTCTATTAGGTCCAGATCTGAATACTAGGCCATACGATAGACATTATGTAATAATAATGATAGTTTGAATCAGCTTTGTCATTCCCATTGAACTTGAGGGAACACGTCCCTTCAATTCTTCTTAGATTTGATCACTTTGGAGATCGGTTAAACTCCATGTTGTCATTAAATACTTTTCATAACATATTCTGTTTTAAATTTGAAAAAACTATCAAACTCTGGAAGGCACAAAGCTCCCTCTCAGGATAACAAAACCTCCACAACATCCAAAACATTAGGGAGATTACTCACCATGAAAACAGAACACTGAAGCCAGCATTACCTAGTTCATTGTGCTCACAATTTTCTGTTCTGATGTTAAGGAACAAACAGGGTGGGACAAATTCAAATCTAAATTATCAGCAAATAGAGCTGCAAACATGATATAATCAGCAAATCAAAGCTGCATTAAATGCTTTCCTTCCTCCAGACTAATAACACTGGGTGCATGACACTATCTTACAATGATTGTAAATGACTTTGTGTATTACTGGAGGTTCACAGTAATGACAGGAACTAAATGCACCGAAGCAGATGATTGCTGAGGGTGCTGGCCTTGTCATTTTATTACTCTTATGATCATGGCCCATCACCCATACACGTTTCAACACATGTGTTTGTGGACAAAAACTGTATATAAACACACGCATGCTTGTGTGCAGTTTCCCCGCTTATGTCTGTGAGTTTGCCACTGTTCCCCTTTTCCAGTAACCATGCGGTTGCCACAGTTTTCCTCAGGGTTGGATGCACCAGACAACCAGAAGGACCACACTACTGAAACTTTATTGGTGCCAACCACCCACTGATGACAATTATCCAACCCACGAGCAGGAAGTAACCGTCGACATTCTGTCAAACACAAGACCTGGAGACCATTTACTGTAAAGCATCAGAAGTTATTGGAAACAGAGAGCGCCAGACACATGCTCTCCAAATGACAGGGATTATTAATTACATCAGAGGCGATGTGAAGCCTCTGATCAGCTAAAGTGTGTTTGTTGTGGCTCAGTGTGAAGGAAGTGAGAGAAAGTGTCTGATTACGACTCAACCATAGATCCTGATCAATAAAAACTGGAGTAGCGTTGGCAGCAGAACAGTGGGCACAATTTATTTAGAGTTTTTTGGATGTTAGCTCACATCCAAGATATGAATTAAAAACAGCTATTGTCACCACATTTAGAGCATGCTAAAACAAATCAAATCAAAAAATCAAAAATGTGACTGATGAATGCAGCTCCATGCCTTATGAGGAAGAACTGCAGATTGTGTGACCCCATATAAGATATAATGACATTATAATTCTTTCTAATCATTGTGTATGCTTGTGTTGTAGTGTTTAAAAAGCGCAGTAGTTGGTTCTACCTGAATGCAGCGAGGTACTCAGCATCTCCCATGGGTGGGTCCAGGCCCCCTGTCCACGCCACATTCACATTGAAGCCTTCACCTGCTCCAGAGCCGACCTAAAACCAAAAATTCATTTAGAAATGATGATGATGATGCAGTTTCATTATCACATGTCAGGCTCTGACACGTCACCCACCTCAGCCGGCGACCCACTGCCAGGGAAGAAGTTCCCGTCGTCATAACGATGAAGTGAGATGTAGAGAATGCTGGGGTCGCTGTAGAAAATTTCCTGGGTCCCGTTACCGTGGTGAACATCCTAGCAACAGGATGGGGGTAGATATAAGAATACTAAATGTGCAGTAGTGGAACCACAGGACTTAAATTCACTACCGAGTATCACAGACATGCTTTGAGTAAATACATGAGCGTCGACAAGCGTTGACAAGCTGTCTCTTACCCAGTCAACAATGAGGATCTTGCTGACGCTGAGCTTGTGTTGGAGCTGCTTGGCGGCTATGGCCACTGAATTGAAGTAACAGAAACCCCTGTAGAGACAGCCAGAGTGGATATAAGTTTAAATACAGTTTAGAATAACATCATCACTTTGGCTCATTTCTTTTATGCCATTCTTTGAGGAACATTTTGAATTGAGCTCTGGCGGTGTGTAGTGTGTGTGTGGCTTGTTTTCATGTTGCACCCACTGTTCTTGATAAAAGTATCTGTTAGTGTATATGTCAAAAATGGAAAACTGTACAGTCGTACTTGACTGAGCTCAAGATAAATGAGAAGATGAGTAGTACAAGCATCAGAAAGAAAGAAAAACTACATACCCCAGCAAAAAAAAAACACAAAAAAGTATTAATCTTCCTTATTTTCTACCTTTGTCTCTTTGTCACTTCATAAATATCGCCCACAGAGAAGCTGCTGACAGTGCAGCAAGAACAGGAAAGCTCACTGTGGTCAGGCTGAGCATGTGACACACACACACACACACACACACACACACACACTTACATTGGATTGGAGGGGTCTGCGTGGTGCCCTGGCGGTCTGACCACAGCGAAGCCATTCTGTGTAGAGAAAAAGCGTTATTAATTAGTGTGTCACTGGATATGAACTAATTCTAGTGTACAATCTTACAGTTTTTAATAATATAAGGAATTGTTTTGGCACACGAATTAAGAATATTTATCCTTTAAAGGCATGATAACCACCACCAAAATTCAAGACAGTATGGGAACATGCTATGGTGTAATTGTTTGACAGGTCTCTTAACACACTAAATCTAAGATATCAGTGTTTCTTGATGATCTTAAAGGTTTGTTTACATCAGTGTTGCTTGCAATGACAGCAGGCTTCAATTATGATCAGTTGAGAAATGCAAAATAATTGTTGTTTATAAGCCACAATATTTAATTATGATATACTTTTTTTTTACATTTTATAAAGAAAAGTACCTACTTTTTAAAAAATGACTTATTTTGACTTTAAATCCAAAATAAATCTTTCAGTCACATGAAATAGGTTCTGTGTCTTATGCCTTTATATGTGACATAGCATTCAGCATGTGTCACATTTTCCACAGAAGATATTTTGACATTTCATGAGGTGTAAGCCATAAAATTAAAGATGGCAGAATTCAATTTAGCCGTTTCTATTTCAGGGTCCTGAAATTGCACATGCTGGCTCACTGTCACACTGTCATGGCTTACTGGGACACTCAAACAGAACGGAGCCATCATTAATGTTATTAACAACACCTGTGCTTTTCCTAATATGACAACTCTGAATTTGGATTTATTTTTCACTTTAATTTCAAAAGCCAGTGAAGTGAAATAGAGTCGACTGTTTTATTATACCCACTTCGAGTAAAACTCAAAGCATGAAGTAAAACATTGCATGAAAACGAATGTACAATTTCTCACGATGTAAAGACAATGAAGGTCATTTAAGATAATTATTATGCTGTTATATAGTATACATGCCCTCCCTACAATATGTATAGCCAAACCAAAGCTTTGCTGGAGTGGTTATACCGTGGTTGTTGTGTAGTGTAGTGGTTGTATACTACTGTACCACTGCTATGTATAGACTGAGCCTTAGGGTTGTGTTTATTGGTTTTTCATTCTCTGTCTGCCTGTCCTGTTTTACACAATCTTTTTTTTGTAGGGTATAACTGTTTGGATTGTGGCTGCCAGCGATGAATACTTTTTGCCAATTGTATACTTACAGAATATTTAACTCTCAGAGACCCGCGGGGGTGTCCGCGTTTACTGTTTCTCAGAGGCTGTAGGGGAAACTAGACGACCTCAGGCATCCAGTGGTACCATGTTGTGCTAGCTTGTCGGGAAGGGGGCTAAATAATGCTCCAAACTTAGGTTCAATTTTGGCGAGGGAAAAACTGGCATGGTCCATTGTCCTTTCACCTCAAGATATCTGAATGAAAATGGGGTCTGTGGGTACCCACAAGTCTTCCCTTTACAGACATGCCCACTTTATGCTAATCCCATGCAGTTTAGGGCAAAAACCATGCAGTTTTTTGCATGCAGTATAAATGTGATATTTTTGCAGATTCTAAAAATGCTGTATTTTAATATTTCTGCATACTGGGGTCCATAAACAGTCTTGGAATTGCATACATTTGGTATGACAGGAAAGCTGAGAATCTTGTGGATTCAATGAGCCCAATTGTATTCATGTGTGATGATGTTTGTCCCCATACTAGCCATTTCATTGTAGTGAGACCATTTCTTGAAACTTGACCTCACTGTATAAAGTGACCTGTTGTGAACTCTAGGATAATTTAAGCCTCATGAAACTGTACAACCACAAACTAGAGACTTAGGGCATTCAGATGTATAGCTTTCCTAGCTATATTTTTGTTTATGTGGCATATACTGTTGACCTGCTATCCCCCCCGCCACTCTTAAAAGAGACAAAAATGGGTCTATGGTGGATCTCTAAGGGTTAACCACTATAACTAAAAAAAGAAACAAATCATGTTTATCCCAGACCCATCATTGTGAGGAGGAAAATGAACATTTAGGCCATGATGTGACAGGAAAGCTCTTTTCTGAAACCCATTGGACTTTGAAGTGGGTTGGTTGCTCCTTAAGGCAGGGTGACGCATGCTCCTTTGCCGGATGCATTTGTAACTTCATGTTTCTCTCTGACCCTGTTAGTTAACATACATGAACAAAAGACTGCCAGTGGTGGATAGAAACTCCAAAATTACTTCACAATAACTTTGTGTTCCCAGAGTTGTTTTTCATCCATGACCCAGTGACTGAAAAGCAGTCACTTTGCATGCATGAGTATAATGGTAAAACTGTCATTTTTATATCTGCCAAACACACATTACTTTTTTCACCTTCTGACATAATAAATGTGCATTTCATCTGTATGTGTTTTTTATGATTAGAACAATATCATAACCATTTACCTTTTTATTGCATTGTAGCATTCCTTGCTTCCACTTCATCCATTCATTTATGATATGGGGGTGAGGGGGAGCATTATCGCTTATATATATCTCTGTACAGTCATATACAAGTATGTGGTGAGGTTTGACCTAAATGTTTTTGGGTGAACTTAATCTATAAACCAAGTTTTAATTTTCTGTGAATTTTCTGCGTCACTCCAACACCTAATGAAGGCAATACAAGGTGAGTGACTCAAACAAGAAATTGCTACAGAAATGGAATGAAGTCTTGGACGTAAGGCAAATAAAGTTTTCCACAACCATAATTGCAACTAGCTGTCTCTTCTGGAAGTTACAGAATCACTTCTGGGTCTTTTGACACTGTCCCATCTCTGGCGTACAGTAGAATAACTGCAGGGTTTACTTTCTCACCTTTAGTTCACCCTTGGCCACTCTGACGGCCAGCTCGACGACGCTGCCTGCTGCCATGCGTGACGCTGTGGAGGTGTGCGACTCATTCCAGATGGTGTCATTATCAACCTGCCAATCAACAGACAAATGATTGAGCCCACTAAATGATAGAATAAAAAAAAAAAATCTACACTTATCCATATGTGTGGACCTATTTATAATATATGCTGTTGACTGAATCCTGACTATGTCTCAAATCCCTTTGAAACAATAAAAGATAAACCTTCTCTAGCAAATGAATGACACACCGCACAACTATTACTTAAAATGTATGCTTTACTCTCCCGTTTTGAGGCCAGATTTGCTGGTGATTTTCTTTTCCGTTCAGTTTTTTCTCTTCTCTGTTTGTTCACAAACTGGCATTACTGTCCATCTGGCTTGGACAGTGAAATCCAAGGCATTTCTTTTATCCCTGGTCATGGACATGTTGTTCTCATTAGTCTGACTTGCCATGGTTCGACACGGACTGTCAGGCAAACGTTAGTACTGAGCCAAGCCAACTCTCTTTTCCTCTTTAATATCCTGTCTTTCTTTCTGTCTTTCTTGTAATTTTCTTTGCTTGTCTTTGTTGCTTTTATTTGAAACATTATTGTCTTTCATCAACGCAGTGATTATGTTGTATCGTATAGCTTTCATTAAGAGCTCTGGAGAATTATGATTTAAAATAGAGTTGCTTGTGTGTGTGTGTGTCTTTTTTCTTACCCCTACACCCCCGCATGGTAACATCACAAACATCCTTTGAGAGAGGATTCCTGTGGAAACAGAAACATGATCATACATATTTATACATTCAATTAAAGATTTCAGGTTATTATTCTTTTATTTTATGATAACACAGCTAATAAAAAGAGAAGTCATATGCTGACCTTACATGAGTATTTATGGCATGAGAAAATTACATTTGATGATATATCCAGTATGCTATGTACCACTATTACATGTTTGTAATTTCTTGACTTAATGAGCATAACTCAAAAATATAAACATTACAGTTGAAAAGCAAATGTTTATGATATAGTTTGAGCTCTGAACTGGACATATGGAACACTGGTTTTAGTGTTCCTGATCATATTTGCTCTGCAAATACAACGTCTTTCATGTTCACTACTAATTCATTTGAATTTGTCTGGAAACTACATACATTGACTATGAATTTAGAATAAGTTTGCAGAATTTACAAATCTATCAGTCTGAGGTGTAACATACCGGCCAGTTTGCGGTTATCCAGTTTGAGTCTGTTGAGCGGATTGGTGCCGTAGAGCAACACATGGCGTTCTGTATGGACTGATTGTAGCTCCTCCAGGGTGGCTTTACGACCACGAATACTCTGTATGAACACAAAAGTTTCATTGGACTTTCCCATCTTCAATACTAGATACTGTAGAAAGAGACAATGCACATCTGGAAGCCCCGAGGATCAAGAATTTGACATTACTTATCATGTGGATGCATATAGATAATGAATAATCTGTAATTAATGGTAGCAGACAGAGAGCCTGCAGTGCTACTGCTCCAACAGAAACTTATTTACCTGTAAACCCAACCTTTCTATTTTCAGTTCACACTTTTCTAGGTAGGATGAAATGTGATTCTAATAGCATTTATTAAAATTCACTTTCTACACAAATTAGCACATCCTCAACATTATTGATACCAGACTAGCCTAATCAGTATGTGTGCATGTGTTTCTTTTGTGTTTCTCATGTCATTACCTCACACTGCCCCCTCAGGCCTCTCTCCTGTAGTCGGGACCAGATGCTCTGTATCCTCCCAGCATGCTCTGGGTGACTGCTGTTGTCTCCACATGTGCACTGGTGCTTCAGCATCTGAGAATCATACACCAGCCCTGCACACAAACACCCACACAAAAAAAAATGAATTGAACCTCAGGTTTACTCCAGTTGCATCAAGAGACTGACTTTTCTTTTTTCCACATCTTGTTCAGTGTTGGTTTTATCACCACATCTACTTTTTTATTATGTTCCAAAACAATCAGAAAAACTAGGTTTATATGTTATATTAAGCTAGACAAAGACATTTAATGATTTGGGGTTTAAGGACTGTCAACATGACTTTTGCAATTATAAAGGATCAAACATTCACAGATACCACAAGGCATAATTTGGACTACTTCTTCATTTTTGGTCTGTATTTTTAAGATTGCTACTAGGTGAGGAGCTTCCTTATTTTGGTTTGACATTTACCTCTGCTGGTCAGTGCATCGTGCTAGATGATGAGAATTAGTTGAATTATTTATACCTGCCAATCATAGTACTGTGTGTCTGACTCACCAGTGGTGAAGCGTGGTTTGCTGCTGGTGTCCTGTCCTGTCAGACTGAGGGGTTTCTCAGGCAGAGTGAGAGATGTTGAAGCCGGGGAAGACTGCGTACGTGACAGGGGGCGATGGACACCCAAACCGCTACCAACGCCACCACTTCCGCCGCTACGTAACATGGGCACTGCCAGAGTCTCCATCTGTCGATGCAGCTGCTGCAGCTGCTTCTGCTGTTCCCATAGCAAAGACTAAAGAAAGATGAAACATAGTTAAGTCACAGATATAACTGGAAGTAAACATTAAAGAGAATACAAAAGTAGGCAGGTACACAACAGAAACTGCAGAAACCCAGAGATCTTATTCCAAAACCACAGAGAATATTGTTAGCTGGATGGTCTTCATTTGAAAAAAATTATTGATTATTTTTACTACTCTTTTCAGAAAAGTTTTATTGAACCTGTAACACCTAGAGTAATCTGACTGTCAATTTTTTTTGTGTGTATTATTTTTATTGACACATTATTAGCAACATATAAACCACACAAAAATCCCCCAAACCCTACTTAAACATACACACACACTCACACACATACACACAACGGGGGAGAGGGATACAAGTACAAGTAGATACAAGGACACAAAAGCACATAACAGTACATATCATCCATATGTGACTGTTAATTACAAAGTATAAAAAAATTTAAAAAAAAAAAAAAAAGACAGAAAAAGAAAAAACACAATTTACAAATACGGTCAAGTCCAGCAAAAAAGCAAAAAAGGAACCCCAGGATTCTTTCCATTTATGTTGACCTTTTAATTCTTAAATAGCAGTTTCTCCATGTGGATAATTAAAACAAGTTCATGCAACCAGTTTCTGAAGCACGGTGGAGTTTGGTGTCTTCCAGTCTTTGGGAATAAGTTTTTTTGCTAGTACCAGGCCCATCAATAAAGCTGTTTGAATGTGTGAAGGGAGAGTTAAAGAGTCCTCTGAGCATCCAAAAAGAGTCTAGTCTAGTCTCTAGTCTTGCCTGTCAGGAGAGACAGTCCTATGGTCCTAAAAATTCTTGACCAAAATGGATGAATTAGTGGAATGCAACAATGTACCATCATTCAATTTACATTTATCACAGATTGGAGACACAGAGGGGTAAAATCTATGTAACATGACCTTAGAGTAATGAAAAGAGTGAACAGTGAACAGTGCAGTCCTCCATATTTCATCAGCATTGATTTTCATCTCCCAAGCCCTCTTGATACAGTTGACAGATACAGAGTTTGTAAAACTCACAAATTCAATGATAAGCTTCATACTCTCTGGCGAAAGAGAAAGCACTTCCAAAAGAGTATGTCTCTCACAAGTGGACTCAAAATGTGGGAAGTTTTCCCTCACAAAATGCCCGAGTTGCATATAATGAAAAAGATTAGAGAGAGGTATGCTGAACTTTAAGCTTAATTGACCAAAAGATGCAAATGTTTAAATCCTTTATGCACTTAATCCCTTTTACACGCTATGTAGCAAATGTGTTATCCAGCAATGCTGGAGTAAAGGTGTGGTTGTGGAAATACTAGAGGCTTTGTAGATATGCTTAATTTGAGTAAGAATCTTCAGTGAACTTCTCACAACAAAACTGTGACTTACTGACTTAGTAGCAGATGCACGATTTTTAAAAAGTAAGGAGAACAGTGAGGCATGTGGTTTTATTAAGGACATAAGCTCTAATTTTAGCCACAGGGGGGCAGAATTGAGTGATTCATGGTCTGGAGAACCCCATTGCCAGTACGCCAATGCCCTAGCATTACCTGCCCAATAGTAATCTTTAAATACTGGAAGACCCAGATCTCCATCTGGAGTGGGCCTAAAAAAGTGTTTTCAGCTGAGATCAATATTGGCAAATTTTGAAAAAAGATATAAAAACTTTGGTAGAGATACCATCTTAATCGCATTTACTCTGCCCATCATAGATAGGGGCAAAGTCCTCCAGTATTCTATGCTGCATTTTGGTATCAATACCTTCAAACAAATTTAATTTGAGCAAAAGTTTAGGTTTTTCTGAGATTTTAAGTCCTAAATATATGATATAATCCTGAACAACCTTAACAGGGCAATCCTGTAAAATTGTATTTTCTCCAATAAAGATAAGTTCACTTTTAGCCCAATTTATTGTGTAACCAGATAATTATTTAATATAATGTAAAAGATAAGGAATAACCACTTCAGGATTCATTAAGGTCACAAGTAGATCATCTGCGTACTGCGACATTCTGATGTAACTGCTGGAATACTTTTGATGTGAGGATGACTTCTTTTCCCAATTGCCAAAGGTTCTAGTGCTATATTAAATAACAAGATAAGGAGACAATCTCCCGGTCTCACTCCCTGATACAGACTCTCTGAGAGATATTATTTGTTATGACAAAAGGATTTAGGAGAGTGATAAATAATTTCAATCCAGTCCACAAAAATCTTCCCAAACCCAAACCTCCTCAAAGTTTCAAATAAATAAGGCCATTCGATAGAGTCAAAGGCTTTCTGGGCGTCCAATGTCATGACAGCTGCTCGAGTGTTTTTACCCCACTCAGAATACAATATATTCAACAAGCGACACACATTAAAGAAGAAAAGCCAGATAAAGCCAGCTTGATCTGGGTGGATAATTGTTGCTATGTGCTTACTTTATCTAGTGGCCAATACTTTGTTAAAATTTTGTGATCAAAATTGAGCATGGATATGGGCCTATAATTAGCAGGATCCCTTTTCTCTTTTTCAATAACAGACATACATTTGCCTCATAAAGAGAAGGTGGAAGTGTTTTTCTTGCAGTTGGAGTCATTAATCATCCTGAGTAAAAAAGGTGTTAAGATCTCATGAAATGCTTGGTAGAACTCAGCTCCAAACCCATCTGGTCCAGGACATTTACCTGTGGGGAATAACTCAGCAACAGAAAACATTCTTTCAAGAGAACACTGATTGCTCTCATTTAGATGTGGCAACGGTTAAGAACTAAAGAACTGAGAGTAATCTTTCTCTGCTGCTGTGGAATCAGAGGTATAAACAAATTCTTTAAAACAATTGACTGCTACACCCATTGCTTGGGACGTAAACTATTGACTCTGTCAATATTAATTATACTGATATTATTTTGGGAGTCATTTTTGACTCTGATCTCTGCTTTTATAATCAGTTTACTAAGACCATTCAGTTCTGTTTCCTCCACCTGATGAACATCTCCAAAATCAATCACTGCCTATCCTGAGCTGACCTTGAAAACATCATTCATGCCATTGCTTCCTCTACATTTGATCTTAATTTCCGGTGCTGAGGCCTTCTGACCATGAAGCCATTTTCCATCTCCAGCTAGTTCAGAAAGCACTTCCCAGGAGCTTAGCTTTCTCACTAACATGCGGAGACTACTTCTCGCTCACCCTGGTCTCATTACATTGGCCAGTGAGATTCAAAATGGATCATATTGCCAAACAGTGACAGAAAATTTTTCTTAAAGAGTAATAGCTCAGCTTATATACACCCTGTCATCATTTCAACAGGCTGACATAACCACTTTGATAAACTGAGTAGATGTCAAACCACAACAGCATGCAACGGGAACTACAATAATGTGTGGATATGTTAGGCTGCCATCTACAGGACTGTTGAATGAAGAACAGTCACACGGTTTTATTCCATCTATCTACCTGTTTTCTGTGTGTGTGTGTATCTCGTGTGTTAAAGTGTATTATATTTTCTAACCTGGTTGAGAATGAGTGCATGTTGCAGGTTGATTTGCTCTTCATGGGTCTTGGATGCCGTTGGCTCCGCCTCCCTCAGAGACTCCGCCCTTACTCTGCTCTGATAGGCTGGCTCTGAAGGTGATGTCCCGCCACCATCCTCTGAGTCCATATCCTCAGAGGGGATCTGATGCAGTCTGGGCTTCTCACTGGACTTGGACATTAGCTGCACATATACACACACTTGGTATAAACAAGTTGGCGAAAATATGCATGCAGACAAATATACAAGTGTGTTTGCATTTAAACATTCACATGAAGACGTGATAAATACAAACAAACATATTAACAAACTAACTAACAAATTAAACCTTTTATACTAAAATTTCTGTCTCAGTTACCACATGATTAAACCTCATCAAACCATGCTGAAGTGGATTTAGGTGGGTTTAGATGAGGGGAGTATGGTGATCAGTCTTGTCTGAGTGTTCTCTGTGTTCAAATATTTTGAGATTGTCATGGCTCTCCATCTGAAGGACTGCCACAAGAATCTGAAGAAAGCGCTTCATACCAGCAAGTAATTTCACAATCAATCGTTATCTTCTAAAATTCCTATAAGAGCCGAGGCAAATAACATTGATTAATTTGCTGCCAAGGTTGCCTCCTGTGTTCATTCACTTCTTCATACCTTGCCCAGGTGCGTCTGCTGTTTGAGCCTCTCTAGTAGTTGTGTGTTGTGCTGTTGTTGGAGGAGATGCGCGTGAAGGGTCCGGGGGCTCTGAGGGAGGGGCTCCGAGCGTGTTCTGCTCAGGGGCTTGTGGGGGTGAGAGCCTCCTGGAGACAGGTGGTCTAACTGAGGGGCAAACTGCAGCGGGACGGAGTCGAGGCCTGGAACTGGTGAGAGACAGAGAGAAAGAGGGGCAGAAAAACATAGTTCATGTGAGCAGAACCAGACAGACGTACAGTTTCTCAAACACACAATTGTCACTACAGTGCCAACTTTGCCCCTGCTGGCTTCTAAACAACTTTTTTAATATTAGGAATTCTTTGACCTTGTAACAGATATGAATGTTAATGTCCTTTACAGCATTTTTAATTTTTTAAAAAAATGCTTCTTTGTCAAAATGTGTGTGACCACCATTGTAGTTCACTTGCAAAAAAGAAGAAAACATGATTATTCTAAATGTAACCACTAGGTGGTGCTCTAACATTTCAGACTGTGAAATTAAAAGACCTACGTAAAACCCCTGCTTCCACATCGGCTTCAAGTTAATGCATGTATTTGTGTGATAACACAGTGAATGTGTGAGTTTAGCAGCCTTGTGCATTTGTTCATGTGCATACAATCCTAGACTGAAATGTTAAAGTAAAAGTACTAATTACTTATCAGCATTTCAACATCTTTAATTGTGGCGCTTTTGTCCCACATATGTGCACATTGTCCTAAGTGTGGATATGTATGTACATGTTTATATATGTGTGTGTGTCTCACCAGTGAGTAGTGGAGTGTGTACCAGTCCAGAGGGCTCCAGGATGATAACAGGCAGGTGAGGGTTCAGCTGCCCAGCCTGATCCTCTCTGCTCAGCGGGAGGAAGACCTGTGAGCCCCCAGCTGTAACCATGGGCACCTGGCTGACCTTCAGAGAGGAAAGCTCTCCATCAGCCTGCACATTGACAGTGAAACAGTCTCATAGTTACTGTGCAGCCAACATGCCATCTGAACTTTTATCACAGCTGAATTTAAAGGTCATAAAATAAAATGAAATATAACTAATCACAGTATGTTCACTGAAGTAAACTAAATTACATGTCCAGGTGATGATCATAATCATTCTGTTAAAGAAGCTGCTTAAATTTCGATATACAGTACTTCAAAACCCACAAGTATCAGTGTCATAGTGAAACAGCATTTTAAGAGCACAGTGCTTCCTTTATTTGATGTATTTCCTGTTTAAAACTGAGTAGTAGGGAGGGGCGATTTCATTCATTTAATTTCACTGAGATTTTCATGTTTAATGAATGTTATGTGATTTTTTAGGTTAACTATAACCCTGTATATACTATACAGTCACTGCACTTTCATTCACAATCTGGTCCTGAGTCTATAAATCTTGTTGGTCAACATAAGAATCTGAGATTCATTTATAATATTTTCTAAAAGTGTGTCCTAAATGAAGCAGAACACTATATCATTAGAATATCTGATCCCATTGCGAGCTTTTTTCACATTTTAGGGAACATACATGATGTAAGAGTTGTTTTGTTGGACAAGTCTTACTGTTCAGTACTTACCCTGGCGTTGGCGGGTAGCCCCAGCGTGATGGTGGGCAAAGTGGAGGGACTCTGGATGGTGAAATTAGCTAGAGTGCCATCTCTGAGCAGCAGCTTCTGCGCCTGGAAATGCCAAACATGATTATTATCCAGACCTAATACATTCATATTCAAATCTGAATTTAATTGTGTTAATAACAACACATCTTTCAAACCTAGACTCATAAAAACAGCTGTTTTTGCCATTACAACACAAGAGAGATAAGAGGACTCCCATTTAACATTTAAGACCAGTTTTGGTTATGTATCCCATGATTAAAACCTCTCGCTGATCTCTGCTCTGCTACAGATACACACATTTTCTCTGCTTAAATGTTTAGTTTTTACAAATTGTAAAATCTACAATTAAAAAACAAAAATCGACTAATCTAAAATAACACAATCTACTTAAACCTGAGCTGTTGTATCACTGGGGAATCATGAGTCAGACATCCACAGCAGGTGTGACAGAGGTTCCTTTGTTCTGACTTTCAGTGATTAAATGAATTAGGTATAAACAGCTGACATACACTCAGTGCCCCCATGGTCTTGTGTTGTTGCGTTAAACATGTCATTACTCAGCGTCTCAGCACAGTTCATGTACATGAAACTCCTCTTATCAAACCATGTGCTTACTTATTTAAAATGCTTGTGTTTTTTCCATCTTTAAGACAAAGGAGCCTATCTGGATGGGCAAGAAGAAAATATTCACCATCCTCAGGCTTCATTTAAATATAAAGCTTTTTAAAAACTATTTAGCCAAAGCATTTTTCTATCAAACAAGATAGATACACAAGATTTGGTGTAAAAAAAACATGTTTTAGCTTTTATGTTATAGTTTATGTTGAGGTGAGATTGTTTAGTCATATTTTAGTCAGTTTTGCTTTATATATATTCTGAAAGGGCTCAACAACAAAATACACACATTGTTCATCTACGTATGATTGTATGTGTGTTTGCTCACCTCATGTGAGAGGCCGCCTGCAGATGGCAGTAGCCCATTCTCACTGGGCAGACTGTCATTAGGAGAACTACAGCCAGAGACCGGAGTACTACTGCTGCTGGGGGACGAGTCTGGTGAGAGAGACAGAGAGAGAGAGAGAGAGGGAGAGGGCTGGTTTAGTATATGATAATGCATCTTGATCATATTTTTACTACATTACATTTTATTATATCACTGAATTGTGTTTTTAAAATAATTTTCACACTGAGGTTATCTCATCAATTAACAATAATGCATTACCGCTGCTGTTACCGCTGCATTTTCTTTAATTTGTGTGTGTGTGTGTGTGTGTGTGTGTGTGTGTGTGTGTGTCTGTGTGTGCGTGTGTGTGCGCTTGGTTACCCAGTGTGTCAGGTACTCGGTGTTTGATTGTGGGCGGGGCACTCTCTTTGCGGGTGAGCGGGCTCTTGCGGGTGTTTAGATGTTTCTTCAGTTTGTGTTTCACCTTCAGATTGGGCTCAGACGCTGACAAATTAAAGCAACATGAGGAAGGTTACCTAATGTGATTATGTGCAAATAATTTACTACATTGATACATTTGGGATGGTCATAAGACGACGGTGATTTAACCCATTTCCTGTTCATGAAATCTTTACCATTTACCAATCAAACACTAGAAGTAAAGAAGGTGAAAAGAAGAAGAACTGGGTAGTTAGCTACTGTACATATGATTGCCAATATGCAATGACAGGTGGTAAACAGCAAAAAAACAAAACAGAACAGTGTACAAAAAGATTTCAGAAGGAATAAAGTGGGTATGAAAGATACAGGCGACCATAATAAACAGGAGTTAAAAAGGATAAATACAATAATAGCTGTGATTATGAAAGGAAATTTAATAAATTCATTTACAATTTATTCACTTTCACTGCCTCTTAAATTAAACTGAATTTTGTTTCTTTTGAGTTGAAGGATGTGAGGATGTCTTCACATCTATCACATCACATAACAGTTTATCACTTATTCTTGAGTTCATAATTTAACCATACTTATTTAATCATTTCAATGATGCTACTTCAAGTCACTGGCTCTGGATAAAGTAAAAGTTTTGAGGGTTGATGTCAGATGTTTTACCTGCCCTGCGTAGCGGCGTCCCCTCTGAACCCTCAGAAGAGGGCTGCGATGGAGACGAGACCAGATTCTGGGAGGAAACACTGGGGTCTGGGCCCAGCTTTCTGGGAAAACACAACACACAAACGCAAAGAGACACACAACCATTAGGGTAAATATTTATTCCACATATGGTAGAAGATCATTTAAAATTCTCATTTTAGAGCTGAAAAACAATCAAAGAGTTATTTGAATAATTACTGATGTACTGTATAGTACATTCAAACACGCTCACGATGCCTATGCATGTGCATGTGTATGCGTTTTGTGTCACCTGTATGCTACAGGCGTTGCAGCCAGAGTGTTGGAGTTTGTTCTTTCCAGCGCCGCCTGTTTTTGCTTCTTCAGAATCACCTCCTGAAGTTTCTGTTTCACCAGGGAACTGGCCACCGCACCTGTCAATCAATCACACAAACAACCCATCA